>JAAALK010000082.1:30350695-30605606 GCA_019279435.1 Zizania palustris
ACCCAAATGCAGCACCAACAGGCTCAGTTGGACCGTCTGCAGAACGGGGAGCCCGCCCCTCGCGCACCAGCACCCGCGGCCGCTCCGCAACTCTCCGAGTTTTTGCGCGTGCGCCCGCCCATCTTCTCGAGCACAACCAACCCGATGGAGGCCGGAGATTGGCTTCGCACCATCGAGAAGAAGCTCGACCTCCTCCCCTGCACAGACCGGGAGCGGGTGGCCTTCGCCACTCACCAGCTCCAGGGTCCCGCCGCTGAATGGTGGGACAACTACCGTGCGTCCCAGCCAGAGGGCCACATGGTGACTTGGGCGGAGTTCACCATCGCCTTTCGTGCCGCCCACGTCCCCGCCGGGCGTCATCGCGGTGAAACAGCAGGAGTTCCGCGACCTGCAGCAAGGCAACAGGACTGTCATGGAGTACCTCCATGAGTTCAACCGCCTCGCCCGCTACGCACCGGAGGAAGTGCGCACCGACGCCCTCCGCCAAGCCAAGTTCCTCAGGGGACTTAAGGATGAGCTGTCCATCCAGCTCGTCGCCGCCGACTTCGCCGACTTCCAGCGGCTGGTCAACAAAGCGCTCATTCAAGAGACTGAGCAGAACAAGCTGGACCTCAAGAAGAGGAAGATGATCGCCTTCAAGCATCAGCAGGTGAATTCTCAGAGGCCCCGCTTCGTCCCTCCGCCACCAGCGCCCGCCTACCATCCTCGGCCCGCCTTCAGGCCACCTCACGCAGCCGGTGGATCCAACGCCGGGCATCCTCGCCCCGCCCCACCAGCACCGGCCGCCAAGGCCCCAATCCTGAAGGATCGCCAAGGAAGGTCGGTCATCTGCTTCAACTGCCGCAAGGAAGGGCACTATTCGCACCAGTGTCCTCACCCCAAGCAGAACCAAGGCGCAGCACCTCACCAGGCGGTTCGCGCCCCGCGTCAACCACATCAGCGCGGAGGAAGCTCAGGAGGCTCCTGAAGTCGTACTCGGTACGTTTACTGTGAATTCCGTACCGACCGTCATATTATTTGACTCTGGAGCAACCCACTCTTTCATCTCGGAAAGTTTTGTGAAAACGAACAATCTGGACGTGCTCCCTCTACCCATTCCCATGGTGATTGCCACCCCCGGCAATAGGACCTCAGCTCGCTTCTACAGCCCTAAGGTTCAACTTGACATCCAAGGAGTACTGTTTCGGGCCGAGCCTGTCCTCATCCAATGCACCGGACTCGACCTTATACTAGGTATGGATTGGTTGATGAAGCACAAGGGAGTGATCGACTGTGCCAACAAGTCCGTCACGGTGACCAGTCCTGAAGGCGTAACCGTCACCTTCCGGATGACCAGTCGCAAACCACTCGGAGTGTCCCTTCGCTCAATAGCTCTTGAAGAGGTGCCAATAGTCAAGGAGTTTGCAGATGTTTTCCCCGAAGATCTGCCCGGAATGCCTCCCAAGCGGGACATCGAATTCAGAATCGAGCTTGTCCCGGGGACCACTCCAATCTCCAAGCGCCCATACCGAATGGCCGCCAATGAACTAGCCGAAGTCAAGAGCAACATCGAAGACCTAGAGCAGAAAGGTTATATCCGACTGAGTACCTCACCTTGGGGTGCACCGGTTATATTTGCCATGAAGAAGGACAAGACCAAGAGGATGTGTGTGGACTATAGAGCCTTGAACGACGTAACCATCAAGAACAAATACCCATTGCCTCGGATCGACGACCTGTTCGATCAGCTGAAAGGATCCTCAGTGTTTTCCAAGATTGACCTCAGGTCAGGTTATCACCAGTTGAGGATCAGGGAGGAAGATATACCCAAGACTGCTTTCACCTCCCGCTATGGACTCTACGAGTACACTGTGATGTCGTTCGGACTCACGAATGCCCCGGCCTTTTTCATGAACATGATGAATAACGTATTCATGGAGTTCTTGGACAAGTTCATCGTGGTATTCATCGACGATATCCTCGTTTACTCCAAGACCAAGGAAGAACACGAGACTCACCTCCGTCTGACCCTCGGAAAGCTAAGGGAGCAGCAACTGTACGCCAAGTACAGCAAATGCGAATTTTGGTCGTCTGAGGTGAAGTTCCTCGGCCATGTTATATCTGCCGGAGGAATAGCAGTGGACCCAACCACCGTTGAAGCGGTAACCAACTGGCTACAGCCAACGACCGTGACCGAGATCCGGAGTTTCCTCGGATTGGCCGGATACTACCGCCGGTTCATCGAGAATTTTTCCAAGATCGCCAAGCCTATGACCAGACTTCTGCAGAAGGAAGTGAAGTTTGATTGGACCCCCGACTGCGAAGAAAGCTTCCAGACCCTCAAGAAGAAGCTAGTATCAGCTCCCATTCTGACTCTGCCAGACATCCGGAAAGACTTCCACGTCTAGTGTGATGCCTCTCGTCAAGGATTGGGATGCGTCTTAATGCAAGAAGGGAAAGTGATATCCTACGCCTCCCGGCAATTGAGACCGCATGAGCTGAACTACCCGACCCACGACCTGGAACTAGCAGCCGTGGTTCATGCCTTGAAGATATGGAGACATTACCTTGTGGGAAATCGGTGTGAGGTCTTCACCGACCACAAGAGCCTCAAGTACATATTCACCCAACCAGATCTGAACCTCAGGCAAAGGAGATGGTTGGAACTGATCAAGGATTACGACTTGGGCATCCATTATCATCCGGGCAAAGCGAACGTGGTGGCAGACGCCCTTAGTCGAAAAGGGTACTGCAATGCCATCATGATTCAAGACCAGGCTCCTCTGCTTTATAAGGATATGGAAAGGCTAAACCTAGGGATCACCACTCGAGAGTACCTCGCTGCCTTGGAGTCTCGGCCTGTCTTAATAGACCAGATCCGAGAGAAGCAGAAGGAAGACCCGGACATCCTGGAGATCCAGCAAAACATGAGGAAGGGTAAAGCCCCCGGATTCTCAGAGGATGAACATGGTACCATCTGGTTCGGAAACCGAGTATGCGTACCCAACCTACCTGAGTTGAAGACTCTCATCCTTCAAGAAGCCCATGATACATTATACTCCATCCATCCCGGGAGTACAAAGATGTACCAAGACCTGAAGGAAAAATATTGGTGGGTCAGCATGAAGAGAGAAATAGCTGAGTATGTGGCCAAGTGCGACACATGCCGGCGAGTCAAGGCAGAGCATCAGAGACCTGTCGGACTGCTTCAGCCCCTCAAAGTCCCTGAATGGAAGTGGGAAGAGATAGGAATGGACTTCATCACGGGACTGCCCAGGACCCAAGCTGGTCATGATTCTATCTGGGTGATCGTCGATCGACTCACCAAGGTAGCTCACTTCGTTCCGGTCAAGACAACTTACACCGTCGCCAAGTTGGCTGAGTTGTATATGACCCGGATCGTGTGCCTCCACGGAGTTCCCAAGAAGATTGTATCTAACCGCGGGAGTCAGTTTACCTCCAAGTTTTGGAAGAACCTTCAAGAGGAACTCGGCACCCGGTTGAACTTTAGCACCGCCTATCATCCATAGACCGACGGTCAGACCGAAAGGGTCAACCAGATATTGGAAGATATGCTTAGAGCTTGTGCTCTAGACTTTGGCGGAATGTGGGACAAGAACTTACCTTATGCAGAGTTCTCCTACAACAACAGCTATCAAGCCAGCCTGCAAATGTCCCCGTTCGAAGCACTCTATGGGCGTAAGTGCAGAACATCGTTGCTCTGGGATCAAACCGGAGAATCACAACTGTTTGGGACTGACTTATTGAGAGAAGCTGAAGAGAAGGTTAAGATCATAAGAGACCGATTGAAGGCCGCCCAATCCAGGCAAAAGAGCTATGCCGAAAACCACCGAAGAGACCTAGCCTTTGAGGAGGGCGATTATGTCTACCTCCGAGTCACTCCCCTCCATGGCACTCAAAGGTTCAACATGAAAGGCAAACTAGCACCCCGCTACGTCGGACCTTTCCAGATCCTCCGTCGACAAGGAGAAGTGGCATATCAACTGGAACTGCCTCCATCCTTGGCAGGAGTTCATGATGTGTTTCATGTCTCTCAGCTGAAGAAGTGCCTCCGTGTACCCACCGAGCAAGCCAACCTTCAGCAGCTCAATGTCCAAGAAGATTTGACCTACATAGAGAGACCCGTCAAGATCTTGGAAACCAAGGAGAGAGTAACCAGAAGTCGCGTCGTCCGCTTCTGCAAAGTCCAATGGAACAACCATCCCGCCGAAGAAGCCACTTGGGAAAAAGAAGACGAGCTGAAAGCCCAATACCCCGAGCTATTCGAGTAACGTTCCAATCTCGAGGACGAGATTCTTGTAAGGGGGATAGGTTTGTAACACCCCAAATTTTCAAAATAATAAATATATTATTAAATTCAATTTCTTGGAATTATTATTTCAGAAAATACTTTTAATTCCCTTTTATACCCTTTTTGAACTACAACATAGTGTAGATGACCAAACTAGGAGGTGAAAATTTTTGTATATGATCCTAAGACCAAAATATAATTTTGGGAATTTTTATAAATTTTTACCAGCCTTGGAAGTAACCCTAATATTTTAATCTATTTTCTGGAATTATTTTTATTCAGAAAAGTATTAGAACAGTAATGGGCTCCTCCCCTCCCTTCTCTCTCTCCCGGCCGGCCCAGCCCGTTACCGCGCTCGCCTCTGGCTGACAAACGGACCCCACCTGTCGGCGCCGAAACCCTCCCCTCGCGCGCGCACCCGACACCCCGGCCCCACCCGTCAGTCGCCACCCTCGCCCGCTCGCGCCCGCTGGCCAGTGGCCCCCGCCTGTCAGACCCGTCGTCTACCTCCCGCCATCGCCCCCAATCCCGCCGGCCGACGACCCCGCCTCGGATCCGCCCCGCTGGCCCCTCCCGCATTCATTTGCCGCCGGTTTAATGCACCCCGAGCCCTCCTGCCCGTTTAATCGCGTTAAATGGCGCGTTTAAGCCCCCGGGAACGCAGCTCCATGCATGGCCGAGCCCTCGCCGGCGACTTAACGCTCTCCCCCGGCTTTCCTTGCATGCGAGCCCTCTCCGGTGCCCTATTTAAGCCCCCAGCCTGAGCCGCGTCCGACCCCCACGCTTAATCGCCTCGAGAACGAACAGAGCACCCGCAATCCGCCTTTTAGCGCGCACCCTCTGGTTCGCCTCCGGCCACCGCTCGTCGTCGCACCGGACCACCTCCGCCCGTGCCCCCGCCACCAACGTGACCGCAAGGACGACCCCTACCTCGGCCACGCCTCCGTTGGTCAAGGAGATCGCCGGAACACCATCGCCGACGAGGAGCCCGAACCACTCCGCCGTCTACCCTCGTCGCCGGCCTCGCTCCGTCGACCCCTCGCCTCGCCTAAGGTACCATCGTGACCGCCTTGGCCTCCTCTTTCCGTTTTCGCATAGAGCTAGGGCCTAGCCCCCTCGTAGGCGCCATCGCCACCGCACCCGAGCCCCGCCGTCGCCGGAGACGAAGGGGGGTATAACCCCCTTAGCGCGTGTCGTGCCGGATTCAATCCTGGCCGCACGATCGCAATCGGACGACGCGCGTGAGTCCACGTACGCGATCTAATCCGCACCGTCGGATCTGGTCAAAGCGTTACGTTTTAATCTCGCGCGTTGATTTCCATTTAACCCGACGCGCGATCTCGTGCGTCCACGTGGTACCCCTTCGCGCGTTTTAATCCTGACCGTCCGTTATCACTTAACCCTCCCGCCTTGCGCCTGGCCACCGGATCCAGATCCAACGGTCCAGATCGACCCGGCGCACGCGCACAGTGCGCGGGTTCACCGTGGGCCTGGCTCACCGTGGACCCGAGGGGTTTAAAATTTGAAAATAAATTCCAAAAATGCTTTTAAACTTGTAAAATTCATATCTAATGCATTTGAACTCTAAAAATTACCATTCTAATTTCAGAAAATTCATAAAATTATTCTCTACATGTTTATGCAATAAAAACAGTAGGTTTACTTTGACATTTTCATGTTTATTTAAATAAGTATTCAAATGCCCTTAGGATTAAAATGCAAATTTAAATATTTAAACTCCAGAAAATTTATATAATTGTTCCTTTCTGTTTAAACACTAGAACCACTGAGTTTTCTCTGAATCATTCATATTAAATTGATTAGAAAACTTAATGTAGTATTATTCACACTTAAAAACCCTTTTATGAAAAACAATAATTCATTTTGATTCATTTTAAATTAATGGTGAAATAAATTTCAGAACTTTAACCATTGAATTTATTTTATTTATAATCAAACCAACTTTAACTTAGGTGTTTATAATGTAATGTTATACTGTTTGATTGGATGTTGTGTTCTTTTTATTTTACTTTATATTAAAAAGACTACGACGTCGCCGAGGAGCCGGAGTACTTCCCCGAAGTCCCTCCCTCTCCCTTTGCTGAACAAGGCAAGTCACCAAACAATTCTTTTGAACATATTGAACCCATGTTTGAATTGATTATCGCTAAAACACATAGGTTATGTATATGCATTAGTCAAATGAACCCTTACATTATATTTATTTAGGATCCCCCGACCGTGATGTGTAACCCAAGCCATGCTATCTCGCCTAACCTCCTTGTCACCATATGATCAATGATATTAGTTAGTGTCCAAAGTATTGACACGGCCGCTATAGGATAAAAATGAGTCGTAGCAAAATGGTTCTATTATATGATCCCCGTTACTTCTTATCCTTGGAAATTCTGTTGGTGATGAGTCATGGTTGTGAGTGTATGCATGGTGGGTTCCGGGTGCAAGCTAGGGCATTGGTCAGTCGCACCCGGGGCACTATAAGGACCGGTCTGAGGGATCCGTTGCAATACACTTACGTACTAACCACAAGTCTAGTGGGTAAGTCCTAACTAAGGTATGGGTTGTTCCAAACCGAGGCCACCATTTGGAGATGGGTCAAGTTGCACCTGCGGGTGACTTGTACCAATGTGGCGCAAAAGGGGGTGCGACGTTAGCCGGGATGCGGCCCGGCGCGCCGGCGAAACCTAGAGCGGGTGGTTATCGCTTGGAACATCTCATATTGAGGTTTTGGCACGAGTTCCCGTGAAATGGGTCATCTCGTTGAGATGAGTGCGTGCCTTGTGGGTACAGTAGTACATCTCTGATCAGAGTCTTAAATCTTTTCGAAAAGCCGAGCCCACGGTCAAGGGCGGGTTGCGTGACATCCCCCAGTTAGTTTACTTTGAATATGTATGTGCATGATGGATTGACATGTAAGGACTGTTGTGCGAGGAGGTAAAACGTACTCCTCGAGTTAGTTGATGTTGATGATGTTCATATTTACTTTCCGTATGATTAAAATGTGATTACACTAAATGCCATAACTGCAACTGCTTTATTCCGCATTGTTAGCCTTTATCCTCCCTTGTTTATTATCCTGCATTATTATTTGCATTTGCGGTGGCTTGTTGAGTACTTTTTTGTACTCATACCCGTTGGACCCCACAGAGGATGCTTATCTTGAGGACGGTCTGGAGTAGCGACCCAGTCGAGAAGAAAGATCCTGAAGAAGACGTTCGTCATGCCGCTGTTTATTTATCTTATTACTGTTTTTTTATTAAAACAATGTTGTAATAAATATGGTCTGCGTACCATGGATTTTATCGTATGTACGTTGTCGCATGATGAACCTCTTGTATTATTGTTTTTCTATGGAAATTCAATAATGTCTCGATTTCGTTAAATCGGGGCGCGACATCGGACCTCGGGTCGAGGTGCGCCAGGAGAAGGCAGTAAGTGCGGAGTGTGACTCCGGGTGAAGGTACCCCGAGACGAAGTCCTCGGAGGCGAGGCACTTCGAAGGGTACTCCGAATGGAGTGACTTCGGAGTATGGTGGATCAAGTCCTCAGCAGAGGCAAGGTGTTCGAAGTGTGCTTCGGAGGGAGACACTCGAAGGTATACTCGACAAAGGTCTCAGAAGTCGAGGTGCATCGAAGGCATGGTCCGGGTGAGGATCGTCGAGGAATGTGCTCGGGGAGAGACACTACGACGAAGTGCTCATGGAATGCTTCATGCGGAGGCCTTGGACGAAGGAGGGACTTCGAAGGGTGGTACTCCGGAGTGAAGCAGGCTTCGGAGCAAAGCTGGCTTCTTCGGAGTGAAGCAAGCTTCGGAGCAAAGCAGGCTTCTCTGGAGCGAAGCTGGCTCCGGAGTGAGGCTGGCTCCGGAGTGAGGTTGACTTGAGGTACTTCGGCCTTGCATGGCTTCGGTACACGGACTGACGGAGTTCAAGCTGGGAGAAGCTACGAAGTTGTGGTGGTCCACTCCGAAGGTGTTGGTGCGAAGGCCCAAGGGCTTTGACGGCTTCGGCTCAAAACCGTCACTGTATCGAAGGCTGACTTCGGTGAAGCGAAGGCCGTCAGGCTCACGGCTTCTCACCGAAGCTACCGCACCCCTCGCGTGCGAAGGGGGGCTTCAGAAGGGTCCAAAACTGCAAAGGCTGACAGCGTATGCTCTACAAAAGCTGGTGTTGTCCCCTCTGCGAAGCTGACAAAAGAAGCCTCCAAATAAAATAGACTACCAGTTGTACCCCCTGTTTTGATGAGACAAAAACAGTGTAAACCCTAGGGGTAAAGTAGTCTATTCACAGGGCTGAATAGTGCCTATAAATAGTGGAGGCTGGCTAGGTCACATCAACACTTTGAGCATTCATTGTAGAACTCCTGTGCTAGCCACCACACTCTCTGTATTCATCTTGTGAGTTCATTTTGTGTTCCTTGTTCAAGCATTGAAGCTTTGACTCTGTGTTCATTTACTGCTTGAGCTTGTATGCATACTTCTCTGCATGCTTCGGTTTCTCTGTACTTCATTTTCTTGTGAGCTTTTCTAGAGAGGTGTGTGAGAAGCCCGTTCGAGCGAAGTGTGTTCGAGCGAAGTGTGTGTTTTAGTGTTTGTTCACTCTGTGTAAGCTGAAGGCTAGACCTCTCTGATTACTAGCGAAGCACTATTTGACTTAGATCGAAGCCCGTTTTTCTTCCCTTGTCGAAGTCCTCAGCGAAGTATGTTTAGTGTGCGTTTAGACCTTCGAAGTACGAAGCCTAGCACCAGTTGCTGTCGCTGAGTATTTGGTCGAAGCCCGCAGAGGGAAGTCTGCTCTTGCGAAGGGTGTAGTGCGAAGCCTGCTCGAAGGCACCTTGTGTGCGGAGCCTACACTGCCTTAGCAGAGTTGATCGAAGTCCTCAGAGGGAGGTCCGCTCTTGCGAAGGGTGAAGTGCGAAGCCTGCTCGGAGCACCCTGTGTGCGGAGCCTGCACTGACTTAGCAGAGCTGATTTTTCGGGGTTGTGGGTGGAGCGAAGTCTTCTTGGCTTCAAACTTTTGCTCCTTGCGAAGCCTGTATTCGGAGCTGTAAAATACCTCCGAACCAGAACTTCGAAGGGTGTGTTCGAAGCCTATTCCGTAGAAGACAGAATTAAAACAGAAGGCTATTTTGGTCTGAAATTTTAAAAGCTCCCATTCACCCCCCCCCCCTCTGGTCGTCGTTTCTGGTCCTACAGAAGGCGTAAAGAATTCATGGTGATGACCACAACCTTTTATAGCTAAACAAGCCTCGTTTTTTTTGGGTTGAGTCACCAAGCCTTTTCCACCCCTCGTCGCTGACATAAGGGCCTAAGTCTAGAATTGCTTAGAAAACGCAACCCGTAGATCACGGTGAATGTTTAGGATTTCGATTTGTCATCCCATCAAAGCGGGAGTTGGTTACCCGAGGACGTCCTCTCATCTCCAATGTTTGAACTATCCATCGAAGTATAGTGTCCGTTGGGGATGTTTAGAGATGATCTTTCGAAGACGAGTTCACTACTATCAAAGCATGATGACTTCATTTAAATGACACATATCACCCCTTCTCTACTAATAAATTTCAGAGGGTCCTATGTGAGGGGCTATTGTAGGGGGGAAATAATCCCATCATGCTTATATTTAAAATTATATACCGAAGGATACTTCGAACTGGGGCAATGCAGTATTCGGAGTATCGAAGGTCCAAAGCAGTCCATGAAGCTGTTCCGAAGTCGTCATTGCACCTGAAGGATCTTAGAGAATCGCCTCCCCTTCGGATACACTTTGCTCTGAAGGATCGTCGTAATATATGACAAGATGTATGCTTTTCATGTGTATTCACACTAGGGTTTACTATTTTACCCGACTTTGTACAGTGTCCATAGTGACGATTGTAACTAGAGAGTAAAATAATACTTTCTTTTTGTATTTTTACCTATAAATACATGTCCTTTTCATTGTAATAGGGACCATGACTCGGTTTTTAAATACACTTCAAACTAGACATATGTTTATTATCCCTTCCAGAGGCCTGAACCAGTATGAACATCATTCTATTTCTAAGCTAGCCCTTCGAGGCTAATTGAACCTGTTAGCGTAAACTCTTACGCTAACACAAGATTATCAATTTCATTTTGACGCTGACCAAAATGATCAATATATACCATTTTGTCACTTAAACTAATATATATTAAGTGACATATAGTTTCAGTTTTAATACTAGTCAAGACATGCCACTGCGATCAATATCGGTTCATTACCGTTCAATACTAGCCTATACTAGCCATTTTGATCAATACCATCTAAACCGGTCGAATTTGTATTTTGAATGTGTTTAGATATTTGTTGTACATATTACTTATACTGAGCTATGTATTATATTGTATTCAAGCTATACATTATATTTGAGATATCAACATATTCAAATATATCATATTTAATCATATTGATATATATTTATATTATTTTATTAAACCCTAAAACGGTACACTGGTACTGATTGATACGAAAATATTTCATTCAAAAATCAAATCAGAATGACCACCAAAACAAAATTAACAAGCCTAAAATTAACAAGCCTGGATAGAATTTATCCGTTTCAGTGGTAATGTAATTGGACACTTGATTTTGATACCATGTGAATGCTTGGAAGCAGGAGCGGAACTAGCGTGGGGTCTGAGGGGCGCCCTATAGCCTGGCCAGGCCCGGTCCTGTCAAATTATAGACCTGGAGCGAAGCTACAAATGATGGGCCCTTTAATATCATTCGAATAATATAATGATGATTCTAATAATTGTAATGTATAAAAATTTCTTATAAAACAAGTTATACTTTTTTGTTACCTTAAAAATTTCTTCTAACATTTGCTGCTGCGAAGTCATTGATGATGGCCTCAATATCAATTTCATCTAATAATTTCTTCTCGATGCATAAAGTTGCTAAACCATTTAATCTTTCTTGGGACATTACGGACCTCAAATAATTCTTCAATAATTTCAGCTTCGAAAAGGTTCTTTCAGCTGAGGCCACAGTCACAGGCATAGTGAATAAGATCTGATAAGCAATAGAAATATTAGGATAACAATCTGCTTCGGTGACAAACTGAAAAATCTCCATAGCAGACATTGGCCTATCTGGCAGAGTAGATTGCAAAACAGCTAACTCAGAAATCATGTCATTTACATCAACATCCGACAAGCCATCTGAAGAGAAAGTTTTTGCAAATTTCATGCAATTGCCTTTTAGATCAGCACCATTCAATGCCTTCAAGGATGTTGAACTCATTAGAAATCCGAATTTTTCATTGAATGACTGGAGTTCTTTAAATCTGCTTTTCAATGAACCAATTGCCATATCAACCATAACCAAGAAATAAAAAGCTTCAAAATCCTTCTCAGCTTGCAAAACAGCTTCATTGCAGTCAGTTTCATCAAAGTGTTTCTTCCTAACAGAACGACGCTTTACTGGAAAGGATGCCTCGACTCCCATTTCATGTGCAATTTCTGTGGCAGTAATCACACTATCAGCAAACCCAATATTTCTATAGTTCCGAAAGTAATTCACCATGCCTTCTATATGCTGCAAGGTAGAATCAATGCACATTTATGGTGACTGCAACTTCTTACTGACAATGTTTACAGAGTATAAAATGTCATGCCAAATAACCATACCAAGTATGAACTCAAAGCTGCCAAGCACGTCATATAAATTTTTTGCATCACTTCTATCCTTTGGTTCAGTATCTCCATCCTCACTTAGCCATAACAAAGCTAACCTTAGTTGAGGAGCCTGATATCTAATTGCTCGAACACTTTTGATGCGACTCTCCCAACGAGTATTGCTCAATGATTTCACGGTCAAATCTGGAACATGTTCAAGCAAAACATTCCATCTTTTGGTAGAACCTGAAAATAATACATATATCCTCTGCACAATTCCAAAGAATGAAATAGCTTTGCTGCATGATTTAGCCATATCACAAAGAGTGAGATTAAGACTGTGGCATGCACATGGCATATAAAAAGCTCTTGGATTTATATCAGACAGCCGGCTTTGTACCCCTTTATATCATACATATCAATAGTAAAAACTGGTTCTTCATCAACATGAGTAGATTCCGTCGTAGGAGAATTAAATATGGGCTCATGGTCACTCACATTATTATCATCCGTGTCGATGCCAATATTATCTTCTATAGGGTCTTCATCTTCTAGATGTATAGTTTGTTCCTCCACAGGAACTATTGCCCACTCATCTGGATTTGCTATAGTGCTTCCATTGCTCTTAAAAAATTTGTCAAGAGCTCCTCTTTGCGATTCTTTGAATTCCTCTATCCTTCTCTTCTTTTTTCTTTTCTCACTTCCAGATGCATGCTTTTTGGGCAACATGAGTTCACTATATAAGTTTAGACAAGTAGTAAGTAATTATTAAATAAAATTATACCATATAATTTAACATGATCACAGATCGCTGCTGCATCATATGAAGTTCCTAAATCCCAAACCTAAATTAATTGAGAATAACTGAATAAGGATTAGGGACAAAAGCAGTTTTTACCTCTGTACTGTACACGAAGAACAACCAGAAGATGCAGGCCGTGAAGTCGTACTGTTGCCGTGGAGAGTGGAGTCGGTGGAGAAGACGACAGGTCCAACCGACGGCCGACGCCGATCGGCGATCGCTCGCACCTGCCGACCTGTGGAGTCGCCACTCGCCAATCACGGCAGAAACCCTCGTGCTCGCCGCTCGCGCAGAAGGCTAAGTCGCGGAAGCTGGATCATCGTAGTGTTGTACGCAGACGGCGGCGGACGGCAATACCAGTCTTGGGCTGTATTACTATACCTGCTAACCTATTTGGAGATGGGCCCCCTGGCCTCATGGGCCCTGTTCGGCCGCTCCTTTGGCACCCCCCCGGGGCCGGGCCTGAGCCTGGCCCTAGCCAATAGTAGTACTAGTATATCTTTAGCAGTTCAGCAATATAATTCAGCGCCTGAGCATAGTAGTTAGCATAACACAATAGCCTGCAGCCCATGAAATAATCCTAGCAGTCTAGCACAATGTACAAATATTAGTCGCGCTATCAAGTATTTTTGGCAATAAAACACTAAAAAATGAGGAATATGTGGCCAATAGGAGTTGAACTTAAGTAACACAACTAGAATCTTGCCTCAATAACCAGCTGGAACAACTTGTGTTACTCTATTTAATATCATATTGATATGTGTAATCTTGTCTAAACATAGTACCACACATCTCGACACTAATCGCTAGCACACGCCCATACTGGCCACCCTCGCCTCCACCCTTGCTCACGCTGCCTCACCCCAGTCCCATGCGCCCCGCACCAGCCATGCCCCCATGCCCCTGCGGCCAAGCACCAGCTCCACGCTGCACCGATGGTCTCCTACGGCCAGGCGTCGCTCGATGCCCCTACTATAGCCTCTACAGCCAACCCCAATATATTGCTCACATTTGCTCACCTCCTTCAAACCTTCCAATTTTGATGCAGGCACGTAGTATTGTTGAATGTATTTATAAATTTATTGTATTTGTAAACTTATGAGCCTACAAGAATACAACTTTGCTTATTACTTATTGCTTCTTAAAATTTTATGTTAACAACGTGAAAAAGATCATTGCTCACATACTATTCATGTTGGTGTTATATTGATGTTTTGTTATTTTACACATTGTTATTATATTATATTGGTGTATTGATATTTTGTTATTTTGCATATTGTTGTGCATATACTCCGTAGTCCTCAAGTGTAATTGGATATCGTCAACATATTATCTCGATTTATTTGGTAGTTTTGGTTATAAAGTGTATTAAACTCTTTAAAGTTACTTTCTCCGGTATACAAATATTAGTCGTTTTGAACAGGTTTACATATCAAGACGATATTAAATACAGTTCATTGCCCTTCCTGTCCAACCTTTTTTGATGTCTCAATTGGTTACATACACTAGTCTCTAGTAGTGACACCCAAGTTTAATTCTTAGTGGTCATACACCCATTTTTTACCATTTTGCATAGCACATGCATATATGCTTTTGTACATGACAACTAATATTTATGCACTATTGCCTAAACACTAAAACGACTATTATTAGTACACGGAGTAGCTCCCTACATTTTTGTTTTGAGTCTAAGGATGCGTTTGGTTCTGCTGTGAGCTGTGAAAAAACTGTTGTAAGTTACCTACTATAAAATGCTGCTGTGACCTGCCTGTTGTGAAAAAGCTAAAAGTCGTTTGATTAAAACTGTTGTGAAAAAACAGTTGTGAACTGACTGTTTTTTATAACTTACGTAATTTTCATCATTATAATATTTTATACATATATATAAATAGGAAACACTCAACATTGATGCAACTAAATAACTAAAAATATATTAGATAAATAAAAAATACATACTTCATCTTATAAATTCATCTTATAAAGTAACTGACAACCACGTATTATCTCATGAAATTGTGCAATGCAATACAAACCATAATAATGTTAAATCAATTAAAACACCTTGAATTCATACTATTTAATCTGAACTAAGAATAAAAAAAACAGAAAAGCAGAAAGACAGGGTCAGGTTGCTTCCAAATTTGTATTAGAAAAAAGTTATTTTTTCATAGCAGAAGCAGTTTTAGTAAACTCGTTTAGTTTAGCTTCTGCTTTTTCACAGCAGAAGCAGCAGAACCAAACGCACCCTAACAACGTGCCACTGCCTAGAAGTTGGCACACTCAGACTCAATTCCCTGTAATATTATTTGAGTAGATGCCTAGATGGTAAACCAGTACTCTAAATAACCGCAGAATGTCCTGGCCTCGAAACACACGGTTGATAGCTCGCGCAGGTAATCAGTAAGTAGCCACGCTCCATCTACTGTCCAGCAATGGATCATTGTCGTGTCCTGAGATTAGGTAGAGTAACAATGTCATTGACCAAAATTGAATTTCAAGTTAGTTGCAAATGTGTTTGGATTGAAGTCAAGAATGGCCCTTCCAAAATGCAGAAGCTCCGAGCAAATGATATCGAAGCCTCGGTTAGAAAAATGTTCGCAATCACTATAGTTCAATGTTACAATAGCTGGACATACAAACTAACCTTGGTCTTGACATTCTGATAACCACAAGTCAATGTGATCGACAATCTGCTTTCTTACTCTGTTGACAGCTTCTGGAGATGAACATTTGGATGAATCACCTGACAAACATAAATATAAACAGTTCATATATGGGTTTGGTCACAAATCAAACAAGAAAATTTATATAATCAAATCCTAGAGGGAAAAGGTCACATTTTCCCTGTGCTACTGTCCTCAAGAGAGGCTTCAGCAAAAGTTGGAATGTTGGATGTACCTTCAATATTTTTAGGAGCTTGAGGGCATCCAGAGAGATCACTGCAATGACCGCAATTGCTGCACTCGATTAAATATGATGGCACTGCAAGCATTGCAAAAAGAATTTAATGTCATAAAAATGCATTCAGTCTCTTTAGCCTTGCTCATATTGAATACAGAATTAGTGCTCACACTCTTTTGACGATTTCTGCTTCGAAGCATGGCGCCATGGGTCTTGAGAGCCATTTGCAAAAATAATTTTTGAACCTATAGGCATGCAATATATCAATATAGTGAAAGTATGTAGTACTGTATACCTAAAGTACTTTGCTCACTCCATTACACACATTTGGTTATCCACACTATGCAATCAAAATTCATGATATTGATATCAGATAGAACATTCTTGGTTCTGAGAAGAGAGGCTATTGGTGCTGTAGATATGAGGCCTAACTTTCTAGTCTTCTATTTACAAGCTGTTATGGCTGGCATGGATAGAGTATTTATTAGGCGCCATGGTCCACCATCTGTGCATGGTAAGGCAGTGGCTTAGATGGAAGGGGGTGGATGATAGTTAGGAAAGGGGAATAATTAGGATCTGGAATAATTAAGATCTGCATGTGCATGTAATCAGGAAGAGAGAATAAAGGAATGGAGAGGGAAAGAAGAGAGGCATGCTTTTTGCCAAATCAAACCAAAGAACAGGCAGTGGCTCCGATTAACAGCCAATCTCAGGCGCACGCTGCTCCGACGAGTTCTTCGTCGAACGGTCTGCGACCCGGTCATCGACCGGGGACCCGTGCTTACGAGCGGGCGTATCCACAACCGCATGCTCGTAACATTTTGGTATCAGAGCTTGGCGTTCCAAGGAGACAGAGAGGAATTACGAACCAAATGGAAGTGAGAGTAGCCAATCTTGAGGAGGAGATGACAGGGATAAAGACAGAGATCAAGGAGTTGAAGGAGATGTTTGGAGAAATGATGAGGCTATGGAAGGGCAAGAACTCAAAGCAGGATGGGGAGAAATTGGTTGCTGTTGATCCTAGGGAAACCAATACCAGTGCAGCACATGGCAAGGAAGAAGCAGAGGCGCAGCAGAAGAATGGGGAAGGGAGGAACCATGTGGGAGGCAGACCTCGTGGTGGCCGCCCTCCTGCTCGGTATGGGGGACAAGGCCGCAATGAAGAGGAGGAGGATCGCCGCTGGAAACCCCGTCTTCCACGGTTTGATCTACCAGAGTATGATGGCCAAGGTGACCCCCTGAGTTGGCTTCGCCGCTGTGAGCGCTACTTCCGTGTTCATAAGGTGCAAGAAGAGGACTGGGTGGAGATTGCTGGACTGCATCTTGCAAGGGAAGCACAAGAAGTGTTGGATAATTGGCAACTAGAGGAGCCTTGGATAGCGTGGGAGGACTTCCATGGGGCTTTCATCCAGCGGTTTACTCGGCATTTAGGTGCTGGACCACTAGGTGATTTGGTGAATCTCAAGCAGGACAATCGAAGTGTGGATGAATACGCTCGTGAATTTCAGAGGCTGCTGGCCAGAGTTCCTAGGATGCGGAGGGCAGATCAGATTGAAACCTTTGTGGCAGGGTTGTCCAGGGCATTGGGGGCAGATGTTCGCAAGGAGCGTCCACATGATTTGGCCGAGGCTGTCGGGGCTGCGAGAGCAGCTGAAGTCGGGAAGGAGGCGTGGATAACCGAGGCTGTCCAGAGCTGGACACATGCAGGGCGCGGGAAGGGTAGCGCACCACGGGTGTGGAATGCATCGATGAGTGGGCCATTGATGGCAGGCCCAGAAGGGGGAGCAGTAACAACAAGCATAGTGCCGGTTAGCAATAGGAGCCAGAGCGGATCATTCATGGCCGGAAAAGGGACAACTTCAGGAGGAGGGAGTGCAAGTGCAACGGCTGGGCGAGCTATGCCAGCTTCCAGCGTGCAAAGTACTGCTAGATCAGCACCACACCGGCTGCGGCTGTCAGCTGGCAAAGGGGCTTTGTTATAACTGTGATGAGGTATACACTCGCGGTCACAAGTGCAAGCGGTTGTTCCACTTGGAAGTGGAAGATGAAGAAGTAGAGGGTGAAGAGGAGTTAGAGCCGGAAGTTGCAGTGGAGGCGGCGTTGTCCATGATGGCTGCATTAGGACCAAAACAAGGGGATACCATGCAAGTGGAGATTGAAATGGAGGGAAAGAAGTGGTTAGGTTTGATCGACAGCGGGAGCACGCACAATTTCATTAGTGCCTATGCTGCTCCACAGTTGGAGAAGGAAGGGAAGGTGCGAGCAGATGTGCAGAAAAATCAGCGAGTCAAGGTGGCAGACGGGAGGCAACTACCTTGTCTCGGCAGCCTAGAGGCCAGGTTCACCATCCAGAACAAGCAGTTTGTAGCTCTTTTTTCAGTCCTACCAATTGATTCCTTTGACCTGATTTTGGGAGTTCAATGGTTGAAGACCTTGGGCAGAGTGCAATGGGATTTTGGAGACCTAACCATGGAGTTTGTGGATAATGGCAAGGAGGTGAAGCTGCAGGGTCTAAGGAATAAAGGAGGGACCAGATTCATGCATGCTAGTTTGGAGGAAGGGAAGAGAGTTGAGACACTCCTGGACTCGTATACTGATGTGTTCGCTGAGCCACAGGGGCTGCCTCCATCTCGTGCATGCGACCACAGGATTCCCTTGGAGGCAGGAACCAACCCAGTAGCGGTACGACCCTACAGGTACCCCTACAGGCAGAAGGATGAGATAGAGAAACAATGTGAGCAGATGCTGCAACAGGGCATTATAAGGCCAAGTCGTTCTCCCTTCTCGTCTCCTGTACTGTTGGTAAAGAAGGCTGATGGGACATGGAGGTTTTGTGTGGACTACCGTCGGCTGAATGCGAAGACAATCAAGGATAAATTTCCTATCCCAGTCATAGAAGAGCTCTTGGATGAGTTGGGCGGTGCCCGCTATTTTACTAAATTGGATCTGAGGTCTGGCTACCATCAGGTCCGTATGAAGGAGAAGGATATTATGAAGACCGCATTCCGGACACATCATGGCCACTATGAGTTCCTAGTAATGCCATTCGGACTGTCCAATGCGCCATCTACCTGCCAATCCTTAATGAATGAGGTGCTCCAGGATTTTCTGCGTAATTTTGTGTAGGTCTTTTTTGATGATATATTAATTTATAGTAGGACGATCAAGGAGCATATAACGCATCTCCAGGCAGTTTTGGAGAGGCTGAGAGAGCACCATTTGTATTTGAAGAGGTCAAAGTGCGCCTTTGCACAAGAAAAGATTGGGTATTTGGGTCACATCATTTCAAGGCTGGGAGTAGAAGCTGACCATGAGAAGCTCAAGGCAGTGGAGGAGTGGCCTCAGCCATCTACAGTGACAGAGTTGAGGGGATTTTTGGGCTTGGCTGGATATTATAGGAGGTTCATAAAAGATTATGCAAGTATCACTGACCCTCTAACCGCTTTGCTGAAAAAGAATGGATTTTGGTGGAACCAAGCAACTGAGGAGGCCTTTAAAAAATTGAAGCACGCTCTCACATCGGCTCCTGTGCTCCAAATGCCAGACTTCTCACTGCTGTTTGAGGTAGAGTGTGATGCATACGGAACTGGAATTGGTGTTGTATTGCAACAAAATGGACATCCAATTGCATATTTCAGCAGGAAGCTAGCTGACCGCCATCGCAAGCTTGCAGCCTACGAGCGGGAGCTGATCGGCTTGTCCAAGGCAGTGCGACATTGGCGACCATACTTATGGGGGCATCGATTTACTGTTAGGACAGATCATGGAAGCCTTAAATTCCTGCTGGAACAGGCATTAATCACACCCCCACAGCAACACTGGTTGAGCAAATTGACGGGCTTTGATTTTTGTGTGGAGTATAAACCAGGCAAGCACAATCAGGCAGCCGATGCGCTATCCAGGACACCCGAGGAGCTAGGGAAGTGTGTTGCGGTGTCTATCGTGCAAGATACAACCCGTGAGAAGTGGTTGGAGATGCTGAGGAATGACCAAGAAGTTCAGCAGAAGGTTGCACATTTGCTGGACCAAGTGGATGGGAGCAGTGCTGCTCCAGAATCAACCAGCCCACAGTGGGAGGTGAGGGACAAGTTGGTGTACCGTGGTGGAAAATTGTGGGTTCCTAGAACTTCTCCATTGATCGAGCCAATGATAGCAGCACAGCAGTTCATGATTTGACACACGAAGGTAGCCAGAAAATTCTTCATCGGCTTCGTGCCATGTATTGGTGGGATCATCAAAAGGAGACCGTGCGGGAGTATGTGGCGAAATGTTCCATATGCCAGCAGTATAAAGCAAGCACTCAAGCCCCTGCCGGCCTACTGCAACCCCTGGCTATTCCCCACCAAGTGTGGGCGGACATTGCCATGGATTTCATCACAGATTTGCCGAAGTCCCAGGGTAAGACGACACTGCTAGTGGTGGTTGATAGGTTATCCAAATATGCACACTTCCTTCCCCTCACCAGGCCGGCAACAACATCTTCAGTGGCCAAAATATTCTTTGATCAGGTTGTGAGGCTGCATGGTATACCGGAGTCCATTGTGTCGGATAGAGATCCGGTGTTTCTTAGTGCTTTTTGGCAAGGGCTGTTCAAGAGGAGTGGGACGACTTTACTGCTGTCCACAGCCTATCATCCACAAACGGATGGACAGACCGAAGTTGTCAACAGGACCATTGAGATGTACTTACGGTGTATGGCGGCCTCTAACCCTTCAACATGGGCACAATGGGTTCCATGGGCAGAATATTGTTATAACACCTCCTTTCATTCTGCCCATCGTCTGACGCCATTTGAGTTGGTTTATGGGCGTTCACCACCCCCGTTGCTGCCATATCAGCAGGGGTCGACATGTATTGACTCAGTGGATTGTGCGCTTGTTGACCGGGATGTCCTCCTATAGCAAGCGAGAGCCCAGCTACTATAGGCACAAAATAGAATGAAGCAATACTATGATACTAAGCACAAAGAAGAGGTGTTCGAGGTGGGCTCGTGGGTGTGGCTCAAACTGCAGCGCCATCGGCAGCGGTCTGTTCGCGAGTCATCGCCATGGTCCAAGCTATCTCCACGGTTCTATGGGCCCTTTCAGGTGCTGAAGCGTATCGGTGAAGTGGCGTACAGGTTACAGCTGCCTGCAGCGGCTAGAATTCATGATGTTTTCCATGTTTCACCGCTGAAGCGATTTAAGGGTACTCCTCCAACACGTGTGGCTGACATACCCAGTGAGTTGCTACCAGCTGCTGCCCCTAGCCAACCTAAACCATATCGGTTGTTGGCACAACATTTCGTGGAAGGTCATCGTCAATTCTTGGTGCACTGGACAGGCGAGTCAGAGGAGGATGCAACCTAGATGGATGCAATGGCTCTTAGGCGTTCATTCCCTGGTTGTAAGCTTGAGGACAAGCTTCATTTCCAGGGGGAGTGATGTTATGGCTGGCATGGATAGAGTATTTATTAGGCGCCATGGTCCACCATCTGTGCATGGTAAGGCAGTGGCTTAGATGGAAGGGGGTGGATGATAGTTAGGAAAGGGGAATAATTAGGATCTAGAATAATTAAGATCTGCATGTGCATGTAATCAAGAAGAGAGAATAAAGGAATGGAGAGGGAAAGAAGAGAGGCATGCTTTTTGCCAAATCAAACCAAAGAACAGGCGGTGGCTCCGATTAACAGCCAATCTCAGGTGCACGTTGCTCCGACGAGTTCTTCGTCGAACGGTCTACGACCCGGTCATCGACCGGGGACCCGTGCTTACGAGCGGGCGTATCCATAACCGCATGCTCGTAACACAAGCACCCACTGATATTGACCTCAATCACTCGAACCACACAAGAGGATTTAATCAAAATAGCCCTCTAGAACATTGTGATTCATAAAATGCACTTGCCAATTATTTTTTGTCTTGCATACTTTTTCCTTTTAGAGAGAGGGAGGGGACATAGACTTTCAAGGTTAAAGAAAGTAAAATACTAAAATGTCAGAGTTCTGTAGCTGGCTGCAGGAATAGTGTGCATACCTTACTCTATTAATTTGATAGCCAAAAACATATTTGAAGAAACTTAACATTTAACATGACTGAAGCTAATTATTCAAAATGCACACCTGCAATTCTTGTGCCTCCGTAGTATAAGTTTGTCATGAATACTTCAGGATAAACTCCTTCCCCAAAAACATTTCTGCACAAATCTAAATGGTACCTAAAAAGAAAACAAGGACCAAACTAAATACAATGTCTAGAAGTGTAGTCACATCCAGAAAAAAGAGAAGACCATAAATGTGACATCATAATCAATGAGCTAATATAACTTTCAGTAGAAATTTGTATTTGGGGACAAGTACATCTAATAACCTTGTGTCAATCTTTGCAGAACGAACACTATCATTTTTTGGAGCCACTTGGAAATATGCAACTTCACTGCAAACTTGGTACCACCATAACCTATATGCTAAATAAAATCAATAGTTAAATGCATGGGTAAAAAACTAACACTATGGCAACTATCTATTCATTAAGTGTTCCATTTCCAATTCTAGAAGCATGTCATTTGGTAACATAGAATATTGGGCCTAGCATTTACAGGATTCGGCAGGAGTTGGAGTTGTGTTCTTCAAATATTGTTGATCATATGATGCAACTGATGCTCCAAATGTTCTAATGTAATACTCCTTCACATAGCGAGCAAATGTTTCCTGCACAGCAGTGATAAAGCAAACAAGCTTACCAAAAGATATGGTTACACAAGTAAAATAAGAGTCAAGTTCATCAAAGAAGTATCAGATGTTCACTTATGACACAAACACACTT
The DNA here is from genome assembly GCA_019279435.1 of Zizania palustris. Lineage (NCBI taxonomy): Eukaryota > Viridiplantae > Streptophyta > Magnoliopsida > Poales > Poaceae > Zizania > Zizania palustris. The sequence goes on from JAAALK010000082.1 coordinate 30,373,147, forward strand.
TTTGAAACCAGGAATTGTGGATAACTTTATCGAATGAACCTATCTCAGGTCATTTCCCAATTCCTACCATGAACATTCATCATGCCTCCAAATGGAGGTACTACTTACCACCAAATCTGTACCATTCTTCTTTGCTTCAACTAATGGGGAGCACACAGTATCAGGATTACCATATTGGAACTGCACATGATATAGTTTTTAGTACAGCAATTGCTTCCAAACAATAAAGTCAAGACAAATCACAAATGTACACTGATCATACCGCAATAGCAGCTGCATCAGCCAGTAAGAAGAGGAAGTCACCATCATTTTCTAACTGCAAGTATCCAAAAGAAATTGATAAATATGTTATTAGAGCATTCACATGATATTTTATACAATGAAAGGAACTACTGTAATCAGTCATAAGAATGATAAGCACAACAGCAGTTTAAGCTACTGTGTTTCCATCTCCCACAAGCACGACAGATAGATTCAAATTCAGTTCTAACAAAATAATAGAAGGGAGAAGAGTATTGACAGGATAGATTGGTTCGAGAGATCTGAAACAAAATACAGTCATAAAATTGAATGCCCCATAATATATTTTGACAAACAGTTTCCGTCCAGCTGTCTGAAAACTGCACAGAATCCACCAGATTATACTGATCTCCAAAGTTCCAAACAAGTTTGAGAGGTTATATTTTTAGCACCACTACTGAATGACTCTTAAAGTTAGCCAGACCTCTTTATACAATTTTCTCCTTTCAGGTTTTGGCATACTGAGACCAGATTATGACCATTCAATACTCCAATTTTTTTAAAGACTCAGATAATTGCAGATAAGATGAAATCGATAAGTTGTCAAAGCAAAATAAATACACTTCCATGTAACAGAAAGGACTACCATTGATGCTCCAAACAGCTGTTTAACGGAGCTGTGGCCAGACTGAAGTTGTTCATCAACAAGTTGTGTTGTTTCTTGCAGTGCTGCTTTGCATTCAGGGCCAGCTGACTCACCAATCTCCAGAGATGTAAATTATACAGAAAGGTAGAACTTAAGGTGCAGAGCAAAGTGTCATAATTTTATCACATATTCACATGAATTAGGATCTCCACGTCTACTAACCTGTTTGTCAAAGTCAGTAAAGTTGTAAACAGAAAGAACAACTCCTGAACTCGCATGACTTCCACAAGTCAAATGAGGGAACTTCAATCTGAACCAAGCACTGAGTGCTCCGGCGTATGACCCTCCAAAAACAAACCAAGAACTGTCTGATCCCGAGCGATTATACTTAGCATTCAAGGTTTCCTTCAGATGAGAGAAGCCAAACTCAGAACAAGAGGTACTCTCATTTGGACATTGACAGTTCAAGTGGTCATATGCCCACCTGATAATATTGACGGAAAACAGCCAGGTCAAACAAGGCCTGCTTTGATGACAGGAACCTTAGATTTTCTGTCGTCAAACTCACGAAAGGGGAACTCTTTCCATAGTATCGATGCTCAGGAGAAACCAATGCTGCACCAAACTTCTTTGCCATCACCTATGTACATAATCCATCCACATGCATGTTATCATAGAGGTGAAGTAATTGCATACAGCTCAATCCATACAGTATAAGTCATGCCTAGAATGTGTGGCATATAATGTCTAGTTGCTTAAGTAGCCCATTGTACAACTATATACTCAGTCAAACTCACAGCTAAGTAGCTGCTAGGAATCCCATTGCATGAAGATTCTCCACAGATATACAAGAACACAGGCCCTTTTGGAGCTCGGTAGTAATCAAGGAATTCATAGTAACGCTGTTTGAATTGTCGATGATCCTGCATAGTACGAAAAGTATAGATATCAGGTTCATGCATGCAAAAAAACTACATCTGATGAATGATGGTAGAATACATCAACATTTTATGCCATGCAACATCAGAACATCCTATTTCAAACTACAGGAGCTACATGTGAAAGTAAGGATTACAAACAACATAGAAGTCCGTAGCAAGTCCATTAGACTCACAAATTCACACAAACACACAACATGCATAGAAAGGGAACCAGTTTGACAAAAGAAAAAAAACAGAGGCATCTGGTTCCCAACACTGCCTTACTATTATTTATGCATTTAGAGACATCAACATACAAGCATACAGCGGAGGCACTGGTTGCTTGTTTATGAGGTCCAAGGTTTCATAAACATTGTGCATATGGTTCTTATTGGTTCATGAATGGTGTTATCAAAGATGCACAGATTAAATTGAATCTATGAAACAAACTAGAAGCATTCTCAAGCTCCACAAACTGTGCAATTTCAAAATCAACTGATTGTGCCACTGTGATGTGCCATGCAGGTTCAGTAATTCAGTGTCAAAATTGTCACTCCAGAGAGTACACTGAGATTTAAGCGGTATGCCTGTATATTCCCAGGATTCGATTACTACAGAGCAGAGCGCAAACTGCTGCGGAGTGACGGCTCAGTGGAAATCCACCACCTCCCCGCCCCTACCCCCCACAACACCTCATACAAAGAGATGAGCAGACCATGAGCGCCGGGTCAATCCGACGGAGAAATCGAAACAGAGAGGCGTGGAGATGGGACTTAACGGTGGGGGAGAAGTGGTCGAGGGTCTGGTTCATCCATCGCTCCTCTTGCGTCAGGTAGCTGCCGGCGCTGGCGCCGAGACGACCGCCGCCGGAGGGCGGCGGCAGCCAGAGCCCGATCGGCTCCGCCCCGCGCACGAGGACGAGGACAAGGAGGACCACGGCGGCCATCGCGCCGGCGCAGGACGCCATCTCGCGCCTTCTGCCTCCCTTCGCCTGCAGCGGTGGTGGAGGGATTTTGCGTTTCTGAGGCGAGCAGAGCGAGGCAAGTAGCTCCCACTCACACATAATCTAATGTTTATGTTTACATAATAAAATTAAATAGTTAAACTTTTGTTTGTGGTACACAATAAGATTAGATTGTTCATTTGTTTTCTATAATCATAACACGTGGGTGGTCAGCGTTTATGAGTTTCAGTTTCAGTTTCAGCTTGCTTCCAAATAAAGATATTACTGTCGAGATTGATGTGTTGCTGACTGTCGGAGGTGTATTATTATAATTTAAATTAATATGATACTCTTTGATATGTGTATTAAGAGTTTAAGACGTATGGTCGTATCTTATTGTACGCATCGGATATGTTTAGGGGTGTAGAGCTACGCTGGTCCTTAGACTAGCCCGTGAAGCCCACGTGGTTCTTCTTGGTATACAGTACGAAAAAAAAACTTGATAGTCGTTTTATTTTTTTCTCTGTCTCCTCTCTTGCACCCTCTTAACGATATTTATATTTCTGTCTAGATCCTATTTTGGAATCTTAACTCCCTAAGATTTCATCCTTTACTACCGTTCAATCATAACAGATCTTCTTGATTTATTTCTTTCACTGGATCATCTAAAGATCCTTTTCTTAATTATAAGATCAGCTTCCCTTCTGAAGAAAACTTCCCTTCGCTTGCCATGTTTCAATTCTGGTGCCTTCCGCGTACCAACCCGTACTCACCATCTCCTCCTTCGTATGTATCCGCTGCGCATGGCTTCTTCAATTGCTTGCTTCTTGATGCCCATACACATTGACGGCTTCAGCTCACCTTGTCCTCGCATGAATTCCACCGTGTATTCTCCCGCCGATCACCTGTCTTCAACTCCACATGAACGACATTGATTCAGTCCAGGCGCGTTGCAATCTCTACTCTCTCTGCCGTCATTTGCCCAAAATCTCTCCCATCTTCACAATGTCCGCCATTTCCGGTGTATAACACATGCCCCCTGTTTTATTCGTGCATCTCTGTGATATGCCCAAAAATAATCTTAGCAGCGATTTAACCAGGAAATCGGCTCTTTTCTAAATACTTTTTCCTTGTATTGCTTTTAAAACGACTCATGCAAAGTTGTTCTGTTTGTTGTATCATGCTCCATTAACTCCCCTACTCTCATATCTTAGCACGATGCATTTTACATCGGCTGTATATTATCGTGTTTTAAACTCTTTACCACACATTAGATAATTTTTTTTTCAAATATTTACCATTTAAAGTCTTCACCAACTTCATCCCTTCTAGGTCCTCTACAAAATATGCATTATCTGGTACTATAGCAGATATCTTATAAGATCCTTCCCAGATCACTTACCAAATTTGTTACTTCGCGTTCCTACAGCCAAGATTATTTTCCACACTAGCTCCCGATTTGAAATTGTTTTGAAGTTATGTGACCCCATAATGCCTCAAACAAGACCTCGTGCCACCAATTTGGACTTTCTTCTATCTTTTTCTTGATTAACCGTATCAAGATCTTGTTGCTGGACTCAGCGAGCCCATGGGCTTGAGCGTATGGCGACGAGTTCAATAGCTTGATCTTCAGTAAACTATCATGATATAAAAATAGCTCCCCGATCAGTTGTTAAGGTCCGAGGTATCCCAAATATTAAATCATATTACAAACAACATCACTAACCTCTTATATGATCTACAATTAAGTCCGCAACTAACTGACCCTTTGTTACCCGTAAAGGTTCAAATATTAAATCATATTCTACCAACACATATGCCTGTTTTCCAAGTCACTTGCTCAAGATAGGTTTTTGTAGCATAAACTTAATATCACCACACAAGTACTTGATAGTACGTAATGCCTGAACTTAGCGTGTGCATAGATAGACAAAGTTTCTAAAGAAAAGCTGATACCGGCCAGATTGAGAAGGTAAATCTCGTTCTAACCGGAGAGACATTTATTCTTTCTTCATGATTATTACAGCTTATGACATGTGCCTTTTATAAGGCTAAGACCCTTAATCTCTAAGTACTCTACTGATCTAATCTACTATCCTTTAGGAGGATTCTAAACCGAATTATCTCTAACTAGATGCCTTGGGCCTCAGCCCAACCCTAACTGCAAGCCCATAACGAGAGCCCGTAACATTTCCCCTCTCCCCAACAAATAGCTCATCCACGAGCTGTAATGCAGTGAAGCGTTACTTGAATCGTTGTATGGAGGGACGGCTCGGCGGGGGCGCGGCGCGTCAGGCAGAGCAAGCGGCGGCGCACCAGAGGGTCGCGCGGGAGGATGACGGTGCGGCGGCGTGTGGCCGTGACGAGCAGCGGTGCGACAACGCACGTTCAGTCGCGGGCGGCGGCGACACTACCTACCGCATGTGAACACGTCCAACAGTGGGCAACACTCCCAGACACGTGTGGGCACGGCAACGGCGTGGCTTTGAGCACATGACACACTCGTCAGTGTTGTGGACTGGTGTGGCCAGAACGTTGTGGGACTGATGTCGCCCTCTTCTTTGCGCCAGGACAAGGCATCTGTAGCACCACGGTCGTCATTCCACCGCAACCACTATGGCCACCGTGGTTGCCTTCATCGTCGGGACTCTGAGAGAGAGGAAGCACCTCGCCATCAGCATTATGGACAGCCGCTTCACCCTGGGGAAGGAAGTCATCCCCTTCCCGAATGTTCTCCAATCGTGCCAACCTCCGGTCGTGGTCATCGAGGCGGCTATTGATTGTGGACAGTTGGCCCATTACTTGACTCACTACTGCCATGAGGAAGTCGAGCTTCTCATCGGCAGTCATCACCGCAGGATCTTGAGCGGACCCAAACATGGTTGCGATCCGGGCCAGTGGTGGAGAAGACTGGCGCTCAGGACCGACGGTTTGTTGCTGGTAGGGATCTGCACACCCCTGTGTAGGAGACTTGAGCGCGAGAGGGTGCGCGTGGCGCTGGTGGATGGGCCCGCGCTGAAGAAGGCAGCGGCGTTAGGAGGGACACCTATCACAGAAACGGTAGAGCCGATCTAGAAGACGATGTACATGCGCGCGCGTGGCACTGGCAAACTACAGCGGAAGGTCTTGGAGCGGCGGGGAGATCCGGCACACGCGTCGACGGCTGCAGCGGAAGGACTTGACGGCTTTGGGTAGTGAGCGCATGGTGGCGCGGATCAGAGGCAGGGTCAATCGGGCAGAGAAGACCTGTGTGTGGTCGGGGCGGCCGAGATGAAGCCGGCCCACAAGGAACGTGCGGAGCCGACGATTGGGGAAACCAGTGGCTGGGAGGCCAAGCAGTCCTCGGCATGGACGAATCCTCCGGCACGGGCGCGCGCTACCAGCGTCTTCGAGTGGTGAGCGCGCGGGTGGCGCGGGTCAGAGGCGGATCCGGTCGGGGAAGGCCGTGGTGCCGGGGAGTTCTAACAAAAGAGAAGGTTGTTGGTGCCGGGAGTTCCAACAGAAGAAATGGTTGGGGTGTCGGGGACTATAGATCCAAAATCCCTTTCTCTGTTTTTTTCTATCAAGCTCTCTCCTATCTAATCTGTAGTGTTGTAGGATCATAGGGTTATCGATGTTCTGACTAGCTCTAATATCAAATTGATACCGGCCAGATTGAGAAGGTAAATCTCACCCTAACCAGAGAGACCTTTATTCCTTCTTCATGATTATTACAGCTTATGACCCGTGCCTTTTATAAGGCCAAGACCCTAAATCTCTAAGGACTCTACTAATCTAATCTACTATCCTTTAGGAGGATTCTAAATCGAATTATCTCTATCTAAATCTAAACTGAATTATCTCTAACTAGATGTCTTGGGCCTCAGCCCAACCCTAACTGCAAGCCCATAAAGGGAGCCCATAACAAAAGCATACCATGTTTCAGCATCTATCAATCGCCGGCTTATGTATGCCACCAAAAATTATTTTCCTCCTTCTTCCTATGTCAATACAGCGCCTATGACACGAGGTTGAACAGCAATTTACAACCTAAATGCTTTACTGACAGTTAGCACTCGAGTACAGGAGACTTGGTCGGGTACCCTATGATCCTTTCAAAAGTGTTTCTTTGCTCTGCCCTACTTCTTTTTTTGTGTTTGAGTCGTATTAACAACAAAAATGGTTCAATCTTTTCGGCCAAATTTGAAATAAAACATCTCAAATAATTTATCTTCCCAAGTATTTTTTGCACATCTCGCTTCCAAGTCGGCTCCTTAAGTGCTCTTATTGATTCTATTTTTTTAGGGTCAACTTGTATTTCATGTTCATGAACAATAAACCCTAAGAATTTTCTAGTCGATACTTCGAATGCACACTTCAAAGGGTTCATCTTCAACCCGTATTTTCTCATCCTCTCGAATGTCACACGTAAGTCAGCCAAATGACCATCAAACCCTGCTGACTTGATAAAAATGCCATTGATATACACCTCCATAATGATCTCCAATAAATTATGAAATTTAGTTAGAATTTTACTATTTTGCCTTTTAGGCACACAGTCTGTGTTAGTCGAGTCTGTGCTACTCTCGGTCCTACAAGTGGTATCAAAGCAAGGTTAGGGTTTTTCTATACCTTAACCGGTTCTAACCCAAAGTAGAGATCATGACTTCTTCTGGAAAGATCTCGTCTCTTGAGTTTTTTTGGTATAATTATTGGAAGACTCGCATGCGAGCCTATCTATTGAGCCAGAGCTCAGGGATATGAGATATGTGCATTCATGCTACTTTCACAGTGCTTCCCGCTGCAGAGCGTACTACCCCTGAGATAGTCGCTCTGCATGACTTGAACAATGTAACACCCCTAATTTTTTAAGGTAAAAATAAATTAATAAATAACTTCTCTAGATAAGAAATATTTTTGATTTTCAATAAAGCTAAAAATGTCCAAATAAATAAAAATCTAGAGAAATAATCATAGTGTTGATGTGAGAACATTTCATTATGTTCTCGAGGCCAAGATATATTTTTGAGATTTTTTACAAATTTTTAGAACCTTTGCAAGTAGCTCATAATTTTTAAACTTATTTCAGCAATTATTTTTATTCACAAATGAATTCTAAACTGTAGCGGGCCGCACCCTCCCTTTCTCTCTCCACAGGTCGGCCCAGCCCATTCGCCTCTGCACCCCCTCACTAACATATGGAACCCACCTGTCGGTGCCCTCTACCTCACAACCGAGCCCCTTGTCCACCTGTCGGCATCGACCGTTGCCCATTGCACCCGTCGCTGACCGTTGGACCCGCCTTGTCAGCTTCATCTTCCCCGCGCCATCGCTCCCCCCCCGAGATCCCCGGCCATCGCCCTAACCCCCGAATCCTCCTTCATCGGCTTAATTTCCCCTGCCATTTAACTCCCCTTACTCCGGCGCACGTTTTCCCCCTCGGATCCCATCGCATTAAGCCTCCTAACGCCACAATCACCCACGTTAAGCCTCCCCGGAGCTTAACTCCCCCTCGGCCTTCACTGCACCTAGCTTCCCCCTTCACTCTGGCGCACTATATAAACCCCCCACACCACACTGCATTCAGTCCTTGCATCTGCATAGTCCACACGCGAATAGAGCGCCCCACATTGCATTTTTATGTCACCGCCTCTGCTCCACCTCCAGCCACCGCACGCTGTCGCCGGAGCCTGTCCCCGTCACCGTCGACCACCTCTATGTGACCATTGTGGTCTCCCCAACCTTGGCCACTACTCCGCTCGAGCTCATCGCCGCCGGAACCCCATCGCTGACGAGGCCCCGAATGCCCTCGTCGCTTTCGCTCGTCGCCGGCCACGATCTGTCGACCTCGAGCCACCACACAGGTGCCATCATGATCCCCTCGCTGCCCTGATCCCATTTATAGCTTCACCTCGTAGCTCCGGCCATCGCCATCGTCGCTAGGCCCAATGCCACACTTGTCCGTCATCGGAGAAGACGACTGGCACGGGTAATTACCCTGTGCCGTGTTGGATCCCTCCACGGCCGCACGATCTGATCTAGACGATCGGGATTAGATCGTCGGTCAATTTAATCTGGGTTGTTCAAACATATTGAAGGGGTATCGATGGATCTCAGCCGTTGATCTTCATTTAAAACCCTCGCGCGTACTGTGGCCGCTAGATCTATATCCAATGGTTTATCGAAAACTTTTCCAAGATTGCCAAGCCCATGACCAGATTATTGCAGAAGGAAGTAAAGTTTGAATGGACTCCAGCCTATGAAGAAAGCTTCTAGACCCTCAAGAAGAAGTTGGTGTCAGCCCCGGTTTGACTCTACCAGATATCCAGAAAGACTTCCATGTCTACTGTGACGCCTCTCGTCACAGACTAGGGTGTGTTTTGATGCAAGACGGGAAGGTGATTTCATACGCCTCTCGACAACTGAGACCTCACGTGTTGAACTACCCTACGCATGATTTGGAGTTAGCAGCAATAGTTATGCGCTAAAAATATGGAGGCATTACCTTGTTGGTAACATGTGTGAAGTCTTCACCGACCACAAGAGCCTCAAATACATATTCACCCAGCCTGACCTGAACCTCTGAAAAAGAAGATTGTTGGACCGGAAACGGCGACCAGAGGGGGGGTGAATGGGAGCTTTTAAAAATTCTGGCTAAAAAACTTAGCCTTCGGGTTCAGATCTGTCTTCTGCGGAACAGGCTTCGAACACAACCTTCGAAGGTCTGGTTCGGAGGTACTTCGACAGCTCCGAACACAGGCTTCGCAGGAGCAAAAGTTCGAAGCCAAGAAGACTTCGCTCCACTAACAACCCTCAAAAATCTACTCTGCTAAGTCAGTGCAGGCTCCGCACACAAGGTGCTTCGAGCAGGCTTCGCACTTCACCCTTCGCACGAATAGACAACCCTCTGAGGACTTCGACCAAGTACTTAGCAACAGCAACTGGTGCTGGGCTTCGTACGCTAAGGTCTACACGCACACAAAACGGGCTACGCTAAGGGCTTCGACACAAGAAGCACTACGGGAAATGAACAGGGCTTCGCTAGTAAGCAGCGAGGTCTTGCCTCGTGTTACACAGAGCGACAGCACACTGTAAAACACACTTCGTGAGAAAAACACCCTTCGCCAGAACAAGCTTCGGTGCACTAAGACTAGCGAGGTATGAAAAGCGAGCTCAAGCAAAAGCACAAAGAAGCAGGGCTTCGCCGCTTGAACAAGGAACACAAAATATATTGAACTCTGGATGAAAACCAGCGAGGTCTGTGTGTACAGGAGCTCAACAGTAAATGCTCAAAGTGTTAAATGTTACCTACCGAGCCCCCATATTTATAGCCCACAGTTCACCCAAAGGAATTGACTACACTACCCCTAGGGTTTACATTCATTTTGTCTCTACAGAACTAAGGGGTACAAAAGGTAGTCCACCTTTATTCTGGAGGCTTCTCTGTCAGCTGCAGAGGGGACAGTGTCAGCCTTTTTCAGAACAGACAGTGTCAGCCTTTACAGTGTTGACTTCTGGAACCTCCCTTCGCACCGGAGGGTGCGGTAGCTTCGGCGAGAAGCCTGCAGCCTGTTGGCCTTCGCTCCGCCGAAGAAGTCCTTCGATACAGTGACGGTTTTGAGCCGAAGCCGTCAAAGCCCTTGGGTCTTCGCACCACCACCTCCGGAGTGGATCACCACGGCTTCGCAGCTACTCCCAGCTCGAACACCGTCCGTCCGTGTACCGAAGCCATGCATGGCCGAAGAACCTCAAGTCATCCTCACTCCGAAGCCCCACCTTCGGAGTACCACCCTTCGAAGTCCCTCCTTCGTCCAAGGCCTCCGCATGAAGCATTCCATGAGCACTCCGTCGCAGTGCCTCACTCTGAGCACACTCCTCGACGAGCCTCACCCGGACCATGCCTTCGATGCGCCTCAACTTCTGAGACCTTCGTCGGGTACCTTTGAGTGTCTCCCTCCGGAGCACACTTCGAACCCTTGCCTCCGCAGAGGACTTGATCCACCAACTCCGAAGTCACTCCATTCGGAGTTCCTTCGAAGTGCCTCGCCTCCGAGGACTTGTCTCGGAGTACCTTCAGCCGGAGCCACGCTCCGCACTCTCTGCCTTCACTTGGCACTTCTCGACCCGAGGACCGACCCGGACCACCTTCGCAGCCACCGTGACGAAGCTCCCCGCTCCCCTGGCTTCAAGCCTCCCGCCTGACCCAGGTTCACCTGGCTCGAACCTTGTCCGTCGCCTCCGAAGTCCCTGCGCACCACAGACAAGCAAACAAGTGTATCCAGTACTCCGGAGACCTCTCCGGGTTAGCCAACTCCGGTACACACTCCGGTGTACCGCCCAAAGTACCGAAGCCCCTTCGGTACGAACCCAGTCATCGTGTACTGTCGGACCCCTCCGACAGGTACACTCCGCTGCAACAGCTGCAGCAAGCAAACACCTCCGAACACCCTTCGGAGAACCACCTCCAAAGCCCCTTCGGAGGTACCCTTCGAACAGAGGGTAAAATCCAGTCAATCACTCATCACAAAACACCGAAACCAACCCTTGGTTTCTCAATCTCCCCCTTGATGAGTGCATTGACAACCAAATCCAAGTTCAAGAAAATTTTAAAAATTTCAGCACACAAGTGACGATAAAAACTCAGAAAAGAGCCAAATCATGTCACTTGATAAAAGAATTGTTCTCCCCCTTTGTAAAGGAGTAAAAGCCCCTTTGGCAAATCTCCCCTTGATAAGTCCCCCTTTATGTCACAAATCTCTCCCTTTTTTCGAAATTATGCCTTCTTGCGGCAGAGAACATAGCAAATCTCTCCGGAATTTCCCCCCCTTTGGCAATGCAAGCATCAAGGAGCATGTAAAAGATGCAAAGCTTCGAAATGAAATAAAATTGCAAAGACATATAATGCAAAAATATGCCAACAGTAATACCAACGTTCATGTGCTCAGCTCAATTTAACATTCTGTGAAACAAGATGATGGCATGTGATTTTGTCATTTTGAGATAAAAGCATCACCACTTAATCATAGCCGCTAGACATGTGAAGGCAAGGACTGCGCAAAGCTAACAATTTCTACCCTAGACAGACAGGTCTTGTTCAAAAAGGAGCTTTGAAAGCAAACTTGATGATTAATTAATTTTGTTGTTCTTTTCTTAATGCCAGGGGTTATTTGTTTGTCCACCTTATACTTTCCAATCAGGCCAAGCCTAGGCATGAAAACCATCTGAAGCTTAAGGCGGTGATTTTGGCATACACCACACTATCCCAGTTCAGACCAAGGTGCAATGGTAAGCAGTCTAGAATAGAGTAGTGCGACAAACAAACCCTCCTGGATCTTTTCATTTAAACCAGACAAATCATGGATTTTTTGATGTTGATTCAGGTGAAGTAAATATTTTTGATGAATATCCATGAATAAAGAACACATTTTTCAAGTTGCAAATTTTAGCATCCAAGGAACAGTGTCTTGCTGTCAAGTAGATAAAAGATAGCTAAAAGCAGTCCTGCCTAAACAAGCTAGATACACGATTGTGCGATGAGCAAGTTTTGATTTTAGAAAATAAAACATCATGCACAACCAATGTTCCAGACATATTTCATAAAGCTGAGCTGACATGATTGCTTTGAATTAAAGGCAGACATATAATAGCAAAAGATGTAAATGCAATTTCACACATAATGAGCATATGCAAGACAATTAAAATCAGCTCCCCCTCACAAAATGCCGTAGGGATGACAAATACCAAGTTCCCCACGCAAGTAAGCAAATCGAGAAGCATCGAGGGGTTTTGTAAAAATGTCGGCAAGCTGGTGTTGGGTATCAACATATTGAAGTTCAATATCACCCTTCTCATTGTGATCTCTGAGAAAATGATATCTCACATCAATGTGTTTGGTTCTGGAATGCTGAACCGGGTTGTTTGCAATACAAATAGCACTAGTGTTATCACAGAACAGTGGAACACTCTTATAATCTAACCCGAAATCCCGCAAAGTGGAAACCATCCACAAAATCTGAGAGCAACAGCTAGCTGCAGCAACATATTCGGCCTCAGCCGTCGATTGTGCAACACTAGACTGTTTGCGGGAAGACCAGCAAACCAGAGACGTACCTAGAAAATGACAAGTACCAGAGGTACTCTTCCTATCAATTCTACACCCAGCAAAATCCGCATCTGAATAACCTCTAAGACATAAAGATGAAGACGATGAATACCATATGCCAAATTCAAGGGTGTGTTTGAGATACCTTAAGATGCGCTTAACCGCTTGGCAGTGCGAAGCTCGTGGCGAAGCCTGAAAACGAGCGCACAGACATACTGCGAAGTGTATGTCCGGCCTCGTAGCGGTCAAGTAGAGGAGGGAGCCAATCATACTCTGGAACTCCTTCTGATCTACGGCTTCTCCATCTTCGTCAGGGTCCAATGCTACAGATGTAGCCATTGGAGTGGCGAGGGGCTTCGCATCGGACATGTCGAACTTCTTGAGCAGGTCCTTGGTGTACTTTGTCTGGTGGACAAAAGTACCTTGTTTGCTTTGCTTGATTTGCAAACCAAGGAAAAAGGTGAGTTCACCCATCATGGACATTTCAAACTCCCTGCTCATGGTATCTGCAAACTCGGCAACTAAAGCATGAGAAGAGCCACCAAAGATGATATCATCCACATAAATCTGAACTAGGAGGAAATCTTTGCCATGCTTGAGAGTAAACAAAGTTTTATCAACAGAGCCCATCAAATACCCTCGCTCAAGCAGAAAAGACTTAAGTCTATCATACCAAGCCCGAGGGGCCTGCTTGAGTCCATAAAGAGCCTTATGAAGTTTAAGGACTTTATGTGGGTACTTGGGGTTTTCAAAACCAGGAGGTTGTTTTACATAAACATCTTCACCTATGAAGCCATTAAGAAAAGCACTTTTGACATCCATTTGATAGAGTTTGAATCCCCGGGATGTCGCAAAGGCAAGCAAAATCCTAATGGCCTCAAGGCGAGCAACAGGTGCAAAAGTTTCAGTAAAATCAATCCCTTCTAGTTGAGAAAAGCCCTGAGCTACAAGTCTAGCCTTGTTTCTAACAATTGTTCCATCCTCCCCTTGTTTATTTTTGAAAATCCATTTTGTTCCAATGAAATGAACATTTGGTGGAGGATAAACTAAAGTCCAGACTTGGTTTCTCTCAAAATTTTCAAGCTCTTCATGCATGGCATTGATCCAACTAGAATCAGAAAATGCATGACTAACATCTAAGGGCTCGAAAGAAGCAACAAAAGCAGCATTAGTGAAATGAGCGTGAGAACGTGTTACCCTTTGATCAAGCTCACCAATGATCTGCTCGGGAGGGTGCATCCTTTGGACATGATGTGGAGCCTCACGGCGAGATGCAGTCTCCCCCTCAATTTGTGCGTTGGAGTGGTCCAAGATGACCGATGTTGAGGTAGTCGCTTCGGGACCTCGTGCCGAAGTAGTAGAAGCGGGGTCAGCTTCGGGGGTTGATGTCGAGGGTAGTAGGGGATCATCCTCGAATTCTCCGGGATCTTCGTCTTCGAATAAGGTCTGTTCCATGTCGTGTTCATTTGCCTGTTCAAGAGCAGAACTAACAGAGGGGGTTGATTCATCAAAAGTCACATCACATGACTCGATGACAGTGTTAGTTTCCAAGTTATAAACACGATAAGAATGACCATAAGTAGTATAACCAAAAAAGATCCCGTCAGAAGATCGCGACTCAAATTTATCCAAGTTACCACGTTTTAGGATAAAGCAGCGACAGCCAAAAACTCGAAGATGAGTAACCTTGGGCTGTCTCCCAAAACGCAGCTCATAAGATGTCAAGTTTAAAATTGAGCGCAAGAAAATTCGGTTTGAGATGTAGCAAGCAGTGTTCATGGCCTCAGCCCAGAATTTTCTAGGAGTCCTATGCTCATCAAGCATCGTCCTAGCCATCTCAACCAAAGTGCGGTTTTTCCTCTCAACAACACCATTCTGTTGAGGAACCCGCGGAGCAGAGAATTGATGTTCTATGCCATACTCCATGCAAAAGTCAACAAAGAGACTATTTTTGAACTCAGTGCCATTATCGCTTCGAATGAATTTTAATGCACCAGGGAGTTCAGTAAAAAGTCTCAAAGCCAAGCTCCGAAAGTGTGAAAACACTTCATCCTTGCTGGCAAGAAAGAAGACCCAAGAGTAGCGAGAGAAATCGTCGACAATTACTGGAACATACCACTTGCCGCCTAAAGAACTAACCCGAGAGGGACCTACAGTGTCCATATGAAGAAGTTCTCCGGGCTGTTCAGTCATCACAGTGGTGACTGGCGAATGCGAAGCGGCAATCATTTTTCCATGTCGACAAGGAGCGCAAACTAAATTCTTCTCAAACTTGAGCTTGGGCAATCCTCGGATCAAATCTAGGGCGCTCAGACGAGTGAGCAACTCAAAGCTCAAATGCCTTAGTCTCCTATGCCACTTCCAAAGCTCAGACGTCGAATGTGCAACTAGGCAATGAGAAGAACCAGACGACTCTGAAAAATCAGCTCCAAAAACTCTCCCAACCCTAAAGATTTTACACACCACAACGCCATCAGAATTGAGCACTTGCGAAGTATCGCGATGAAATCGCACTTCGAAGCCCTCATCAAGCAACTGAGATACAGACAGCAAATTGTATCCCAGGTTTTCAACCAAAGCAACATCTTTGAGAGTGAAGTTCGCGTTAATTCTTACCACACCTTTACCTTTCACTCTGCTCCTTCGATTGTTTCCGAAGGTGATATGTTCCCTTTGCTTGGTTGTGGTGAGGCTGGAGAACCAAGCTGCATCTCCGGTCATGTGGCGCGAACAACCGGAGTCCATGATCCACGTGCCCTCCAAGCCTCGACCTGTCGCCTACACATGAAAAGAACGTCTCGATCGCTCAGTGCTGGGGTGAGTAAAATAATGACGAGGCATCCAGCACTGAGTGACACGAGTAGTAGGCACAGTAAAAGTAGACGGTCTACGCACATAAAAATCAGAATGATGCAAAGTGCGAGGTCTACCTACATGCAAAGAACGCAAAGCATGTCGAGGTCTCCTACTTTGACGAGGTACAAAGCTACTCGCCCGAGGTCTACCACCATATGGAACATGGTGAACACCTCGAGGAGCAAAACCTCTCCGAGAAGCACGAGGAGCCTCGAAAACAGGACGAGAGTAATACTCAGACTCATGCATACCTAAAGATGGGTGATGCATGTCCTGATAGCTCATCGCCTGTGCACGTCGCTCATCCTTGATGCGACGGAAACAGAAACCAATCAAATGACCTGCCCGCTGACAATAAGAACAATGAAACACTCTCCTGGGGGCACTCTCATGGGTCACAGGAGCAACTCTCACAGGCTCCTTGGGTTTCTTCTGAGTGGTTTTCTTGGGAGGATTTTTCTTGGAAGGAAGAGTGGTTTTCTTTGGTGGATGGGTAGGCTTTTTGGCTGATGGGGTGTCCAACAGAGCTCTCTCTTTCTCTAGGGTGGTAGGAGAGGTAAAAACAGTTTTGGTCTTACTGTCTGAAGCTATCCTCTCAAAACCCAAACCTAGAGCTACCCCGGCTCTGTCAGCACACAACTTGGTCTTGGCCAAGAGCAAATCCATCCTACCCTTCCCCTCAGTGCATTTGTTCACCACAGAAAGAAGGTATTCATTTTCGGACATGAGGTTTTCAGCTCGCTCTCTAACAGTGCCTAGCTGGTCCTTAAGGGTAATGCATGTGTCACACACAGGCTGCACATCCTTAGAACTACCAGCCCTCTCCAATCTAGCCTCCAATTCATGAACATGCTTATCACGTAAATTAATGCTATCGCGCAATAAAGAACAGTTCATGCAATCAATTACATCATGAGGTCTAGAATCCACCTCCAAAAGCTGCTTCTGTGCAGTCTCAAGCTCAGAAAGAGTTTGAGCATGAACAGAACGCAACTGAGCAAGCTCACTCATGACAACAGAACATGATTCACATTCAGCATCATCAAATTTAGACTTAAGCATGGCATATTCAGTAGTAATGTTTTCTAGCCTAAGTCTAAGGTCTTTTCTTTCTCTAGCAGCTTGCACAAGTAATCTATCCTGACCAAGCACTACTTCATTTAGCTCATCTAATTTAATTAGAAGCTGGTCAGATGATAGGTTTACCTCAGATGAGTCAAGCTCATCGCCGCTGTGATCGCTGTCGGCCATGAAGCAAAGGCCGGTGAAGTCACGTCCCTTCTTGTCCTTCTTGTCCTCCTTCCTTGGGGACTCCTCCTCCTCAGAGCTCGACTCCTCAGTTGAGGATGTGTCGATGTCGCTGAGAGCAGCAACAAAGGCTCTGGAAGCGGCCTTGGCTACTTTCTTAGCCATCTTGCCGCGCTTGCCCTTCACAAAGGGTTTCCTCTCCTTCTTGTGGTATTTGGGGCGCTCACTCTCATCTCTCTTTTTGACCTTGGGGCAATTGGCCTTAATGTGAGAGGTGTCGCCACATTCATAGCAGCCACTAAAACCACTTCTCCTCTGATCCCGTCTCTCATGATGAAAGCGAGTGAACCTCCGGGCAATGAGAGCAAGCTCATCATCGGCTAGAGTGTCCACCTGCTCCTTTGTGACGGAGACCAGGGAGGACAAAGCAAAACCATCTGCAAGAACACAAGTGCCTGATGTGCTTGGTTCTGCAGTGGTGCCACGGCTAGTGCTAGAAACCAATGCCAATGGCTGTGGCAAAGAGCTTCTGTGCACCGCAAGAGATGCCTTGGCAATCTCTGTGGACTTCAGCTTGCTAAAGAGTTCATCACAGGTTAGAGTGTCATAGCCTGTGGACTCCTCAATGCTGGATATCTTCACTTCCCATATGCTACGGTCAAGAGCATAGAGAAGCTTGATAGCCCTATCATGATCACTGTAAGCAAGCGTCCCGTTGGATCGCAAGTTACTCACTATCGCGTCAAAGCGAGAAAACATGGCATCTACAGATTCACCAGGTGCCTGCACAAACAGCTGATACTGTTGATTGTAGGTGCTTTGGCACCTGGCCTTGATCTGAGCAGAGCCCTCATGAAAGACAGTGAGTGTTGTCCAAATCTCCCTAGCAGTCCTAAGGTGCTGCACCCTATCGAACTCACTCCGACTCAGACCGATGAACAATATGTTCCTTGCCTTCGAGTTGGCAATATACTGATCTTTTTCGGTTTGAGTGGTGCGGGTATCAGGGATGGAGTATTGTGAGTCCACAATCTCCCAAATTGCATTTCCTTGGCTTAACAAGTAAGCCTCCATGCGCACCTTCCAGTATGCAAAATCTGTCCCATCGAACAGAGGAATTTTACTGCCTCTATCCATGTCGCCAACAGATCACAAAACCGGTTAAGGTCAACTGGTGATCTTAACCCGCTCTGATACCAATTGTTGGACCGGAAACGGCGACCAGAGGGGGGGGTGAATGGGAGCTTTTAAAAATTCTGGCTAAAAAACTTAGCCTTCGGGTTCAGATCTGTCTTCTGCGGAACATGCTTCGAACACAACCTTCGAAGGTCTGGTTCGGAGGTACTTCGACAGCTCCGAACACAGGCTTCGCAGGAGCAAAAGTTCGAAGCCAAGAAGACTTCGCTCCACTAACAACCCTCAAAAATCTACTCTGCTAAGTCAGTGCAGGCTCCGCACACAAGGTGCTTCGAGCAGGCTTCGCACTTCACCCTTCGCACGAATAGACAACCCTTTGAGGACTTCGACCAAGTACTTAGCAACAGCAACTGGTGCTGGGCTTCGTACGCTAAGGTCTACACGCACACAAAACGGGCTACGCTAAGGGCTTCGACACAAGAAGCACTACGGGAAATGAACAGGGCTTCGCTAGTAAGCAGCGAGGTCTTGCCTCGTGTTACACAGAGCGACAGCACACTGTAAAACACACTTCGTGAGAAAAACACCCTTCGCCAGAACAAGCTTCGGTGCACTAAGACTAGCGAGGTATGAAAAGCGAGCTCAAGCAAAAGCACAAAGAAGCAGGGCTTCGCCGCTTGAACAAGGAACACAAAATATATTGAACTCTGGATGAAAACCAGCGAGGTCTGTGTGTACAGGAGCTCAACAGTAAATGCTCAAAGTGTTAAATGTTACCTACCGAGCCCCCATATTTATAGCCCACAGTTCACCCAAAGGAATTGACTACACTACCCCTAGGGTTTACATTCATTTTGTCTCTACAGAACTAAGGGGTACAAAAGGTAGTCCACCTTTATTCTGGAGGCTTCTCTGTCAGCTGCACAGGGGACAGTGTCAGCCTTTTTCAGAACAGACAGTGTCAGCCTTTACAGTGTTGACTTCTGGAACCTCCCTTCGCACCGGAGGGTGCGGTAGCTTCGGCGAGAAGCCTGCAGCCTGTTGGCCTTCGCTCCGCCGAAGAAGTCCTTCGATACAGTGACGGTTTTGAGCCGAAGCCGTCAAAGCCCTTGGGTCTTCGCACCACCACCTCCGGAGTGGATCACCACGGCTTCGCAGCTACTCCCAGCTCGAACACCGTCCGTCCATGTACCGAAGCCATGCATGGCCGAAGAACCTCAAGTCATCCTCACTCCGAAGCCCCACCTTCGGAGTACCACCCTTCGAAGTCCCTCCTTCGTCCAAGGCCTCCGCATGAAGCATTCCATGAGCACTCCGTCGCAGTGCCTCACTCTGAGCACACTCCTCGACGAGCCTCACCCGGACCATGCCTTCGATGCGCCTCGACTTCTGAGACCTTCGTCGGGTACCTTTGAGTGTCTCCCTCCGGAGCACACTTCGAACCCTTGCCTCCGCAGAGGACTTGATCCACCAACTCCGAAGTCACTCCATTCGGAGTTCCTTCGAAGTGCCTCGCCTCCGAGGACTTGTCTCGGAGTACCTTCAGCCGGAGCCACGCTCCGCACTCTCTGCCTTCACTTGGCACTTCTCGACCCGAGGACCGACCCGGACCACCTTCGCAGCCACCGTGACGAAGCTCCCCGCTCCCCTGGCTTCAAGCCTCCCGCCTGACCCAGGTTCACCTGGCTCGAACCTTGTCCATCGCCTCCGAAGTCCCTGTGCACCACAGACAAGCAAACAAGTGTATCCAGTACTCCGGAGACCTCTCCGGGTTAGCCAACTCCGGTACACACTCCGGTGTACCGCCCAAAGTACCGAAGCCCCTTCGGTACGAACCCAGTCATCGTGTACTGTCGGACCCCTCCGACAGGTACACTCCGCTGCAACAGCTGCAGCAAGCAAACACCTCCGAACACCCTTCGGAGAACCACCTCCGAAGCCCCTTCGGAGGTACCCTTCGAACAGAGGGTAAAATCCAGTCAATCACTCATCACAAAACACCGAAACCAACCCTTGGTTTCTCAAAGATGGTTGGAGTTGATCAAATAATATGACTTAGTCATCCACTACCATCCAGGCAAGGCAAATGTAATGGTCGATGCTTTAAGTCAAAAAGGATATTGAAACACCATCATGGTGCAGGATCTAGCTCCTCTGTTATACAAGGAGATGGAAAGGCTAAACCTAGGAATCACTACTAGGGAATACCTCGCCACCCTAGAAGCAAGACCTATTTTAATGGACCAAATCCGCGAAGCTTAGAAGGAAGACCCTGACGTAGAAGAAATCTAGAAGAACATGAGGAGAGGAAAAGCCCTAGGTTTCTCCGAAGATGAAGTTGGCACTATATGGTTTGGAAATCGGCTGTGTGTGCCCTACCAACCAGACCTGAAGAATCTCATCCTCAAGGAAGCCCATGAGACCCTGTACTCCAAACATCCGGGGAGTACTAAGATGTACCAGGACTTGAAAGAGAAGTACTGGTGGGTCTGTACGAAGAGGGAAATGGCTAAATATGTAGGAAGATGTGACACTTGTCAGTGAGTCAAGGCAGAGCACGAGAGGCCTGCCGGATTGCTACAACCTCTCAAAGTCCCCGAATGGAAGTGGAAAGAGGTAAGGATAGACTTCATCACTGGACTACCCCAGACCGAAGCCGAATATGACTCCATTTGGGTAATCATTGATCGGCTCACAAAGGTAGCCCATTTCATCCCCGTCAAGACGACCTACAATGGTCCAAAACTAGCAGAGCTATACATGGCTCAGATTGTGTGTTTGCACGGAGTTCCGAAGAAGATCGTATCTGACCGAGGCAGCCAGTTCACCTCCAAGTTTTGGAAGAATCTTCAGGAAGAGCTCGGCACCCGGCTGAACTTCAGTACAGCGTACCATCCACAGACCCATGGGCAGACTAAAAGGGTGAACCATATATTAGAAGACATGCTCAGAGCATGCGCCATAGATTTTGGCAGAATGTGGGACAATAGCTTGCCTTATGCAGAGTTCTCCTACAACAACAGCTATCATGTAAGCTTGCAGATGTCACCTTTCGAGGCATTGTATGGACGTAAGTGCCGAACACCGCTACTCTGGGATCAGACGGGTGAATCTCAGTTGTTCGGAACAGACATTCTACGAGAACCCGAAGAAAATGTTAAGATCATCAGATACCGATTAAAGATAGCACAGTCCCGCCAAAAGAGATATGTCGATAATCGACATAGAGACTTGGCATTCGAAGAGGGCGATTATGTTTATCTTTGAGTCACTCCCCTCCGAGGTACTCATAGGTTCAACATGAGGGGAAAGTTAGCTTCCCGTTATGTTGGTCACTTTTCGATCATCCGTCGGTAAGGAGAAGTGGCATATCAGTTGGAGTTACCACCCTCCTTAGCTGGAATGCATGATGTATTTCACGTCTCCCAGTTGAAGAAGTGTCTACGGGTACCCACCGAGCAGGCATACCTTCAGCAGCTCAACATCCAAGAAGATCTGACTTATATTGAGAAGCCGATTCAGATCCTAGAAGTCAAGGAAAGGTTAACCAGGAGTCGAGTGGTCCGTTTCTGCAAGGTTCAGTGGAGCAACAACCTCGTCGAAGAAGCCACTTGGGAAAAAGAGGAAGAATTAAAAACCCAATACCCCGAGTTATTCGAGAAGCTCTCCGAATCTCGAGGACGAGATTCTTTGTAAGGGGGATAGGATTTTAACACCCCTATTTTTTTAAAGGTAAAAATAAATAAATAAATAACTTCTCTGGAAAAGAATTATTTTTGATTTTCAATAAAGCTGAAAATGTCAAAATAAATAAAAATCTAGAGAAATAATCATAGTATTGATCTGAGAAAATTTCATTATGTTCTTGAGGCCAAGATATATTTTTGATATTTTTTACAAATTTTTAGAACCTTTGCAAGTAGCTCATAATTTTTAAACTATTTTTAGCAATTATTTTTATTCACAAATGAATTCCAAACAGTAGTGGGACGCACCCTCTCTTTCTCTCTCCACAGGCCGGCCCAACCCATTTACCTCTGCACCACCTAATCGATAGATGGAACCCACCTGTTGGCGCCCACTGCCTCGCACCCGAGCCCCTGGCCCACCTGTCGGCGCCGACCGTTGCCCCTCACGCCCACGCCTGTCGCTGACCGGTGGACCCGCATTGTCAGCTTCATCTTCCCCACGCCATCGCCTCGCCCCCCGAGATCCCTGGCCTCCTTTGGCTTAATTTCCCCTGTCATTTAACTCCCCTTACTCCGGCGCACATTTTCCCCCTCGGATCCCATTACATTAGGCCTCCTAACGCCGTAATCACCCGCGTTAAGCCTCACCGGAGATTAACTCCCTCCTCGGCCTTCACTTCACCTGGTTTTCCCCCTTCACTCTGGCGCCCCCCACACCACACCGCGTTCAGTCCTTGCATCCGCATAGTCCACGCACTTACATAGCGCCCCACATTGCGTTTTTATGCCGCCGTCTCTACTCTGCCTCCAGCCACTGCACGCTGTCGCCGGAGCCCATCCCCATCACCGTCGACCACCTCTCCATGACCGCCATCGTCTCCCCGACCTTGGCCACTACTCCGCTCGAGCTCATCATTGCCGGAACCCCATCACTGACGAGGACCCGAACGCCCTCGCTGCCTCCGCTCGTTGTCGGCCACGATTTGTCGACCTCAAGCCACCACACCGGTACCATCATGATCTCCTCGCTGTCGTGATCCCATTTCTAGCTTCACCTCGTAGCCCTAGCCATCGCCGCCATCGCTAGGTCCACCACACAGTGTGCTGGTTCACCATGAACTCAGTCTACCATAGACTAGAGGCTGATTTAAAATTAAAATAAATTCCAAAAATTGCTTTAAACTTCAAAAATTCATATCTTCTTCAAATTATCTCCAAATTTGGCCATTCAAATTCCAAAAAATTTATCTTTTTATTCTCTACATGTTTAGCCAATAAAATTTACATGTTTGTACTGTTTATTTTATTGTTTTTAATTGTTTATTCTTCTCATTTTGTGTGCCTAGAAGAATACGATGGTGTCGAGTAGCCCGAATATTTTCCTGAGCTTCCACCTTCATCAATTGCAGAACAAGGCAACTCACCAACCCATTTTTGAGCATATTGAACCCAGTTTTAATTAAATATCGCTAAAACCCATAGGTTATAAGTGCATTAGTCAAATTAAAAGTATTACAATATAATTATTTAGATCCATGACCTTGATGTGCAAACCCAAGCCATGCTATCGAGCCTAAACTCATTGTCACCATAATATTATTAGATATTGTCCAATGTATCGATGCAAGTGCTATAGGTTTAAAAATGAGTCGTAGAAACTTTGGTTCTATTATATGATCCCTGTAATTTCTCTCCCCCTGGAATTCTATTAGTTATGGAGTTTTGGTTTATTTAGTGTGGTTGGTTTCGGGTGCAAGCGAGGGCATTGGTTAGTCACACCCGGGGCACTATAAGGACCGGTCTGTGGGATCCGTCACAAAACACTTCCATACCAACCACAAGTCTAGTGGGTAAGTCCTAACTGGAGGTATGGGACGTTCCAACTCGAGGCGCTATGTGGAGAGGGGCAAGTAGCACCTATGGGTGACTTGTACCATGAGGCAAAAAAGGTGGCGCAATGTTGGTCCAGTGCGCTGGCGTGTCGGCGAAACCTATAATTTGTGTCATTGGGTTGGAGCGTTTCATGCTAAAGGTTTTGGCATGAGTTACTGTGACTTGGGTCATCTGAACACACTCGTTGTGCAGGAATAAGTGCCTTGTGGGTACAATGGTACACCTCTGATCAGAGTCTAAATCTTTTCTAAAAGCAGAGCCCACGGTTAAGGGCGGGTTGCGTGACATCCCACAGTTAATTTATACTGGTGAAGTGTTGCATGATGATATGGCATATAAGGACTATTGACGAGGAGTGCCGCAGTACTCCTCGAGTTAGAAGGTGTTGCATTATTCATGATTTATTATTCTAAATAAACTAAACTTGACTACATTGAATGTCGCAACATAAAAATGTACTTTTCCGCACTTTAAACCATTATCCCCCTTTGTCATTATCCTGCATTATTATTGCATTCTCGGTGGCTTGTTGAGTACTCTTGTACTCATACCCATTGAAAACCCCTTCAAAGGCTTCATATTACGATGAGGATGGTCTAGAGTAGCGACCTAGTCAAGGACGCGACCCTAGAGGAGATGTTCATCCCGAAGCTTTATTTTTATTGGTTTCTTTTATTTATACACTTGTGTAATAATGTGGTATGTGAACCACGAATGATTGACGTACGTATGTTGTCATGTGATGAACATCTTGTTATTATTGATTTTCCTTGGAAAATTCAATAAAGTCCTGAATTTATTAATTTCGGGCGCTACAAACAACAAGGCAGTGAACATACTATTTTCTCATTTAGGTCGCAGTGAGTGGAGCGTGTTAGCAATCTCTACACTACTCAAGAGATCTGGGCTACCCTCTAGGCACACCATGAGTGGATAGCTCAGGTCAAGGCTAGACTCTATCAGACCTACTGGCGTGAGTATGAAAACTTCTCAAAGAAGCCGGAAGATTCTGTCGAGGCTTTATTTGGTCACTTTCAGTTGATCATTAACAAGCTTCGGGCCAACAAGGCCGATTGTGATCAGCTAGTCTCAGATCATGAACAAGAGCTCAAGGTTCTTCATACCTTGGACCCTAAGATCTGGGAGATCAAGGTATCCTCTATTGTTGAGAGTGCTATGATACCTTGATTGTCAATAAGCTCAAGGCCCCAGAGGTTGATATCCAGTTGAGATCAAATCTCACTGGTTCTGGCTCAAAACCCTGGCCCTTGCAACATCTTCTCCTGATCCTACTTCTCTGAGTTGTGATTTGTCCTCCTTGATATCTATCACTGAGGACCAGTTGGATCTGTTAGGAGATGATGACCTATGTTTGTTCAATAGTCGTGTTCGTCATGTCTATGATAAGAGAATGTTTAAATGACATGGCACAAAACATGGTTGTTTTGACTGTGGTGAGCCATGTTATTTCATCGTCGACTGCCCCAAGCGGAACACACATAAGAAGGGCATCGACGGTGGCTCCTACGACTCCAACAAGCACGACAGCTCCATCTTCACCATGGGCAAGCCCAAAATAAGTTCTTTTGGAAGGCCCTGAAGGACTACCGACGCGAGAACAAGAAGCGAGACAAGGCCTTCTTCGTCGAGATGGAGAGAAGCTACTCCAAGCGATCATCCTCTTCTTCCTCTTCATCAAGCTCAAGCGATGAGGAGATCGTGATCAAGAAGGGGAAGGACAAGGATGATCCAGCGGGCCTCTATTTCATGGCCTTTGGGGACAAGCCGAAGACTCACTCGCACCACAGCCGAAGATCCCACAAGAGCATCTGCTCAATGGATCTTGGGGATAAAGAAGATAAGGGCTCCTCCAACAACTCCGATGATGACGATGAGAAGGTATCTTCCTATGAATGAGAAGTCATTGCATTACTTGAAGAGAACTGTCAGGAGTTGAAATATCGGGAGAAACTACTTAGACGGGCTAAGAAGAGGATAGATGACCTTGAGAGTGAGCTTGTTGTAGCCAATAGCAAGATTGAGAGTCTATCTTCTTTCACTTGCTTGGGTGAGAGCAGTGAGTGCCCTAACTGTGAGGTGTTGCCGTGTGACCTGACTACTCTGAAGTCCAAGTATACTGAAAGGGTGTTGATAGCAAAAAATGGCATCAATGGTCAAAATTATCAAAATATCACTTTTTGGTACTTTTACCGAAAATATGTCGAGACCTGGTACAGGCTGGTCCAACAGGCCATGTAGGCCCGGTCTCACCGGCCATGTAGGCCCGGTATGACCGGCCATATGGGCTCGGTCAGACCGGCCAAGTCTGTGTCCGAGTCCAATTAGATGATTCCGGGGGATTTTTATCCCTAATTGATTTTGTATGACTTGGACTCGTGCCCAATTCCAATTAGAAGCCCAGGAACTCATGACCCACCTCTATAAATAGAGGTAAGGCTGATTCAAGGATTCCCCCACGCAAAAACCCTATTAGATCCAATCTATTATCTACCTTGAATCGCATTTACTTTCTACGCCCTAGTTTTAGTCTAGCACGTACATCTTTGCTGGTTTGCACTGTAAACCATCTGTCCGTCGCGTCGTAATCACGGTAAGTCCTTGTCGATTCGCTCGTGAATTGTCTGTTTCATCCACATAACGGATTTTTATCGATTTTAGAGCTTTTTAGTGGTAATTCGATCCCCTGGCCGAATTACTTTGATCTCTTGGTATTTTTTGCAGTGTTTCGTTACCCCTGACTTCCCCAAGAAGTTTGGGTGTGATCCATCCATAGGAAGACGGTCGTCGGAGTCCTGATGCCGCTTTCCAGGAGTCGTCGGTCTGACCGATGGTCACCCCTCGGTCTGACCAGCCTGTGCCATGCCGTCATCTAACGCCCTTCGCACTGAAGACTGCTTCGCGCTGGAGGTAACTTTACGTCGGAGTTTGTTTTCACGTTTTCTTCGGGGCCTCCGAAGACCTTCGGTCCGACCGGGGTTGAACCCTTGGTCTGACCGGCTTATAGGCTGAAGGTCCCTTCGGGGTACCTTCGGGCCCCTCCGCGTCTGTGTGCCGAAGGCCCCCTTCGGCGAGGGTTTCACACTGCCGGTCAGACCGGCAGTGTACCTTCAGTTTGACTGGGCTTCTCTGGCCGTCCTAACCGCTTGTTAGGATTTGGTCCGACCGGCCCTATTCTGGCCGATTGGGTTTAGTTAGTTTTTATCGTTTTGATTATTTTCCAACACTTCGGTTAATTGAGTAATTTTAGAATTATTATTATTTGATTGCCTAGTGACTTCGTTATTCCCTTACCATGGTTAAGGATTGTCGGAATATGACGTCAACATCTTGCGACGTTTTTGGATCGTCGAACTGACCCAAGTGCGGGGGCACGTTTTTGTGTCAACACACTTTTTGGCGACTCCACTAAGGATCAACATGCCAAGTACATCTACATTGGCGACGGGTACACCTGCTACCTTTACATCGATGGGATCCTCAAAGCTGATGGATCTGGTGGGAAGCTCAGAGATTGATGATAGCAACATCATCGTACCCACCGTTGAGGACCTCTCCGAGAAGGATAGGGCAGAGCTCGAGGCTAGGACAAGGGAGTTGCACGCCCTTTTTCTTGTCTGCTTCGCCAAGACCCGAGGGGTCTTTGTCAAGCGCGACGGCGATGTCCCCAACCTCTCCGGGGCTAAGGTAACACTATCGTCTCCTCGAATGTCCTCCCAGGACCTCGAGCAAAAGATAGCCAACAATGTTGACCATACCATTAGTGCTACCTTTGCAAACCGCGTAGAAGCCATGGTTGACACAAAATTGGACACAAAGATGGAGGCGATGTTTAGGAGATTCGGCTTTTCCGAGGTAGTTTCCCCCAATCCAATAGCCGAGATCCATGGCCAAGGGCCACACCATCCATGGCCGAGATCCCGCATGACACTATCGGTCAGACCGACATGTGCTGGATTACTCAGGTGACAACAGTCGGTCAGACCAGCCAACAGGCCGGTCCGACCGGCCATTACGCCTTCAATCAGACCGGCCCTAAGAGAATTTTAGTCTTTTCCAGTTTATTTTTGCGTCTGTAAAAAACTGTAAGGTTATATTGGGTTTTTCCTGATTTATTGGGCTACCTATAAATAGGGCCCCAATCCCCTAGGGTTTCTTAACTCTTCTAATGAAAAAATTTCGAGTTCACTTTACAAATTCCTGGTTTTTGTTCTTCAATCCAACTGTCCCGACGCCAAAAGTTTCGAGCACTGCTGTTCAAATCAAAACCATCCAGCTTTATTTCTCCCAGACTATCTTCATGCTGGAGTTTTTCTTTCCTGTGCGCAGTGCCTCAGCTAGTTTTCTCTGGGAATCCCTGTTCGTCCGGTTTTTCTTTGGAGTAGGGCGGAGAACATAGCACGGGGCTGGGAGAAGCACCAGTCGGTGTTGTGTGATTTGTGGTAGCTGCTGCTGTTTTCGACGAGACAGCGCAAGGGCAATGCACGATGCTCGGCTCCAGGAAACGGGTGCATGAGGCAAGTTCATTCCTATTCAACGCAAGTAGCAGCGTTGGTTCTGAGGCACGCGGAGTCAGAAGCTTGTGACTTGCAAGCCAGGTATTCGGCGGAAGGCCTAGACGCCACTGTTTTTCCTCTGTTTTCTGTGTCTTGTGTTGCGTGCCACTGGATGCTTATTATTAGACTAAATGCTTGATTAATCTGTGATTGACTTCTTGTATGTTTTAATGGTGCATGTGATGTATTTGTTTAAATGCCTATGAATTGATGGTGTCTATCTTGTGCTTTATGAAATGCCTGCGATTGATGGATATTTTTTGCACTTTATGATTTGCTTGTCTAGCTATGATTATCTCTTTAATCTCCCTTTAAGTACTTGTGTGGTGTCTTTTCAATTAGGACACCAGTTGTTTTTAGGCTAGATTATTTTTGGTGCTCCAGATTTGTTTTGTTTATGTTGGAGGTCTTTTGAGGAGCGTTGGGTGTTGGGATAAGGCCATAGATTCGAAAGAATTTTTGAGGCGCCTCTTCACCCCCCTTTTGTCGCTACTCTTAGTTCTACAGTAATCGCTCTATCTCTTCTTTAACTCGGTTATATACAGCCAAATTAAAGTGACGAGGAGGCTATTTATAAGGCCTAAACCTAGGTTTGATAGGGAGCTGATGCTCTATGAGCTCACGGCTAAGTTTGGGCATCTCACTATACTCCCACACAAAGCAATCGATGTACGACCGAAGTTATAACTGTTGACACTCAAATTTGGCATTAATGGTCGAAATTGTCAAAATATCAATTTTGGTAATTCGGGCCGAAAATATGCCATCTTGCATGGCGTTTATCCAATTTGAACCAGAAAGAGCATGAGAAACGTCTTTGGGCTCAAAAGTGGCAACAAACGCAGACTCAGCAAACACAGCAAGAGAACCAACAGAAGAACGCAAGGATCTCGAAGTGAGATCACTGATGATGAGCTCTGAGGGGTGATCACGCTGAATTGCTCGGGATCCTAGGTGATCTGAAGTCACCTCACTGGAGTCAGCAACTGGCACCTCTGGACTCGGCTGAGGGGGCTCGATCGAAGTAGAAGGAGTGATCAGAGGTCCGCCCTCGTCCTCAATCGAAGTCTCAGAAGGTGTGGGGTCTGTAGGCTATGCAGAAGGCCCACCCTCATCAACAGCAGGAGCATCATCATCTTCCTCGAAGATGGACTCTCCAAGCTCATCATCTCTAGAAAGCTCAAAAGGAGTCAGCGAAGGCATGGATTCAACAAAAGAAACCTCACAAGTCTCGACAAGCTACTGAGAGTCGAGGTTCCAAACATGAAAGCCTCGAGAATGCAACGCATAACAAAGAAAAACTCCATCCCAGCAACGAGACTCAAACTTGTCCAAATGCCCTCCCTTCTTGAGCACAAAGCACTTGCAGCCAAACGCTCGCAAGTGACTCACTTTGGGCTGTCTGCCAAACCGCAACTCATATGATGTCTTACCTAAGTAAGCTCTAAGAAAAATGCGGTTGGCCAGATAGAAAGTCGTGTTCATGGCTTCAGCCCAAAAGCGCCTAGGAGTCCTATGCTCATCGAGCATTGTCCTGGCCATCTCGACCAGTGTGCGGTTCTTTCGTTCCACAACACCGTTCTATGGGGGAGTGTAAGGAGCAGAAAACTGATGATCAAGACCCTGATCACTACAGAAGCTGACGAACTGAGAGTTCTTGAACTCAGATTCATTGTTAGAGCGAATTGCTCGTATCCAACCATTGTTCTCGTTCTTCAGCTTCAAAATCAGGTCATGAACAAACTTAAAAGCATCATCCTTAGACTCCGGAAAGAAAACCCACGAGAATCGAGAAAAATCGTCAACTATCACAAGCGCGTACCACTTCCCACCGACTGAGCGTACTCGAGCTGGACCAACAGTATCCATGTGTAACAACTCTCTCGGGTACGAAGTCATCACCTGAGTCACAGGTGCGTGAGAAACGGCAACCATTTTCCCATGACGACAGGGATGGCAAATTAGATCCATCTCCATCTTAAGCTTGGGCAATCCTCGGATAAGGTCCATAGAGCTCAATCTGACTAGCAGATCAAAACTCAAATGACCTAACCTCCTATGCCACTTTCAGAGCTTAGAG
This sequence comes from Zizania palustris, assembly GCA_019279435.1. Taxonomy (NCBI): domain Eukaryota; kingdom Viridiplantae; phylum Streptophyta; class Magnoliopsida; order Poales; family Poaceae; genus Zizania; species Zizania palustris. The sequence goes on from JAAALK010000082.1 coordinate 30,403,454, forward strand.
GAGGATCCAACAATCAAACAGCGAGAAGGGCCAAAAGAACTACAGAAATCAATACGAAAAACCTTACCGAAAGGTAAGATCTAGCAAACCAAAGATCCTCTAGAATCAATAACAGAAGACATGCCCTTTTTAAAGCAAACCTCTAAACCATCCTCAAGAAGTTGCGAAACAGAAATCAAATTAAAATTCAAGTTTCCAACCAAAGCAACATTCTTCAAAGAGAAATGATCAGAGATGCAAATCAAGCCAATACCTTGTACCTTCCCTTGACCACTGTTCCCGAAAGTGATGTACTCCTTGGAGTTCGAGGGAGTGAGGCTGGAGAACCATCTGTGAGGTCCCGTCATGTGGCGAGAACATCCTAAATCCATGATCCACACTTCCTCCAGTCCTCGATCCTACAAGATCAATGGTCATGAGTGGGAGCAGACGGTCTGACACCCACGTTTAGCAAAGGAGCTAAACCAATGTCGAGCCATCTGCTCGAAAGTAGGAAAGCAGAAGAAATCATAAGTGCCTGGACCAAAACGTGACTCAAAGCGCGGTCCTCTATTCTGCCTAAAGTCACGACCACGAGGTCCAAAGCCATACCCAAAACGACCTGGAGCTCTACCGGAGCGAAAACCACCCTCCGGAGCACGGTCATGAAAGTCGTCTTCTGTACCACCACTTACACGACGCGGCCTGGCCTCTAGCCTCTCTCCACGTCAAGGGACTCTCTGTCTACCACCCTACTGGTAGAACTACTCCTGCCTATCTCGAGCTCTCTATGCTCTCTCAACTCGCTTCCTCCTGAAGCAAAACTCCTCAAGATGCCCGTCTCTTTGACAAAACTCATAGTGATAGGTAGGCTTCTTGGGATGTGGTTGAGGCTTGGGGTTCTTAGGCTTGGTGGTGTTAGGTATAGACTCTTTGGTGTGAGAGGGTCTAGGTAGAGAGTCAAGAGAAGTGTGGAGAGGTTTAGGCTTTGGGACCCAGATAGACTTCTTGGGTGGAGCTTTAGGTTGTTCTTGGAATACTCCATCCTTGGGCTAACTAACTTGAAAAGACTCAGTGGAGTGAGTCTTGGGATATCTCTGCTCTGGAGTCATCTTGCTCCACCCCACTGCACGACTAATGGCACTCTCAATGTCAGCCTTGGTGTAGGTGTAACCTACCCCAAACCCATCCTGCCTCTTGAACTGCTGGATCATCATGCCAAGTTGTGGCTCTCTAGCACTAATCCAACTCAAGATCTAACGGAGGTAAAATTCTCGTTCTGAGCATCAGCTAGCTCCTCTCTCAAAGAATCTAGCACCTCCACCTAAGACACGCAGATCTCACACTCTCTATCAACCTCGACAGACTTCTCAGCTTTTATCTTGATCAGTTCCAATCTCAGGGACAAGCAGTTCTCACAAATAGTGGGTGGAACTAACAAGGTCGCAGCTTTAGGGTTCCTGAGTTCACCAAGTTTGATGGCGAGAGTAGCAAGACCACCCTAGAGCATATAAGCCAATTTCTAGCACAGTGTGGTGAAGAAAGCACGTCGGATGCGCTTAAGCTCAAATTATTTTCCTTATCGCTGTCTGGCACTGCTTTCACTTGGTTTTCGGTGCTACCGCCGAACTCTGTCCAGACTTGGGCCCAGTTAGAACAGAAATTCCACGATTATTTTTACACTAGGGAAACCAAACTTAGGCTCTCACATTTGACATCGGTTAAACAGAAGACCAATGAGAATGTCTTCGACTATATTAGGCGCGTCCGGGACACTAGGAACCGATGTTTTAGTTTAAACATCTCCGAGAGAGATCTGGCCGACTTATCTTTCAACGGTTTCCATTCTGAAGTTAAGGAAAAGTTAGACGGCTGAATCTTCCTCGAGGTTAGTCAGGTTTTGCAGCAGGCTCTGGAACATGAAGGCCGAGCTAGGGCCAAAAGATTTGTCAAAGTTTTTAGTGAGCCTAAGGCCGAGCTACACATCGTGGAGCACTCCGAAGAAGAATCATCGGGAGAAGAAGACTCAGCTGACATGTACGTGGCCGAATGGACCTGGCCCAGTGGATCTAAAATAATCACGTGCTTTGAACTACGGCCGTATCCCGCTAAGAGTCAGCCCAACGAAGTTAGGTACTCGTTTGATGTGACCAAATGCGATAAAATATTTGATTTTATGTTGAAAAGCAAGCTCCTTAGATTGCCCAAAGGTCACGTCATTCCATCTGCCGACGACTTGAAGAAACGTAAATACTGTAAGTGGCATGATACGCTTTCCCATTCTACTAATGAATGCAGCATTTTTCGTCGACAAGTTCAATCGGCCATAAATGAAGGATGATTGAAGATAGATTCTAGCCCTAGAATGAAGCTGGATCATGATCCCTTTCCCATAAACAACATTGATCTTGACGGGAAGAAGGTACTGATTCGGCTCGAACAGGCCGAGTCATCTAAAGGGAAGGCAGTCGTCATTGGAAAGCCTCGCACATGCATGCTAATACCAAAGAACCATGAGGTAGGAATAAATGTAGACAAGGCATTTTTGACTAAATCTCTCAAAAGACGGAGGTAACTTTTGGGATGCTTCTCTAGAGACATAGGAGAAGGGCCGAGGACAAACACCCTCAGCCAACCCTGCCAAAGAGGTCGAACCCTCAATAAGAGCATGAGTTCGACCCACGGGTAGATAAGGCCGTTCCGGGTACACAGGTAGGCTTTGGCCTTGTGGGCCTCTTCGGTGGCCTGTGGGCTTTGGCCCAGCAGACTAGCTTCGGCGAGGCCTGCGGAGGCCCACTCCGGCTGGCAGAGTCCTATTCAGATTAGTATAATTCGACTGTTTTTGATCTCTTATCCAAATCATAACCACCTAGTTGAATCCTACTCAGATTAGGTGAGATCTCTTATCCCAATCTTAACCACCTGGCCGAATCCTACTCAAATTATGTGAGACTAGCCCCTATAAATATACGGGTGAGGCCGATTCAAGAGCATCCCGCTTTCATATCAACACAAAGCCCTTGCTTTGAATCGTTATTTTATCTTCCAATCTACTTTCCTTGCCGTAAGATTAGCACAGTAACGTCTACCTTCATGGGTTTGCGTCGTAAGCCTTCCGTCCGCCGCGTTGAAATCACGGTAACCCTTGATGATTCGCCTGTGAATCTCCCGTTTAATCCACAAAACATATTTTTATCATTTTATCGGTTTTCTTCTGCTACCATTGGGAGATTGGCCTCTAGGCCAGATACTTGATCTTTTACTATTTTGCAGGGGAATTACCTTCAAAGTCATTGCCAAAGAGTTTCGGGGTGATTGCAATTCATCTACAAAGTCGCTGGAGCCCTTAGGTGATCAGATCGGAGCCTATCGGTCCGACCGACAGGGCTTCACCGGGCCGTTAGGCTGTTTTCGGCACGGTCTTCGACACCCTTCACCATCACACCGAAGCCCTCTTCGGCGAGCACCCACCACAGTAAAGTGCTCCGCACTAGACTCCGCCGTGCCGAAGCCAAGGTCTGACCGAACCCCCGCTGTTGGTCTGATCGGGTATCCTCCGTCAGTTTGACCACCCAGAGACCGCTTCGCACTAGAACACTGAAGCCACCTTCGGTGACCCCTTCGCACCAGAACGTCGTGGCCCCCTTCGGTGATACTTCACAATAGAGCGTCGAGGCCCCCCTTCGGCGATACTTCACATCATCGGTCCGACCAGGGAGTATACCTTTGGTTCGACCGCCATTTTATTACAGATCAGAATTGGCCCTGTTCTAGCTGGTTTGTTCATGTTTTATTATTTTTAGTTATTTCCTCATACATCGGCTAATCGAACTTTATTCCTCAATATCTATTTGATTACCTGGCGACTCTGTTACCCTTACAACTATTAAGGATTTGTCGGAACACGTTTTCCTGTGGGGGCGCGTTTTCGTGTCAACAATAACTTTATTACCTCGGCCTTATCACAAGCCAGCAAATTCTGATTTACAAAAGTAAACCTTGGAACACTACCATCTCCCATGTCTACCTCTTCTAAAGGGTCGGCCGATACAAAACCTTGACCTAACTTCTCTACCTCACTAAAATCTTCAATGGCTTCAGCGATACCATCTTTAAAAGACTGGTATTGCTCTACACAAGACTTTATCCAATCATGATTGCTTCTACCTAACATGACAACTAGTTTAGAGACAGTCGAGCTACACCGGTCGTTTTTACAGAGACTGGAACAAACCTCCCCTCAGACACGCTGACAAAATCATAATATGAGAGGTCTCTACCTAAAAAACATTGTACCTTATCATGGATGGCGTCTATGGACACATCGGGTAAAGCAACTTGGGCCGAAGTGTCAGCTGGTACAACCTCCACATCGTCACCATCCCACTGGATCAAACACTGGTGCAAGGTAGAAGGAATACAACAATTAGTGTGAATCCAATCATGCCCAAGCAGAACACTGTAGTTAACTTGCATGTCTACCACGAAGAACGCCATAGGTAGCGTCTTGTTGCCCACCGTCAACTCTAGAGAAATTACACCCTTTGTCTTGGAGCTCTCGTCGTTGAAGCCATTCAACGTTAGGGTGGTCTTCATCAAGTCCTCCTCACCCTTGTCGAGCTTCTTCAATAGAGAATACGACATTAGGTTGATGATGGTGCCTCTGTATATGAGCATCCTCGAGATCGGCTTGCCATCAATGTATCCTTGAAAGTAAAGGGGATTCATGTGATGAGCCAACTCCTCGAGTTTCTCGAATACAGCTTCATGTGGGCCGAGGTTTAGTTGAGCGACCTCGGCCTCATCTTCTAGTGAACCAAACTCAGTAGGAAGCATCACCACATTCACATCCATTGGTTGAGGGAGTGGTCCCTCTAAGATGGGTGTGTAGTCATCGTCAAGCATGTCATCATCGTCATCACTTGGAGTGGGAGCCAAGTTGTCCACCACAATTGGCTTGGGCTTCCATACCTACTTGGGTACTGGTCGGGGGCGAATATCCTCGAAGATCGTGTCCTGCTCGTCCTCGGCCTTCTTCTCTCTCATCTCTTAGGTTCAAAAAAGTTGTAGATGCCTCTTTTGGGACTTGGTCATGCTTGGAGGTGCCCACAAAGGTTGTGGCTTTGTGCCGGGCGCCACGAACTGGCTCATGGAATTTTTGGCCGAATGGGAATTACCTGGGTCAACCTCGACAATTTTGCGCATGGTGTGGGTACCTCCCTATACTCTGTCAGTCGGACCGACCTTACTAGGCCAGTCTGATTGGGTCCTATTAGTCGAACCTGCCATAGTGGGTCGGTCTGACCAGTTAGTGCCAGGTGGCTAGAAACTAGTGGTCGGACCGACCTTAGTAGGCCGGTCAGACCGAAGTGGTGAAGGCGGTCGGACCGGCCCTAAGGTAGTGGTCAGACCAGCAAGCTCCTCATCAGTTGCCTTCTACGATTGACCTCTGTTTTTCTTCGGTGGGGTCCCTTGGGAGATTGGGACATCCTATGAACCCACCTTGACGATAACGGCCTCAGAACTCCGATCTAGTCGTCCCCGTGGTGCGACGTACAATCGACTGAATATGTTGCCCCCCGCTACGCTCATCTGCCCCTACATGTTATGGATCTCGGGTGGCGTGAAAGGAGCACTCGTGATGAAGTAGGGGAATGGGTAACCAACGGGCGAAAAGTAACATGGGGCCCACCGTGGGATGAGCTCATTCCTTCGTGGAGGGTTCGGCCTTGTTGGATGCCCTAGCTTAGTGCTCACTTTTTCAGCCCTCTTCTTGTGCTTCTGAAGCAACATCTCATATGTCACATTCGGCTTCTTGTGCGTCAGGGCCGAAGATGTCGCATTGGTATTCACGTTCCATACTCCCACCTTAGGATTCTTCAGTACGAGCATTTGCGGGCGAGGCTCCCCAAGTACGACCGCTTTCCCCTTGGCCGACTCAGCCTGCTCAGGACGAATCAGCACCTTCTTCCTGTCGAGGTCAATAGTGTTCACGGGGAAGGAGTCTTGGTCAAGCTTCATCCTGGGACTAGTGTCCAACTTCAATCGTCCTTCCTCTATGGCCGATTGAACCTGTTAACAAAAGACATTGCAATCATTAGTAGAATGAGAATGTGAATCATGCCACTTATAGTAAGTGTGTTTCTGCATTCCGTGTAGATCCTTAGGCATTTATCCAAATGCTCGGGAAATACTTCTTTAGATACTTTCCATTCAATGCTTTCCCAAACACTTCTCCATCTAACCCTTCGAGTAGATAAGTGTTATCAGTCACAACTCGATGTATTTGGAAGGGTCCTTCCCAATTAGGTGACCACTTACCGAACCGATTGTCTTTGGATCCAATCAGTAGGATAAGTTTCCACACGAGGTCTCCCTCTTCAAATGACTTTGGCACCACTTTTTATTATAATACCTGGAAACTCTTGTTTTATTCTCCTCAATATTCTCAAGGTCACTCAATCAGATTTGTGCTAAGTCGCCTAGTCCATCTGTCATTAAGTTATAATAATCATCGGTTGTGAGTTCGTCTTGTAGTGCTACCCTTCTTGAGCTGATGTTATTTTTTCCCAAGGTAGTAATGCTTCATGGCCATAGACTAGATGAAGTTGGTGATGAGACAACTGTCAGGTTAATACGAGTGCAAGGATGATGTGCTAAAAGGATATCACAACCGATGTTAAGAGATGATGATAGGTTTCATAATCATAACCCTCACACATGTCTCGAGGGAGCAGGACACAGAAGCATTACTTATTGGTGGAAAATAACATCTGCTCAAGAAGGGTAGCACTATAAGACCAAATCTAATTGTTGGTGGACACAGAACGCAAAACGTTGATATGGCCATAAACTTCTACTGTGTTGGTGCCGACTTCCTCCAGTAGCTACAGCCCTTTCAACACCACCTCATACTCGGTTTGATTGTTTGTGGAGAAAGGCATGATTGTGTATGCGAATTCAAATGATGCCCCCGAGAGGAAATAATTACTAGCCCTATACCGCATTCGTGCAGACACACCGATCCATTGAAGAAAAAAATCCATGGTGCTGGCTCAGCATAAGTTACTGCCTCATCTCTATGCTGGACTATGAAATCATCTATCGCTTTCCCTTTTATTTCCTTGGACAATTCATATCGCAGGTCGAATTCAGTAAGGGTGAGCACCCATTTTCCAATACACCCTTTCAACACTGGGGTCAATAGCATGTACTTGATGACATCGGCCTTGTATATTATGGTGCATTCTACCGATAGTAAATAATGCCTCAACTTGGTGCATAAGAAATATAAATATAAATATAAACAGAGCTTTTCCACTAAGGGGTATCGGGTTTCAGCGTCCAGCAATCTTCTACTGAGATAGAAAATCACCCTTTCCTTTTTATCGATATCTTGTACCAGGACTGACTCGATGGTTTTATCATCGGCTGATAAGTATAACTTGAACGAAATCCCCTTTTGTGAGAGCATCAATACTAGTGGCGAGCTCAAATATTCTTTAATTTCATCAAATGTTTTTTGCTGCTTTTCACCTAATATAAATTCCTAGTGAGGCTTTAACTTCAATAGTGGTGTGAACGACTCCATTCTCCTCAAAAGGTCAGATATGAATCTTCTCAGAAAGTATATCTTCCTGATTAGTGATTGTAACTTGGTTTTATCGGTGGGGGTTGAGTGTTTTTGATCGCTTCAATTTTGCGCTAGCTTATCTCAATCCCTCTCTCATGTACCATAAAGCCTAGAAATTTGTCTGTCGATACACCAAAATCGCACTTCTCTGGGTTCATCTTTAATCCATACTTCCTGGCCCTTTCCAAAACATGACGTAGATCAGCCACATGGTTTTGAGTATCACTTGATTTTACCACGATGTCATCTATGTATATATCCACCAATAGACCGATCAGTTCATGGCCCTTTGGTAAGTTGATCCGACATTTTCCAAACCGATGGTCATCACCACCCACTAGTAAAGTCCGATAATCTTGTGAAACGATGCGGCATCCACAATAAGTCTGTGATCAACATTGGGTACCCATCTTTTTGGGTTGCCTTGTTTAGATCTCTGAAGTCAACACGTATCCTACGCTTCCCACTTTTCTTCCACACGGGGACAATATTTGATACCCACTCTATATAAAGGCATGGCCTTATGAATCCTGCATCGTACAATCTTATTACCTCAGCCTTGATGTCTGGATATATTTCTACCTTAAATCAGCAAAGTGACTTCTTGAAAGGCCGATACCTCTGCTTTATTGGGAACCGATGTTCTACAATTGATGAGCTTAAACATGGCATTTCATTGTATTCTCATGCAAAACAATCCTGATATTCTCGCAATAATGCAATTAATTCATTTTTTATTTCATTAGGAAGTTGAGCACTTACAAAAGTTGGCCTTGGTCTATCGCCGGGTCCAATGTCTACTTCCTGTAGTTCATCGATTGCGACGAAGCCTTGACCGAGTTTACCTTCGGTTTCATCAATGGTATCTTCACAGGGTGAGCTTGGGTTGTTCATTGCTAACTGGTTTAACTCCATCGCTTGATACCTTGAGAAAAATCACTGTCCTAGGTCTTACCCGATAGACAATCGACTCCTTCCATTTCCCATACCGATAAATTGGCTATTGCTATGTTGACCGATTTATCAACGGGAAAAATTTCCACTTGATCGTCGACCCACTGCATGAGGCTTTGATGCATTGTTGATGGGATACAACAATTGGCATGAATCCAATCGTGCCCCAGCAGTAAGTTTTACGATCATTTTCCTTCAATGATGAAAAACGTGGTCAGCGTTGTTTTACTTCCAACTATCAATTCCACATTCAGCACTCCCATCGTTTCTAACGAGTTAACACTGAATTCCATCAGCACCATATTGGTTTTAATGAGATCCTCCGGCCCTTTCCCTAGCTTTCGGAAGGTAGCGTATGGCATCAAGTTGACGGCTGCCCCTCCATATATCATCATTTTGGACATCGACTTTCCGTTGATCAGTCCCTTAACATAAAGAGGTTTCAGGTGCCAATGCCCAGTGTCTTCTAGCTTGTCGAATATTGCTGATTGGGAGTCTACACTAGTTGGACCATTGCTTCGGCCTGTTCAACGTCATCTTCGGGGATAGCCCGGTACTCTACAAGGAGAAAAAACATCATGTTTACCCCTGTGTTTCTTTCATCGTCGTTATCGGCCTTCTCATTAACCCACCATTCACTCTTGATCCTCTTGGGTCGATCAGCTCTGTTATTGTGTCTCTACATTTTTAGTTCCCTCCATCACAACTGTTGTACTCTTCTCTTCTGATTCTTCGTGAAGATCCTGATGGGGTACCATTGTGGCTTTCCTATCGTGGTGCTATTATTGATCGATCGGTCATTTTCTTTGGTGTTGATGGGGCTGAGCCTTTCAAGTGCCAATGGCCTTGGTGGTGACAACTTCTGATGAATGCTTGTCCTTCCCTGATCATGTGACTTCATCTTGTCACTATGGGAGCTATGATCACTTCTCCACCTATCTCTGCTATGCTTAGGACAATTGTTGAGCGATGGCAGGCACAATCCTTCATTCTAGCAAAACCTGAAGAATTCACAATTCTAGTGGGGGTTGAATCGTGAATGGTCTAGGTCATCTTCATTGACTACATCTTCCCTTGACTTTCTTTTGTACTTGTCAGTCAGGTTTGATGCAGTGATTCAGTCCTTGTTGGTATGCCTGTCCCTCTCCGTACGCTGATCATTGGCATAGTGCGCATGCACCATGTTGACTGGAAAGGGATGCCTATCGATGTTCATCGACTTCTTCCCATCATCGAACTTGATTCAGCATTGCTCCACGGCTGACTGAATCTGCTATTTGAACACCTTGCATTCATTAGTGTGGTGCAATGGGGAATTGTGCCATTTGTAGTACTTCCTTTTCTTCAGCTCGTCAATGGGTGATATTACGTGATTGGATTTTTCCTTGAACAGTAAGTCGAATATCCTATCGGCCTTAATAATGTCAAAATAATATTTCTTCTCCTTATCAGAAGCTTTCACCCAAGGACATGTGATCTAGTTCTTGTTTCTAGACCATTCGACTAGCCTAACTTCTGCATCGAACTCACTACCCTCGTCGGACTTCGAAGGGCATGCTTGAGTATATGCAACCTTCTTTTGATATTTATCCCTTCTTGCTTCATGGAATCGGTTCTCATGTACCGATAACCTCTGTACCAAGTGTGAGAATATCTCGAACTCCTGTGATGAAAATCTCTCCTTTATCGGGTATAGGAGTCCTTGGAATGCCAACTCGGCTAGTTGCGTGTCGTTGAGGTTCAAGTTGTAGCATCTGCTCCGCACGTCCCGAAATCTCTGAGCATAATCTTGTACCATCTCATCCATTCTTTGCTTTACTGTTATCAAGTCGGTGAGTATCATCTCATGTATGATGGCGAAGAAATACTTGTGAAACTTCTTTTCTAGGTCTTCCCATCCATTGACAGAGTTCGCCAGTGATGATGAAAACCATGTGAAGGATGATCCCGATAATGATAGCGGGAAAAATCAGACCTTCGGTGCTTCATCAGTCGATGCCTCCCCACACTAGGTGAGAAAACAGATGATGTGTTCTATTGTGGAGACCGAGTCTTGCCTCAAGAATTTGGTGAAGTCGGGTACCTTGTATCGGCTAGGCAGCGGCACCCGATCAAACCATTATATATATGGAAGCTGATACATGTACGTCTAATCCTTAGGTTTGATCCCAAACTAGTCCCAAATAACTTCAGTGACTCGATTCACCTAGTCTTCTTCTTGATGGCTTGGCACGGGGTGCCGATCGGATGCCATAGCCTGAGGGTATTGGTCCAACCGAGCTGCTCCATACTTATATTTATCTTCATTGGTGCAAGGTTGCGCCCCGTAGTATGCAGTTGTTGACGCCAAGATTTGGTAAAGCCCAGGCCTACTAAAGATGACACACGGTCAAAAGAAGTCAAAAAGGATCCAGTCAAGGAAGCCCATCCATGACGTATGCATGATCGGATAGGAAGATCCGATGGAGATAAGAACAGAAAGAAGATGAGGATTACTCGGGATTGGTTAAGATAGGATGGTTGGACGGGAAATTTCTGGACTATAAATATGTACCCCTAGTTAGTTTAGAAACACACAACTCTGTCTAACAACTACTCAGTGCATCGCCACCCTTGGCTTCCAAGGTTATCCTAATGAGATTCGGCACTCAGAGCTGGCCTGCATCATTTCGATCTCCGGCGAAGAGATGAGTCCCGCCACCCCTTATGTCCGTAACGATTAGGTCAGTATCCTCGCGATTTCATCAGTTTTGATCTCTTGAGGAGAACGTTAAAACAGTACGGTCATAATTTGTTCTTGGTGTATTAGCTAGGTCTAAGGCTACATCAGATTGATCTCTTATATTGATATGATCTAGCTGTGGTAGTTTGAGGCTTCATCGGTTAAGTCCGACATCTCTTGATATTGTATCTTTTTCATATTGTATACCGTTCATCTAAATAAATCATGTCCGATACTTTGACATATTATTAAGATATCATGATTAGCTACTGTTTTGGTTAGGTCCAATCTAGTTATTGTGATGATTTTTATGATATAGACATGTTATCTAGTGTGTTTTATTTATTTTTGTCGGAGTACAAGCCGGTAGGTTATCTTCAATTTAGATCCATATCTTATTTGCCATCGGAGAACATCCATCGCCCCATACGAGTGTACTGCCCATCTCATCAACCGATGGCACATTCACTTGATCACTCCGGCCATGGTAATCGGCCCTATGGCCAATCAACATAATGCTTCATGATTTTTCCATCCTTACTGCGGTCATCGGCTCGATAGTCGATAGATCATACTACTGATCATCTTTTCCTATTTAACCTTATCAGTTATAGGGTCAAACTAATTGGGATGCCTTGAACCCTTTTTTGAGAACGTAGGACCTACACTATAGTTAAGTAGATCTCCCAGGCCACGCGTGTGTCAAAGTGTGACAAAAAACGCACCAACAGTAGTCTGATGGTACCCCCAAGGGATGCCATCGGGTGCTCCGCTTGGCGGCACAAGATTGAGTAGCATATTCCTTGCGATTCCGTACATGGGTTGGGGTACTTCTTGCTTGATAGGCCCCTACGGAGCGGCCGACGGCTGAGATGGTGGTGTGCCCCTCCCGAGGACATACGTGTTCTGTGACAGGTCCTGTCTACCTATTCCTCGGAGCAGAGGAGTCGGTAGCTAGGTCGTCGTGTTCCCTTCAATACCGAATGAGGTGTTCGGTGGATCATGCCTCGTCGGCCCTTGCGGCAGTGGTGCCGACGAGTGTGCCGTGGATTCTACAGTATACGAGGATATTTGACCGGGGAAGTACACCGGACCTTGCGTCGGCTCATGAGCTATCATGTCATCAACGGTCTTTTTGATCAACCCAAGCAAGGTATTGACCAATACCTCGGACTGATTAAAGAAGGCGTGGTGGAGAGCATTGTCGATGGCTTCTTGAAAACTGATTTGAGGGCTTTTAGTACATTGGATGATCTCCCCGATCAGGGTCGGCTTCGGCAATTGATTTCTCTAGACAGGGATAGATCGGTCATGCCAAAGGATTCGAGGCACAACTTCTGGTAGTTTTCTCTGTTCTCCTGTACATCTGCCCTCTGTTCGTCGGTCAATGCTTCTAGGGTAACCAGGATGATGTTATTGTTGTCGATTTTGCTCGTCATGGTTGAGTTGTTCGAAGATTGTCCCACTAGGCATGCCAAAAAGTGTGCTAGTGTTGTTATGAGTCACACGCATGCCCAGGGAGATCTGCTTAACTCGAGTGTAGATCCTACAATCTTAAAAGGTTCTGAGCACGCCAATCAATTTGACCCTGCAACTGATAAGGGGAAATGAAAACATTAGTAGCAACGTCGATTGTCTATCAAGCTGATGATCATGGTGATAAGAAATAGTCGTGAATACCGGCATCTATCGGCTGCTGAACCGATAGCCAAAGCCAAACCATCGGGATCGGTTACGCCATCGGCCAATGTATATAACACGCCATCGGACCGATGAACATGCGAATAGCGTGTTACACACAAATGCCGATGAATAATCCCTAACGTTGATGAGATGTAATGTGGAATTAAACATAACCTATCATATTGTACTCCGATAAAACTAAATCTAACATACTAGAAAATGCATACATACTATTAAATCACCATAACAGCAAGATCAGACTTAACCAAGACAGTTGCTAAAACACAAACAATTAATAGTACTTTAACATATCGGGCATGCTTTATTTAGATGAATGATGCATAGCATAAATCAGATACAATAGATCAAGTTGTTGGACTCAACTGATTAAGCTTCAAACTATGATACCTAACTTACATCAATCTAAAAGAGCGTAACAATGCAGCCTTATACCTAGCGATCGTACTGACCAAACCAATGCTTCAAGAGATCGAGACAATGCGGCCTCGAAAGACACCAATCTACCTGATATGATCATCGAGGTGGCGGGACTCACCTCTTCACCGGATATCAAGGCGATGCAAACTGGCTCCGAGTGCCAAGCCTCGCGGGATTAAACCTTGGAAGCCAAGGGTGGTGATGCGCCAAAATTGGTTTGTTGTTGTGTTTGTAGATTCTCTTTTAACCTAACTAATGGATACATATTTATAGTCCGGAGACTTGCCGTGCGCTACGATAGTATCATAAATGATTCTAGATTTATCTCTGTCTTCTTCATCTCTATCGGATAATTCATATCCGGCCACATATAACAATATGGACGAACTCCTTTGACCAACCTTTGACTGAATTTTCTTGACTTATGTTGACCATGCTGCTGGGCTTCGGCCTCACCAATTTTCACTGTCAATAGTCGTACCCCGCCCTGCCTTGGTGCCATGCTGCGCCTCGCCCCTCCTTAGCACCGTGCCACGCCCCACCTTACCACACCTCGTCACGCCATGCATCGCCTACTTTTTTTGATTTTCTTGTTTGTCGATTGCCAAACTTTCGACACTTGGTAAGTCGTCTATTACATCATCGTTACACATTTATTTGCCAAGTAACAAATTTGACACTCAGTGAACCCTGTTTTACTGTAGTGATATTTCTACACCGTTTTTATATTTCCTTGAAATATTTATTATAAGTTTATATATGTTTTTGTTTCGTTTACATAGATGTTATATGCATGGTTAAGATTATCAAAATATCAATTTTGGTAATTTGGGCCGAAAATACACATGTCCTGGGCTGGGCCGAAGCCCTACACGGCCGAAGGCCCATCAAGCTGTGGGCTTCGGAAGCTTCCAGTGAGCCTGCTCCATTCGGCCCGAAGGCCTTCAGAGGCCCACCTCGCCAAAGCTTCGACACGAAGAGCAGGCTTCGGCGGGCTTGGCCGAAGGCCCACTTCGGGTAGGAAACCAGAGATAGAATTGAGGCTTAGAGATTAGAAGTCTAGCCCCTATAAATATAGGGTTGAGGCCGGTTCATTAACCCCCCCCCAACACAAATCAACACAAAGCCCTAGCTTTGAATCGTACCTTTACTTTTACCTTTACTTTTCTGCAATCTTCATGGGTTTGCTTGGAAGCCCTCCGATGGCCACTTTGGAACAGTGGTGATCCTTGTTACTTCGCTTGTGAAGTACCCGTTAATATATGTAATAGATTGCTATCAACTTGTTACTTCGCTTGTGAAGTATACGCTAATCTGCGTAACAGATAGCTACCTTCGCTCCTAGTGCAACACTTAGCAGAATTCGGTCTCCAGGCTGAATTGGCACTTGATATCTGTTCTGTTGCAGGTTTACACATTCGGTGCCACTTCGCCAGAGGTGTCCGGAGCCAAGAGATTGGTTTCGGAGGTTGCCAGAACACCCCTCGGTGAGACTACTACTTTGACTACCCGTGTCGGTCCATACACTGTTGTCAGTTTGACCGAGTCCCGCATGCCAACATGCTTCGCAACAGGCTTCATCACGACAGGCTTCGCCACGCTCGTACCCCGCGTCAGACGAAGTCATGCCCTCACGTTGCGTCTGATTTATTTTATCGTGTCAGAGACTTCGCGCTGAACCTCGCTGTTCGGAGGCGATTGTCGTGTCAAGATCTGTTCGGAGCCAATCTTCGGCCAGATTAGTCTGAACGCCGAAGGCACTCTTCGGCGAGACCCTTCGCATCAGACACCGAAGGTACCCTTTAGCAATACCCTTCGCACTGTATACTTCGTATTAGTCAGGCTCCGCTCGGCTTGTTGATTTGTTCTATTTAATATATTTCTTTCAGCTAATTGGATTATTTCTGTGTGATCTGATTACCTGGTGACTCCACTCCCTTACAACGGTTAAGGGTAGTCGAAACATGATGTCAGTGTTGTGTTATGCTTAGGCTTGTCCCTAAGTATCCGCACACTTTTGGATCATCAAACTGACCCAAGTGCGGGGGCACGTTTTCGTGTCAACACACTTTTTGGCGACTCCGCTGGGGAGGGCTACGCCAACATGACAAGTACATCTACATCGGCCACTGGTACATCTATAACGACTACTATGTCTACACCACCGATGGATCCCATGGGAGGCGTGAATATCGACAACCACAACATCATGACGCCTACCCTTGAAGATATTCCCGTAGAAGACCGAGGAGAGATCAAGGCAAAGATGAAGGCACTCCAAGACCTCATGCTTGGGAGCTACGTCAAGACACGCATAGGCTTTATCAAGCGCGACGTCAATGTC
Organism: Zizania palustris; assembly: GCA_019279435.1. NCBI lineage: Eukaryota > Viridiplantae > Streptophyta > Magnoliopsida > Poales > Poaceae > Zizania > Zizania palustris. Next base: position 30,419,207 of record JAAALK010000082.1, read on the forward strand.
CCCGACCTCACTCGAATCCAGGTAACACCAATATCGCCTCGTTTATCTTCTTTAGAGATTGAGCAAAAGATAGCCGCGTCAGTAGACCAAGCCGTTAGCGCTTCGCTAGCCAACCATTTAGATTCAGCAGTTAGCTCTCAAGTAGAGGCGACGCTTAGAAGGTTTGGCTTTACCGAGGCCGTACCTCCAGCTCCTATTGCTAGTATACCTACGATGAATCACATTTACAACGGAACTAACGGTAGTACTGGCAAAAGCATTATGTCTCCGGCCTCGATATCCATGGTTGAGACCAGCCATTATGCTTACAGCCAAACCAGCACTACTCACCAGGCGGTAGGTCAAGATGACATTGAGGAATGGATCTGCGCACTATTTAGGGAGTGCACAGGCTTCGTACCTAGGGGACGAGCTAGGGTTTACCGGAAGCCATACCCCGATCATTTCGATACGATACCTTACCCTCAAGGCTATAGAGTCCCTGAATTCACCAAGTTCGGCGGTGAGGGTAACAAAACCACACTAGAGCATTTTAGTCAATTTCTAGCACAGTGTGGGGAAGCTAGTGGGTCGGGCGCTTTAAAGATCAGACTGTTTTCTCTCTCGCTATCCAGCACTGCTTTCACTTGGTTTTCAGCGCTCCCGCCGAACTCTATCCAAACTTGGGTTGAATTAGAACAAAAATTCCATGACTACTTTTACACAGGTGAAACAGAACTTAGTCTTTCACACTTGACATCGGTTAGGCAAAAATCTAGCGAGAGTGTCTCTGAGTATATCAAGGTTTTCAAGATACCAGAAATCGATGTTTTAGTCTTAATATTTAAGAAAGGGATTTGGCGGATATGGCTTTTAGCGGGTTGCGTTCTGAGATTAAGGAGAGACTAGACAACCAGCACTTTTTAGAGGTTAGCCAAGTCTTGCAACAAGCTTTGGTCCAAGAAGGCCGAGCTAAATATAAGAAGTTTATTAAGATGTTTAGCAAGCCTAGGGCTGAAGTCCATGTCATGGAACACTCTGACGAGGAAGAGTCGGAGGAGGAGGAAGATTCAGCTGACATGTACGCGGTCGAATGGGTTTGGAACGCTAAGAGTAAGCCTGTTACTTGCTCTGAGTTACGACCGTCTCCCACCAAGAATCGGCTTAGCAAGGTCAAGTACTCATTTTATATAACTAAGTGTGATAAAATATTTGATTTCCTCTTGAAGAACGAGCATCTCAGGTTGCCTAAAGGCCAAGTCTTTCCATCTGCCAACGAGCTAAAGAAACACCCATACTGTAAGTGGCATGATTCGCATTCGCATTATACTAATGACTGCAATGTTTTCCGTCAACAGGTTCAATCGGCCATAGAAGAAGGATGATTTAAGATAGACCCCAGTCCAAAGATGAAGCTGGACAAAGACCCTTTTCCCGTAAACATCATCGATCTCAACGAAAAGAGAGTGCTGATTCGGCCAGAACAGGCTGAGTCAACTAAGGGGAAAGCGGACGTCATTGGAGAATCGCGCACATGCACACTCGTACCTAAGAACCCTAAAGTAGGAGTGTGGAAACGTAATGTTGGCACATCTCCTTCGGCTAGGGCTCGCAAGAAGCTGAAGGTAACATACCATATGTTGTTAGACAAGCACTAAAGAAAAGCTAAGGAAACAAGCCCCCGCACCAAAAGGCTAAGTCAGCCGAAGGGACCCAAGCGGTCGGAGGGTGGCTTCGGACCGCAATGGTCGATCCCTCCGCATGGTAGACTCGAGCCACAGTGGTCGAACCCTCCGCATGAGGACTTCGAGCCACAGTGGCCTAACACCCCCTACGGTGGCCTCGGACCCTAGTGGTCGAACCCTCCGTGCAGTGGCCTCGGACCCCAGTGGTCGAGCCCCACGTAGAACGAGTTCGGCCCTCAATGGCTGAACCCAGCTCCACTCTGGACAAACCCTCCAGTGGGAGGCTTCGGCCCTCACTGGCTGAACGTACCTCCGGCCTGGCAGGACCCCTCGCTGATATGGTCCGAGGTACCATCAACCTGGCTGAACCCCCCCTCCAAGTAACGGGTTTGGCTCACAGTGGGCGAAGCCGCTGGAGCCACCGATGCCCCCTGCCATACAACTAGGTAGGGCCCCATGGGCTCCATACGTGTCACAATCAGAGCACCCTCCGCAACATAACACTATTCCTTGTTTTCCTTAGGAGTATTATAACTGGTAGGGACAAGCAGACACAACGGAGGGGGCACCGTCCACATGTTGTCTATGGTACCTTCGAATCGACTCACACAGGACGAGGCCAAGGGGGGTGAACGTGAAGAGGCAAAGGACAGGAAGTCCAAAGCTATCACAATCAGAATAGGGTCTCAGGAAGTCCCAATCCCGAAGGCCCCTTCACCGAAGCCTGACAGAGGTAGGTCTCCTACTCCTGCTGAAGCCCGCGCCGGAGCCTGGTCCGATCGGACAAGCGAGGCCGGTCCAATTGGCAAGGTCCAAAGAAAAGGCCCCTACGATTATGAAACATGCGAGGCCAAGCTGGGTAGTACCCCTTCGGCCAAAAATAACAGGAACCAGGCAGTGGCACCTGGTACCAAGCCACTGCCATCTTGGGCACCTCTAAGTATGTCCAAATCACAAAAGAGGTGTCTGCAATGCCTACGGGCACAGAAGATGCACGAGAAGAAGGCCGAGGATGAGCGAGATGCTATGTAACATCCCAATTTTAAAAATAAAATAAAAATGAGGGAAATAAATTTTCTGAATTAAAAAGGAATCATCTATTTAGAAAAAAGGTTAAAAGAACCCAATTAAAACAAAACAGGGGGAAATAATTAAAATTTAAAGTTGAAAAAATTATGATGGAATCTATGAGTCAAGAAATATTTTTGATAATTTTTACAAAATTTTAGCAATAGTATTTCAAGCTCTAAATAAATATACGAATTTATGGAATTATTTAAATCAGAAAAACAATTTAAATTACTTTTGGGCCGCAAACCTCGAATCTGCCTTAGCCCGGCCCAGCCTAGTGATTCACTCACTGCCAGGTGGGACCGCCCTATCGGCGTCGTTCCCTTTCTCTCTATCTCCCGCCTTGGACCCACACGTCAGCCCCTTTCTCCCCCACGCTTGGTCGCTGTCCACCCTGGCCCACATGCCGACACCATTTTTCCCCTCCCGTGCGCCACGCCTCGCACGTTGGCCCACTTGTCAGACACATTAGCCCCTCCCCATCCCTGGCAGTGCTGGCCCGTCCATCAGACCCCTTTCCCTTCACCCAGAGCCACTGACAGGTGGGGGCTACCTGTCAGGATCTTCTTCTCCGATGGAAAGTATCCCCTTTCCATCACCGGAACCCTAGGATTCCAAATCGCCGTCGTCGGTCACTTTCCATGAATTTTCGGCCACCATCGTGATCGCCATGTCCCGGTGATTTCTTTCCATCAAAAACCCGATCTCGACCTGGCCGGATTCGTTGAACCCGTAGGCATGGAAGGCTCGCCGGAAAAATTAGGAAACCCCCTCGGGTTTCCTCCATTGGCCTTACCAAACCGATGCCGGTGACCCCCTATAAATTCCACCGCCCTCGCCGCACTCCGCCACGCCACCTGAGCCCAAGCCCTCGCCTACCTGAGCGCTGCCACCGCCTTTTCGGAATTTTTTCCCCTGCTTCAGCTCCGGCAAGCCTTCACCGGTGCCTCGAGCCGCCACTGCCCTCGCCGACGACACTAGCAGAACCAGTGACACCTCCCCTTCCTCGGCCCCTCCTCCATTGGCCCAAAAGACCACTAGAGCACCACCGTCGCCATCAACCCGAAGCTTCCTCGCCACCACTGCTCGCCGCTGACTTCGTCCTCTCACTGTCGATCCCTGTTTCTGGTATAATTAGACTCCCTATCCTATTCTCTATCCATTTTCGCGGTCGGATCGAGCTTAGGGCCCTCGCCGTCGCCGCCGCATCCACACCCGAGCGCCACCGTCGCCGGAGAAGGAGCTTGCTCCCCATGCCGTGCCGGATGCGTCGTCAGCCATTCGATCGGATCTGTATGGGTGGGATTAAATTGCTTTAGCGAATTAATCCTGGACACCCGATCCTAGTGAAGGGGTATCGGCTGATCCTGGCCGTTCGTGGCAACTTAAACCCCCCGCCTAACTATTGGCCGTTAGATCTTGATCAAGCGGTCCTGGGTCATCTGGTTCACGCGCATAGGACTTGGTTCACCGTGGACCAGAGTCTGTTTTTGATTTAAATAAAATCTAGAAAATCAGTTTAAACTTTAAAAATTCATAACTTGCTCAATTTAACTCCAAATTTGACCATTAAAATTTTGTAAAATTTGTCTATTTATTCTTATTAAATGATAATTCAAAAATCCTTTTAGGATAAATGATTATTTCATGAAATAAAAACTCAGAACTCTCCGAAATTACATTAAAAATTTATATATTAATTTCAGAGGACATAATCACTTCATTTCACTATTTTAATGCAATAAAAACAGTAGGGTTGTTGGTACATTCACATGTAAATGGGAAAAATAAAAACCCCTTAGGGTAAATACTTATACCAATTTATAAAATTCAGAAACCCGTTTAAAAACTAATCTTAAGTACTTAGGTAATAATTTCATAGAATTTAAGGCTTTATTACCTTTATTTAATCCAACAAAAACATGTATGTTTGTCTTGGTGATTTTGGATTGTTTATTGAATTTCGTGTTTGCTTTTCATACCGGAAGACTACGACGCCGTCGAGGATCTAGAATTTTACCCCGAGGTTCCACCTTCACCATTTGCGGAGAAAGGCAAGTCACAACCCCCATTTTGATCATAATTGAGCCCATGTTTTATTTAAATATCGCTATAACACATAGGATATATTTGCATTAGTCTAATATCAAGCCCTAAATTATATTTATTAGATCCCCGTCCTTGTGTGTCAACCCAAGCCATGCTTATTGAGCCTGAACTCCTTGTCACTCTTACAATATTATATTAGCTAGTGTCCAATGTACCGACACAACTGCTACAGGATAAAAAGAGTCGTAGATAGTTGGATTCTACTATATGATTTTCCCCCGTTATTCTCGTCTCTGGATTCTATTGGAGTTAGCTATGTTATAAGTATGGTGGGTTCTGGGTGCAAGCTAGGGCATTAGTTGGTTGCACTCGGGGCACTATAAGGACCGGTCTGCGGGATCTGTTGCAAAACAAACATGTACTAACCACAAGTCTAGTGGGTAAGTCCTAACTGGAGGTATGGATCGTACCAACTTGAAGCACCATAGTGTAGGGGCAAGGGGCAACCTGCGGGTGACTTGTACCGACGAGGCTCAAGGGGGGTATGGTGTTGGCCCGAAGTGACTAGGGCACCATATGAAACCTATAAGAGGGTGTTATCGAATTGGTGTGTTCCATGCTGAAGGTTTTTGCATGAGCTTCTCATGGCATGGGTAATTTAACACACTGCGGTGTGCGGGAAACGAGTGTCTTGTAGGTACAGTAGTACACCTCTGATCAGAGTTTAAATCTTTTCGAAAAGTCGGGCCCACGGTCAAGGGCGGGTTGTTTGACTTCTCGCAGTTAGATTACTATTCTTGAATGTTTGTGTTATTCATGGCATGTAAGGACTGTTGAGCGAGGGTGGGCTGACTGTACCCCTCGAGTTAGATGATGATGCAATACACATGTTTAATTTTCTGTACTAAATAATCTGCTTACATTAATTGCTTTACAAATATGCTTTTTTGCGAAAGTAGCCACTACCTTCCTTGTTATTACCTTGCATTATAATTGCATTTGGTGGCTTTCTTAGTATGATTGTACTCACCCCCGTTGACTTACACCACTAGAGGCGGTCTACTACGAGGAGGGTGATGGACTGGAGTAGCGACCCAGTCAAGGCACGAGACAGGAAGGAGACGTTCATCTAGGAAATTTGTTTTAATAGTTTCTCTTTGATTTAACTCTTTTGTAATAATATGGTCTACGAACCATGATTGATTGGCGCATTGTACGTGGTCGTGTGGTGAACGTCTTGTATTTATTGATTTTCTATGGAATTTCAATAAATTCCCGGTTTTATTAAATCGGGGCGTTACACACTATCTTTGAAGAAATCCACCCTCGGCCAGCGATGAGACAAGTATGGAGGATCAAGCCGGTTGAGATAACCAACCCGGCTCCTAGTCTGAGTGACGACGACGACATGCTCGATGACGACTACTTGCCCGTCTCTAAGGGACCCGCACCCCAAGCGATGGATATCAATGTCGTCATGCTGCCCACTGAGTTCGCCCTACCACAAGACGAGGCCGAGGTTGCTCAGTTAAACCTCGGCCCACGTAATGCTATTTTTGAGAAACCCGAGGATACGGATCGCCATCTAAAACCTCTCTACATCATAGGTCACATTGATGGAAAGTCGATCTCTAGGATGCTTGTTGATGGTGGTGCCACTGTTAATTTAATGCCTTACTCGCTATTGAAGAAACTTGGTAGGGATGAGGAAGATCTAAAGAAAACAAACTTGATGCTTAATGGCTTCAACGGCAAGAGTTCCGAGGCCAAAGGTGTGCTCTCCATGGAGTTAACAGTGGGCAACAAGACATTACCAACGACTTTCTTCGTCATCGACATGCAAGGTAACTACAGTGTGCTGCTCGGGCGTGACTGGATTTACGCGAATTGTTGCATTCCTTCTACTTTGCACTAGTGCCTAATTCAATGGGACCGCGATGAGGTAGAAGTCATACCCACAGATACTTTAGCCCAGGTAGCATTGGCTGATGTGTCCATTGACGTCATCCACAACAAAGTGGATGTCTATCAGGTAGAGATCTTTCGGATTACGATTTTGTTAGCGTGTCCGGAGGACGTTTCGTACCAGTGTCTGTAAAGCTAGCTGGTGTAGCACGACTATTTCTAAATTAGTAGTCATGTCTAGAAAGAGTAATCTAGATTGGCTAAAGTCTCGTGTAGAGCAGTGTCGGTCTGCTAAAGACGGTATTGCCGAAGCCATCGAAGACTTTAGTGAAGTACAGAAATTAGGGCAAGGTTTTGCGTCGGCCGATCCTTTAGAAGAGATTATCATAGGCGATGGTAGCATCCCAAGACCAACTTTTGTAAACCAGCATTTACAGCCTGATGAGAAGGCCGAAGTAACAAAGTTACTTCGGTCATATGTCGATTGTTTCGCATGGGAGTATAGTGAGATGCCTGGATTAAGACGCGAGCTCGTGGAGCATCGGCTACATATCAAATCTGGATTTAGGCCTTATAAATAGCCTCCTCGACGTTTTAATTTGGCCGTCTATTACCGAATTAAGGAAGAAGTGGAGCGACTACTCAAGGCTGAGTTTATTAGGCCATGCAGGTATGCTGAATGGGTCGCTAACATTGTGCCTGTAGAAAAGAAGGGGAGCGGAAAAATACGAGTTTGTATTGATTTTAGGGATCTAAATAAGGCTACTCCGAAGGATGAGTATCCAATGCCGATAGCCGACATATTAATCAACGATGCTTCAGGACACAAGGTACTAAGTTTTCTTGATGGCAATGTTAGTTATAATCAAATCTTTATGGCCGAAGAGGACATCTACAAGACAGCCTTTCGATGCCCTAGTTTTGTCGGTTTGTTCGAGTGGGTCGTTATGAATTTTGGTTTAAAGAATCCTGGCGCTACATATCAACGTGCTATGAACTTGATCTTTCATGACTTGCTAGGAATTATGTTAGAGGTTTACATAGATGATGTTGTAGTCAAATCGGACGCTATGGAAACCATTTAGTAGATTTGAAAGTTGCTTTTGATAGGATGCGACAGTATGGCTTAAAAATGAACCCGCTCAAATGTGCTTTTGGCGTGTCGGCAGGCAAGTTCTTAGGATTCATGATTCATGAAAGAGGTATAGAAATTTATCCTAAGAGACTTGAGAAAATTAGAAACTTTGCAGCGCCAACATGCAAGAAAGATGTGCAGAAGTTGCTAGGCAAGATGAATTATTTGCGCCGCTTTATATCTAACTTGTCTAGCAAGATTGATGCCTTTGTCCCCATACTCCAGTTAAAGAATGAAGTCGAGTTCACTTGGGGGTCAAGTCAGCAAAGTGCCTTTGAAAAGATTAAAGAGTGCTTATCATCGCCACTTGTGGTGAGGGCACCAAAAGCTGGGATCCCATTTCGGCTATACATTGCCACCGAAGATAGCGTGATTGGGGCCGTGCTAACACAGGAGGTGGAGGGAAAAGAGTACATCATCACGTTCTTGATCCGTCGCCTACTAGACGCTAAAACCAGGTACGCGTTTGTGGAACACTTATGTTTATCACTTTACAACGCATGTACCAAATTACACCATTATCTTCTCCCTACTACATGTATTGTCACTTGCCAAACCGATGTTATAAAGTACATGTTGCAAAAACTGATTCTAAGTGGAAGAATCGAGAAGTGGGCTTACGCTCTTATTGAGTATGATTTTGCCTATGAACCTCTAAGAGCTATGAAAGGCCAAATTGTCGCTAATTTTATAGTTGATCACCATATAGATGTCAGTTGGAGTGGCAATGTTGCTCTAATTTAAGTAGTACCATGGAAACTTTATTTTGATGGTTCGACTTACAAAAGTGGCCAAGGTATTGGAGTGGTTCTCATATCACCTAGTGGAATGCACTTTGAAACCTCTGCCCATTTGGAATTTCCCACTACCAATAACCAAGTTGAATATGAGGCCTTATTGCTATGACTTGAATTGCTAGGATCCATAGGTGCTAGACATGTTCATGCGCATGGTGATTCTTTATTAGTAGTACAACAAGTAGCTAAGAGTGTTCAATGTCTTAATGTCTTGTTGAATAGTTACTTGGATAAATGACAAGACATAGTTGCTACTTTTGATGACTTAAAAATTTCTCACATGTCAAGAAAGCCAACTCCATTGCAAATGATTTGGCTCAGCAAGCATCTGGCTACCAAGTCAGGAGAGGAAAATTTTCTGTACAAGAGAAGCTGATGCTTGGTCTCACTGCCGAAGCCAGAAGCTTTAGACAAGCGCGAGGTCTGTCAAACCCTCCAAGTCAGACCCCTCCGGCCACCAGAGGGTACCACGTGCTGAAACCCTTAGGCCAGGACGCCTCATCCGCTGAAGGGTTTTACGCGCCGAAGTCCCTACGCTAAAGCCCGCTGGACAACGGAGGTCTTCGAGAGCCAGAGCCCTCTGACAGGAGGCTTCGGCCTGACCAACTTCGTGCAGCCAGCTCAAGTAAGCTTCGGTAGGAGTGGGAAAGGCCCGAGGGGCACTCCAAAATCAGTAGCTTGGATGTCACTCTAGGGAATGAGCTAGCAAACCCTTCAAAAGTCCATAAGAGCAATTGGAGAATTCCAATCGTCCAGTATTTGAGAGACCCTAGTCAAAGGGTTGATCGGAAAGTTCGACGATAAGCATTCAAGTTTGTGTTGCTAGATGGTATACTATATCACCGAACTGTTGATGGAGTACTTTTAAAGTGTTTAAACGATGAACAATCCCAGGTAGCTAGGGAGAAGTCCATGAGGGGCTTTGTGGCACTCATCAGTCGGCCTAGAAAATGAGTTGGATGCTCAAAAGAGCAGGTTTCTATTGGCCGACTATGACTGAGGATTGTTTTAGATATTATAGAGGGTGTGAAGCATGCCAAAAGTTTGGCAATATTCAGCTAGCTCCCCGCCTCATTGCTTAACCCTATTATCAAGCCATGGCCGTTTCGAAGTTGGGGTTTAGACTTCATTAGCCAGATTTATCCTCCTTCTTCGAAAGGGCATCGATCCGTGTTGATGGAAATAGGTTACTTCACCAACTGAACCAAAGCCGTGCCTCTCAAGAATATGACTCACAATGAGGTACTTGATTTTATCTTGAAGCACATTATACATAGATTCGGTATTCCTCAAACTCTAACTATAGATCAAGGTAGTTCATTTGTTTCTAAAGAAGTGAGAGACTTCGCCGAATTTTATGGTATTAAGCTAATAAACTCTTCACCATACTATGCTCAGGCCAATGGTTAGGTCGAGTCTAGTAATAAAACTATGATCAAACTCATTAAGAGGAAAATCAAAGAATTTCCTAAGAGGTGGCATGAAGTGCTTTCTGAGGCACTATGGGCTTGTAGAATTGCAAAGCACGGTGCTACCAAAGTTAGTCCATATGAGTTAGTATATGGGCAAGAAGTCGTTCTACCTGTAGAAGTAGATATTGGCTCTTTAAGAGTTCTAAAGCAAGATGGCTTATCGGTCGATGAGTATGAGACTCTTTGAAGGACAATCTAGAAGAGGTGACCCATAAGAGGTTGAGAGCTTTAGAAGCTATAGAGATAGACAAAAAGAGAGTAGCTAAAGCCTACAATAAGAAGGTTAAACCAAAATTGTTTCAAGTAGGTGACTTGATTTGGAAGACGATTTTGCCCTTAGGCACTAAGAGCCATAAGTTTGGCAAATGGTCACCTAGTTGGGAAGGTCCTTTCAAAATAGCCGAAATCTCTCTTGGCAATGCATATGTGTTAGAATCTCTGCAGAGAGAACGGTTTCGAAGAGCTTTGAATGGTAGATACTTGAAAAGGTACTTCCCAAGTGTGTGGCAAACAAAAATGTAGGGGGCATGTGTTGATAGCAAAAAAATGGCATTAATGGTTAAGATTGTTAAAATATCAATTTTGGTAATTTGGGCTAAAAATACACATATCCTGGACTGGCCGAAGCCCTACAAGGTCTAAGGCCCATCGAGCTGTGGGCTTTGGAAGCTTCCAGCGAGCTTGCTCCCTTCGGCCCGAAGGCCTTTGGAGGCCCACCTCGCTGAAGCTTCGGCCCGAATAGCAGGTTTCGGCGGGCCTGATCGAAGGCCCACTTCGGGCAGGAAACCAGAGATAGAATTGACTCCGATTCTGGCTAAATTTTATCTCTACGCGTGATTAAGCCGAATCCTATCAGATTAGGCTTAGAGATTAGAAGTCTAACCCCTATAAATATAGGGGTGAGTACGGTTCATTAACCCCCCAACACAAATCAACACAAAGCTCTAGCTTTGAATCGTATCTTTACTTTTACCTTTACTTTTCTGCAATCTTCGTGGGTTTGCCTAGAAGCCCTCTGACGACCCCTTTGGAATAGTGGTAATTCTTGTTACTTCGCTTGTGAAGTATCCATTAATCTACGTAATAGATTGCTATCGCCTTGTTACTTCGCCTGTGAAGTATCCGCTAATCTGCGTAACAGATTGCTACCTTCGCTCCTAGTGCAACACTTAGCAAAATTCGATCCCCAGGCCGAATTGACACTTGATATCTATTCTGTTGCAGGTTTCCATGTTCGGAGCCACTTCACCGGAGGTGTCCGGAGCCAAGAGATTGGTTTCGGAGGATGCCAGAGCACCCCTCGGCGAGACTACTGCTTCGACTACCCGTGCCGGACCATCACGCTATTGTCGGTTTGACTGAGTCCCGCACGCCAACACGCTTCGCAATAGGCTTCATAACGACAGGCTTCGCCACGCTTGTACCCCGCGTCAGACGAAGTCATGCCCGCACGTTGCGTCTAAGTTATTTTATCGTGTCAGAGACTTCGCACCGAACCCCGCTGTTCGAAGGCGATTGTCGCGTCAAGATCTGTTTGGAGCCAATCTTCGGCCATAGCAGTCCGAACGCCGAAGGCACCCTTCGGCGGGACCCTTCGCATCAGACGCCTAAGGTACCCTTCGGCGATACCCTTCGTACTGTATATTTTAGATCAGTCAGGCTCCGCTCGACTTGCTGATTTGTTTTGTTTAATGTATTTCTTTTGGCTAATTGGATTATTTCTGTGTGATCTGATTATCTGGCGACTCCACGCCCCTTACCACGGTTAAGGGTAGTCGGAACGCGACGTCGGTGTTGTGTTACACTTGGGCTTGTCCCTAAGTATCCACACACTTTTCGATCGTCGAACTGACTCGAGTGCGGGGGCACGTTTTCGTGTCAACAGAAAGCTTATTTATTAAGACCGTACCAGATACAAATCCTAAACACCTATCAATATATATCATACTAGTTTGGTTCGAAGTCCTACAAAATTTTGGTACTTCCACAATTTAATAAACTTTCAACACTGTCAAATTTTGTTAGGAAGGTTAGGTTGTGTTTGCTTGAGGGGTAAGGTGGGATGAGATGGTTATGTCTCTGTTTTGTGGGATGAGATGATCCCAGTTTTTATTTGGTTGGGGGATAGTCATTCATGTTATTTGTTTGGTTTGGAGATAAAGTAAGTGAATTGATACTTTTTGGGAGGCTTGCAGCAGTGGGAAGTGTAATGACCTTTCCTTTGTCTAAAATGTACTAGGAATATTCTTAGGTGAGATATCCTTGACTCTGGATGTCTCTCATCCAAACCACTACAGAAACGAATTCATCTCATTTCATTCTATTAAACCCTTAGAACCAAACACTACTTTAGAGTTGGTTTGGATATATACCAATTTGTGCCAATAAAAGACAATAACATAGACAAAGACAAAATTTTGGTTGCGCTAAATTTTAACAGAGTGTTTGGGTTGTTACCCTAATAAAATTTAGTAGAATAAATCACAGTTTCAAGCGTTGGGAAATTTGGAGAACTCAGGATGCAACGCTAAAGCCTAGGCCACATTTAAGTGGGCGTTAGTTCCAGCCCATCCATGCTCATAGGCCGAGATTTAGGCAAAAAAATTCGGGACTACCGAAATAGATGGGCCTGAATTTTGGCCCATCCAAAGGTGAAGAACAGGCCCACAGCATCTTAACAATTGAGCCTTCCAGCCAGTTATTTCTGTCAGTACAAAGTTTGGTCTTTGAAACTTGCTACCGAATTTGTGATCAAATTTTAAGTTAACTAAAAATTTCGGTCCTATCTTTAGCCATCACCTTTAGAGCAGAGCTAGTTTGGGTGACTTCAATCTCAACCCATTTTTAGGATAGGCCAGAAATTTTAGTTTAAAATTCCGGCTAATTAAAGTCACCCAAACCAGCCCTTACCCTTACATGTAAAAGTCTGAGTAGCAATATCTTTTTAGTACCATAACTGTCGGCAACAAAATTTCCATAACCAATTTCAGGAGCAGCCACAACAAATTTCAGCCGCACAAGGCAAAAGTTAGGATTCGGGTTTGGTGTATGTGGGCTGGGCCTAGGAGGGATACGTGTCCTTATGCTAGAAAATTCTAATTCGTTATTTCGAGTGCCGATGGTGGAAAAACCAAAAATTACACATATATTTTGGTCTTCCGATCACTTCGACCGAACAGGTGACCGAAATTTCAGTTCTAGATTAATTTATTCTTAATATCGGTGTCATTTATTTTGGCTTCGGTTTTTGATATTTTTTACAAACTATCGTTCGAACTCGTAGGTTTTATAAAAAAATCAGACGTTCAGTGAATAATGTTTCGTCAGATAATAAAATATTTCAGTAAATTAAATAGAGTAAAACACAGTTAAATATAATTTTACTCATATATATAAAACATCAAGTTTTTACTACTTAAACGTAATAATAAGGTACTCTCTCCGTTCAGGAATGTTGGACGTATTAGCCAAAACGCAAAGACAAGGAGAACCGTAAATGGGAGGATGTTGTAATTAATACTGTCTTCAAACTGATATCTATTTAATGACAGTGTCACGCAGTTCGGTACACTGCTAACACGTCGTTAACACAAAGTAACGGAGCCTCGGTGCATGCATGCTGGCTTGGTCATGTGGTGATGAGGACATCACGTCACATGATACACACATGGAGCCTCCACCTACAATTCAGTTACTAGGACGAATCACACGCGCCCGTGTCCGTCGCTTGAACTATGAGGTTAATTCTTTCCTTAGCAACTATTTCAATATTTGTTTGGATAGGATGCTACTGAATACTAGAGATATTTTGTTGCTTAGGAACATGGGAGATGGAATAGAAGAGTTGAACTTGAAGACGGAGCCGCACGGATGTTTTGAAGTCAAGATTTCGCTGGTTCGGACTACATCAACCACCCTGCACCAAAATGGGCATAACTTCCTCATACGAAGTCCGATTGGCGCGTTCTTTGACTTTTTGGAAAGCTAAGGAGAAGACGGATCGTTTGCCGTTGGTTTCACCTCATTTGGACTCTCGAGTCGTTCTGTGTGACCGAAACCGTCCAGCGTGACAGAACTGGGCCGTGTTGGCCATAGTGCATGTCTGTTCGTCTTCTAGCCCACAGCCCATGTCTGTTCCCCTTCCACAGGCCGCCGCCCTATATATTCTCACGCCAGCCAACTCTAGGGTTAGGTTTTGCTTTGTTGCATCTACACTGTTGTGTTTAGATCCCGCCTCTTGCACCGGACCGATTGGCTGCTGCATTGGCGTTTGTGAAACCTCACCTTATCTTCGTTTGTCTGTGATTTGGCATTCGATTTGTATCCTTCCTGTTCTTGCTTGTGTTCTTGGGTTCGCTTGCAGGAATTAGCCTTCGTGGCGAGGTCAATCGCGTTCTGCGTGGTTGATAACCAACGGAGACAGTGGTGTAACGATTGCGAGGTTTTGATCCGCCGGACCGGAGCCTTGGATCGCCAACGTCGAGATTCTCCACCAACCCAAGTTTATCCCTTACCTAGCGGAAGATCGGGACCACTCCCCCATCAGCTGGTATCAGAGCTCAGATTCCCCGTTAGGTAATCTCGATCTGCTTTTGTTTTACCCAGAGTCCAGAAAACCGCACCAAAAAAAATTCCCCACCGAGAACCCCTTTGTGCCTTGCGATTTTAATTTCAGTTTTAACTTTGTTGAGTTCGTGTTCTTGGTCGAGTCTTGTTGCTGGTTTAGTCATCCCTCTGTGTCGTTTGAGTAGTAGTTGTTCTTGTGTCTCAGAAAAAAAAATTCCCCACCGAAAAACCCCCCCTTCCGCAACCTTTCTTTGTTTTCCACATCTACTCTTTGTGACCCCCCTTCAGTAAAACAGGCATAACTTTTCGCTCGTTTGGCAGAAAAATCTGAAATTTTTTGAGCGTGTTCCTGACTCAATTTGGAGGGTACCCTAACCAACAAAGGTCGGTTAGCCCTCACCAAAATCGCCAAAAAAATCGGGAAGATAAAGAAAAAAATTGGACAAAGTTTTTGCTCGCCGGACAGCGAACTTGTTTGAATTTTTGTGAGCCACATCCCACCTCAGTTGTAGGTGCCAATTTTTGTGGTTACTCCTCTGGTCATCCTTGTTTCAAAAAAAAATAGAGTGAAAAAAAAGGGAGAAAAAAATATAAAAAAAAAAGAGAAGCGGGCTGTTAGTTGCTTGTCCGAACTCTTGTCCGAACTCTTGTCCGAACTCCTGTCCGAACTCTTGTCCAATCTGAGGCAGTCTTTGGCTGTTTGCTGCTTGTCCGATCTCTTGTCTGAACCTTTGTCCGAACTCTTGTCCGATCCGAACAGCAGCAGAAAAAAAAAATTTTGCACATACCCTTGTCCGATCACTTGTCCGATCTCTTGTCCGATCCCTTGTCCGATCTATAGAGAGCTGATTTTGACCTGTTTTTGCTTCCTTTTTGATTTTTGGGCACATAGTTTCCCTCTATTACTTGAACTTTCACTTTGGGAGCACTACGGTCAGCAACTTTGACGAGTACTAGGGAATACTTATTGAACTTGGTTTAACTGTTATTATTATCGCTAATCCTTGCTACTCACTTGCCTTCCAAGCTACACATTTCTCTTGGTCAGGACAGGTTCATTCCTTGCAATTGTACACCATCCTCCACTTGGTTCATCACCTGTAGGCCGGTGACCTCACTGCGGCGTGGTAAGAACACTTGCAAGCGTGGGTAAGGTGCTTGACGGATTGCTTCCACCCCACACCCACCACCAGACCTAGCTGTTTTACATAAGGATTATTCTTTGTTGCTTTATCTTTTCACTAACATGGCAGCACTTATTGTACAACGTGACTTGAGCACTCACATGGACTCGGACGACCAGGCACAACGGAACAATATATTTCAGACCTTCTTCCGCGTCAAAGACCGTCGTGCGCGTGTCATCATCGACAGCGGTAGTTGCAACAATTTGGTGAGCCTCGACGTGGTAACTAAGCTTCAACTTCCCACACGTGCACATCCACACCCTTACCATGTGCAATGGCTCAACGACAGCGGTAAGGTCAAGGTAACACAAACTGTTCACATCGAATTTTCCATTGGTACATACTTCGGAAGTGCTGATTTTGATGTAGTACCAATGCAAGCATGTTCTCTATTACTTGGTAGACCTTGGGTATATGATACTGATGCTACACACCATGGTAGGAGCAACAAGTACACATTTATGTATAAAGGAAAGAAAGTTACATTGCTTCCTATGACTCCTGCTGAAATTATGAAATTTGAACAAGAAAAACGTGCTAGGGACGCACAAAAGAGCACACAACTTTCTGAAAATCAGCAAGTAGCTAAAACGCTTTCGAGGCAACAAAAAGATCGAGTTGTTTCTCCTTCCTCATCACAAGTTAATAATCTGAAGGGACGTGTCATGCATACAATTAAAACTAATCTTGCAGTACGTAGTTCTCTTGGTCTTGCAGGTTTCTATCGGCGTTTTGTGAAAGATTTCAGCACCATAGCCGGTCCTTTACCCGAGTTGACCAAGAAGGGAGTTACGTTTACTCGTAAGCCAGCACAAGAACAAGCCTTTACCCCACTCAAGGATCTCCTTACACGTGCACCTCTATTTCAGCTACCCAACTTCAGTAAGTCTGTTGAGTTAGAATGTGATGCTAGTGATTTTGGAATAGGAGATGTGCTGCTACAAGAAGGTAAACCCGTGACCTATTCTAGTGAGAAATTGCATGGTCCACAATTGAATTATTTTACCTATGAGTGTGAATTATATGCCTTAGTGCGTGTGCTTAAGACTTGGCGACATTACCTTTTGCCTAAGGAGTTTAATATACATTCTGATCATGAAGCACTAAAATATTTGAGAGGGCAAGCTAAACTAAACCATAGACATGTTAAATGGGTTGAATTTATTGAATCTTTCCCATACATTGTGAGATACAAGAATGGCAAAGAAAATGTTGTTGCTGATACATTGTCTCGCATGGTTGTTCTTTTATCTCAACTTGATATTAACGTTCCAGATTTGGAAAGTTTGAAAGATTTGTATGTTGTAGATAAAGAATTTGCTGAACCATACACTAAATGTAATGAGGGGAAAGACTGGAAAACATTTCATGATTATGACGGTTTCTTGTCCCATGCTAATAAGCTATGTGTTCCAGATTCGTCCGTACATTTGCTGTTGTTGCAGGAATCACATGGCGATGGATTAATGGAACATTTTGGGAGAGAAAAGACTTTGGCCCTGCTGTCCAATAATTTTTATTGGCTCAAGATGCGGAGAGATGTTGAACGATTTGTGCAGCGTTGTGCCACATACCATAAAGCTAAGTCCAAACTTAACCCGTATGGTTTGTATACTCCACTTCCTGTTCCTAGTGCACCTTGGGAAGATATTAGCATGGAATTTATTGTGGGTTTGCCTAGGACAAAGAGGGGGAGAGACTCCATATTTGTGAGAGTGGATAGGTTTTCTAAAATGGCACACTTTATTCCCTGTCACAAGACCAACGATGCTTCACATATTGCTGATTTATTTTTCAGGGAAATTGTGAGATTGCACGGGATGCCTAGAACCATTGTTTCAGATCATGATGTGAAGTTTATGAGTTACTTTTTGAAGACAATGAGGGACAAGCTTGGCACAAAATTGCTATTTTCAACAACTTGTCACCCGCAAACTGATGGTCAAACAGAGGTGGTAAACCGTATACTCTCCATGTTGCTGCGAACAATGATTGAGAAGAACTTGAAAGAATGGGAGGACTGTCTTCCACATGTTGAATTGGCATACAATAGAGCTGTCCACTCAACAACACAATTGTGCCCGTCTGAAGTGGTGTATGGATTTAAGCCAATCACACCACTTGATTTGCTGCCACTTCCTTTTCAAGAGAGAGCCAACATTGAGGCAACTAAGCGTGCAGAGTTTGTGAAAGCTATGCCTCTAAAGACCAAGGAAGTTATAGAAAAGAAGGCACACTATTTTGCTCAAAAGACAAATAAAGGAAGAAAGAAGATGTTTTTCAAACCAGGAGATCTTGTTTGGTTGTACTTGCGCAAGAATTGTTTTCCTGATTTGAGAAAGTTTAAATTGATGACCTGTGCTGATAATTTAAAACCCTATCTGGGAGCTGACGATGAGCTTGAGTCGAGGACGACTCCTATTCAAGAAGGGGAGGATGATGAGGACATCACGTCACATGATACACACATGGAGCCTCCACCTACAATTCAGTTACTAGGACGAATCACACGCGCCCGTGTCCGTCGCTTGAACTATGAGGTTAATTCTTTCCTTAGCAACTATTTCAATATTTGTTTGGATAGGATGCTACTGAATACTAGAGATATTTTGTTGCTTAGGAACATGGGAGATGGAATAGAAGAGTTGAACTTGAAAACGGAGCCGCACGGATGTTTTGAAGTCAAGATTTCGCTGGTTAGGACTACATCAACCACCCTGCATCAAAATGGGCATAACTTCCTCATACGAAGTCCGATTGGCGCGTTCTTTGACTTTTTGGAAAGCTAAGGAGAAGACGGATCGTTTGCCGTTGGTTTCACATCATTTGGACTCTCGAGTCGTTCTGTGTGACCGAAACCGTCCAGCGTGACAGAACTGGGCCGTGTTGGCCATAGTGCATGTCTGTTCGTCTTCTAGCCCACAGCCCATGTCTGTTCCCCTTCCACAGGCCGCCGCCCTATATATTCTCACGCCAGCTAACTCTAGGGTTAGGTTTTGCTTTGTTGCATCTACACTGTTGTGTTTAGATCCCGCCTCTTGCACCGGACCGATTGGCTGCTGCATTGGCGTTTGTGAAACCTCACCTTATCTTCGTTTGTCTGTGATTTGGCATTCGATTTGTATCCTTCCTGTTCTTGCTTGTGTTCTTTGGTTCGCTTGCAGGAATTAGCCTTCGTGGCGAGGTCAATCGCGTTCTGCGTGGTTGATAACCAACGGAGACAGTGGTGTAACGATTGCGAGGTTTTGATCCGCCGGACCGGAGCCTTGGATCGCCAACGTCGAGATTCTCAACCAACCCAAGTTTATCCCTTACCTAGCGGAAGATCGAGACCACTCCCCCATCATGTGGCCCCCGCAACATGGAGCAGCCAGCAGTTCACATGCATGCATGTTTGCTTCCGGTTCAGGAAAATTTACACGCGCTGTTCATATGCATGCATGCCACTGTTCTTTTTTCCTTAACGCCTTCAAACAAATGGAAATTTCCTTCCCACCTTCAAATGACGAATTTTATTTTCATCTTGCCGCTCCTGGTGGCCTATATATACATACGTATCAGTCTCATTTCTTCTAATCCCTGAACAAAGTTTCCTTCTCATATCTAATCCATGGTAGCTAGAAATTTCGACCTGAATTGTGAGCCACAAGATGAAGAGATCAATGCTTCCATGGATTGGCATGACATCGGTCATGCTCATGAGCTCGACTATGACATACTCTAGAATGATGGAGAAGGTATTTGTCCATTGTCTATGCTCCAAGTTTTCTTGTTCCCATCTTGTTCAGTTGCTCAAATAAAAATTGCTCATGGAGA
Organism: Zizania palustris; assembly: GCA_019279435.1. Classification (NCBI taxonomy): domain Eukaryota; kingdom Viridiplantae; phylum Streptophyta; class Magnoliopsida; order Poales; family Poaceae; genus Zizania; species Zizania palustris. The sequence continues at coordinate 30,438,869 of JAAALK010000082.1, forward strand.
AGATGATGAAGAAGATGCTCATGGAGAAAATAGTGGAGAAGATCCTCGTGCCGATGGAGGAGGTTCTCATTTTCAGTTTCTATTGTTTTGAATTTTTGTTTACTTTTTAGTTTTTATTGTTCGATTTTTTTTGTTTAATTATTGTAGGCTCAAGTGTGAGGAAGCGTAGATTTTACTCCAATGAACTAAAGGTTGCCATCTGTCTCGAGTTGTTGGCCCACGCAACTCCTCTTGTGCTACATCGTGGTGTTTCAAAGGTAGTTGCACTCAAATTTGGTGTACCTCTAAGAATAGTGCAGAAGTCATGGCACAATGGGCAGAATGGTGGTATGGAAAATGTATTAAACAAGTATACAAATTGTGGTCAGAAAAGAGTAGAAGTCCCTCCCGATGCCATCAAGTCTGTAGATTTGAGGAATCGCACAACGTTGCGTGATCTAGCTAATGCGACAGGCATAGCTAAAAGTACACTCCATTCTCGATTTAAGGATGGGTACTTCCGTCGACACACAAATGATTTAAAGTTCAGCTTGACAAATGACAACAAGAAAGCTCGAGTTCAATATTGCTTGTCTATGTTGGTCACTAATGCATCGGGTCCACCCACTTTCTCATCAAGTATAACCTCATATACATTGATGAGAAATGGTTTTACAGAACCAAGCGCAACTAGAAGTACTATCTGGCGAATGATGAAGAAAGGCCACAAAGAGCAGTGAAAAGTAAAAATTTCATTGAAAAGGTTATGTTCCTGGCTGCTGCTACTCGCCCTAGGTTTGATGATGTCGGTAATTGCTTATTTGATGGAAAAAATAGGTATTTTTTCATTTGTGTATGTTGAGCTAGCACAACGAAGTAGCGTGAACCGTCCTAGAGGTATTGTATCACCGAACATGTCAATTTCACATGTAGGATTAAATGGATGCTTGCTAATTTTGTTTCAATTTTGTAGGTACAATGGTTACAAAGGCCATGACTTCTGTTACAAAGGAAACTAGTCGACAGTTTTTGCTGCAAAAAGTCTTTCCAGCAGTCAAATTAAAATGGCCAGCAGTGAGGATTGCCAATTTTCATCCAACAGGACAATGCTAAGACTAATATCGACATCAACGACCCAACATTTGTAGAAGCTGCGCAAGCTGAAGGATGGGACATACGGCTTACATGCCAACCTCCTAATTCTCCTGACCTAAAGGTGTTGGATCTCGGTTTTTTTGCTGCAATCCAAGCTTTGTTTCAGAAAGGAACTCCAAGCAGCATAGAGAAAATTGTGACGAAGGTCGAATAGGTGTTTGAAGCTTATCCACTAGATAGGTGTAACAGAATTTTTCTAACTCAACAGTCATGCATGATTGAGGTTATGAAACAAGATGGTGGCCAATATTACAACATTCCACACATGAGAAAAAATACTTTGGAGATGCAGGGCACCCTCCCCACTAGCTTGGAATGTCCAATGGAGGTTTACGACAAAGCAGCTCGGTTCATTAGTTAGTTTATTTTTTCTTTCTTTTGAAGTACTCGTATGTCTTGGTTGATGCCTCCTCATGCATTGCAGTTGCAGTACTTGATGCTAATAGACCAACAAGTTACTCATACAAACATGAAAAGAACACAACTCACATAAAAGTGCTAATAGACCAACAAGTTACTCGTACATACATGATCTAAGAAGGCACACGTTGTCTGAACAAAAAAAAGAGTAGTTACGGCCTCATTAACACAATCATCGGACTCTCCGTACAAACGTGGAATAAAGAGTGGTAGCATCAAATCTTGGACATCCTTTACTATTTTGTGTCATTCGAATTTGCTAACCTCAGTCGATGCAAGTTGAACAAGGGCTACAACGGCGTCTTCTTCTTCATCATCCATGGCGACGAGAGAGTCTGGGATCTTTGTTTCTTCCTCCAATTCATCCTCACTATCGGGTGCCCAGTCCACTCCACGTGTGAGCTTCTCTTCCATCTACTAGCAGCATGTACGCCTATATGGTGGGTAAAACTGTAGAGGGAAGGAAAGCTACGGAGGGGAGGGAAGAAAAAAACGCATGCATATAGCAAGCCAAGAGACGCATGCATGAAGCAAGCCAAGAGACACGGACGCGTGCATGTGTGCATGCAAACAGAGCAGAGGCTACATGCAAATGGAGCAGACGTCGCATGCAACGAAGAAACACTTGGGGAAGCGAAACCGTAATGCGTCTATCTTTGCTGGATTTTTTCTGTGAGCTAAGGCGTCTAACATTCCTGGATGGAGGGAGTATTACATATAGTTTTTTTATTGTAACTAGTGTTATCGAATGTTACGTCTGTTTAAAATATGATGAAACATTTTCGGTAAGTGTTGAAACAAACGTATGATTTTTTATATTTTCAGTTTGCACTAAACGAAACATCATCGTTGTATTTTTTATGGCAACCCTCAGTTGCACGTTGCTAACTGCCAAATACCTGCGGTCAAACTAACAAAATAATCCGACCATGGCTACGAGTCCACGCCAACGCCGCAGCATATGCTGTTCGGTGGCAGCTGCCAAGCACGTACGTGCGCTCAGGAAGCGAAACGGAAAAGGGCGCGTACCATCGAGGGGCCCCGGCCGGGGGCGCACGCCGCGCGGCTCGACGGCTAGCGGATAGCGGCGACAGCATGCAGCCGGTGTTTCGGCTGGGCGCTTTGGTGGCTAGCGCGCGGCCTCGCGCCCGCCCGCCTGGGCGGGTGGATGCCGCGGCACGCAGCACGCTCGCTTTGCCGCATGGTTGCTTCGGCCTTGGGCGATCCAAACTAGTAGCAACCCTGTATCGCGCTGGATGTTGCGCGCCAAGCTCGTGACATTGCAGACGAATTCTCCGTCAGAGCCGCTTGTGCTGGGTGTACAATCAGAGCGTGACACAAATGTAGAAATGTGAGTCCCGCAATATTGTTATTATGGGCATAGTACAACTCTAGCTTATGATAAAATAAATTTTATTAAAATTTTATTTTTATTATAAAATAAAAATCATACGGCTAATCTGAATACTTTAATTTATCCAGGGCTCTAAATCTAACACATTTTAAAATAATTTTGACTAGTTAAAAAAATTAAATATTGCTTTTTAGCGAGTGGAGAGAGTTTTGTTGATTAAGAAACATAATTACACTCTTGCATTAGTAGTTGTATTTATGCATATGGTGCATCTCAGAATCTCCACGTCACAATGCGCAATGTACTGATCATTTAGTAAAATCAGCAAGTTCATGCGGCTACTAGATTACACCAGGGTAACAAAACCGTTCAATAACCGCGATTACCATTTGGTTACGAACATACTGCTCACACGCTCAGTACGAGCATACCGGTTTCATTTGAAATTGAAAAAGGTGGAAAAAATTTAGAAAAAATTCTAAAAACAGTAGGTAAATTAATATGATTTACGGTGAAATTAGTTTTTAAAATATTAAACTATCATAAAGTTATGAACCAAACAAGATGAACATATATACAAAATGCAAAAATAATTTATTTTTTAATTTTTTCACTCATCACTATTTGATTCTCTGTATGCAGGCCTCTTAGATTAATATCATATATTTGATCAAACAAAATATTATTCTTAATGAGTGTTGCACGTTAATTATTTTATCCAAGAATATTGGTCCATAAATACTCATACTGTTGAGTCATAAGACTTATTCTGATAATTCATGTGCACATATGATATGTAGTTGTTGGTATGTTATAGGTGAGACATAGTATATGCATGCCACTCGGGGCACAGACTATGGCATGTCATTCAAAAAGAGGACAACAATTACTCCTCGAGATCAACAACAAATGTCTGACGCTGCTCAGGATATTTATAGCTCTAGTTCTGACTCTACAACATATGATAATATCACTTATTGGTATCCTTATCCACATTCTTCTCTGTATCATTATCTCATTCCATAAGTTAGTCCTACTAGATATGTATACGAATAGCATGATCATCAATTTTATTTCATGTTATACGAAGAATGGCAAACCACTATAGCTTGGACACGATAAAGCTAGAGGAGTATAAAACAAATATTATTGTTTCACGTGGCTTACAACTAATGTCTATATATGAATACAACACCACTTATAACCAATGAAACCAAGCATGATAAGTTAAAAATACTTGAATTGCCAATTAACCATGTTGTTTTGTAATTTGTATTTTATTATAAACTTATAAAATTTGTGGTATTGTAAGTTTCCTATTTATCTCCAAAAATATTTTTCTATGATTTTTTATTTTTTATTTTTCACTATAAAAATTATCTGACTCGTACCGCGATAACTAAGCTCGATACCATGATTATGAAGTTCATTACCACGGTTAGCAAGTCCAATACTACTATTACCGAGATATAATGTTACCAAGATAGTACCGAACCAGCAGTAACTGAAGCATGTACCATGATAACTGCAATGTCTACCATGGTAACTAAAGCATATACCACAGTAACCAAATTTGAAATCGTCTAGCAAACTAATCTGAATTCAAATTTTTAAATGTAAAATTTGATCGATTTTTTTCGATAACTATTCGGTTACCATAGTAACCGCTATCTCAAACCCAAATGGTAACCAGTCCAAAACGGTTTTGTAAACCCTATATTACACTTTCTTTTCACATGTCACAAGCACTCTAGGAACCAGACCCATGGTTGTTTTTGCTTTTTTTCAAAATGAAACTCGATCTTGATTCCTCATCCACGCGTCGTCAATGTGAATAGCGAGGTTACCGAGAAACAATGAACCTCTAAAATGATTTGGCTTTTCATCGTGAGTTGGAGTGTCAAAATTCATGTTCTTCTTTGCCTTGCACTTGCACGATGCCATATTTACTGAAAAAAGATTTTTACACTATCGATCATAAAAAGAGGATGAAGTATGTGACAACACGCATGGTTGTTGGAGATACTCTAACATCCCTATTTCTTTGGTCATCATTATCATAGGGATGTCAAAGATCTATACTGATGCAGGATCAGTAGAGCGATAGGTTTTGGAGACCTACTCTCCCGTTCACTAGTGCACACTGATGGGTGGGATGGAATAAATTACGGTGGAACACAACAAAGAGAAGATGCAAACAAAACCCTAGCTCGATTTTTGGTTCTCATATTATGTGATCTCTTGTCATTCTCTCTATTCTTATCCTCTTATGGAACTAGCCAGATAGATAGGTATTTATATGAGATCAACCCAATATCATGTCACGATCATGATCTAAATCAGGTCATTTTCCATATCCCGTATAATCCGACAAGTTCCTAAAGAATCGGAATAACAAAAGGAAAGATCGCGTCCCTACAAGCCAATAAGTCAGATTTCGGTGGACACGGATCGAGCTTGGAAGGCCAACCCCCACCCCCGAGTTTCTAGCTTAGGTCCAGCATTGGTAATGTCAACCTCTGACCCCTGACCCTCTAGACCTTGTCTCAAGTACGGCGCTAATAGCGCTAATCCCGATCTCCGACATCGTGGTGTCTCTTTGCATAGTATGAGCCTTTGAGATTTATTTAAATATTTATATAATATTCAAGTAGTTCTATCCCGAAATTCCATCAATCTCCCACCATATCTCAAATGCCATTTAGAGATTTACATGTTTCTCACTGCTATTTGATATACTAGAATTCCAGCGAGGACTGTTAAGTTGAACTACTCCTGCCTAGAGCTTTAAGGTACACTCATCCACAACTTGAACAATGAACTATGTCTTGAATTGCAAGTTTTATGTGAACAAGTTTCACTCAAAGTTATAACTAGTACTTGGCTGCCAGTAGCCTGCCCTACGAGTAGAGCATATGTGTCATACTCCATGGTCTCATAATAAGCTTACTAGAGATCGCCCAAGCCTCATGGACTGGAACGTTAAATAATCAGACTCATATAGGTACATTATTTCAAGAATGCTTTGTAGGATATCATATTTGCTAATTAAAGCCAATAGAATACATTAAGGCATAAAGCCAGCCTGCCTTACTGTATCCGATAGTAATGTATTGGTAAGAACTTGTAAGAGCTTGATACAGGATTGAGCGAGTGTGACTTTGTGCCTTCACAATCTTGTAGTTAATAGGAGCATACATATTATTTGTATGTTTCTTGTCTACTACTAATCATGGCAGGGATACACAAGGAGATAGGATATAGTGAAGCTCAATATCGACATCTTCATCGACACATGAGGGATCAACACGATAAATATGAGGTATGTGAAGAAATTCTAGCTAGGTTCAAATGTACAAAACCTTATTTTGAAGGAAATTATGATCCTCATGCATATATTCAATGGGAGCTAGCTGTAGATAATGAATTTAAAAGGTATAACTTATCTGAAAGAGAAAAGATTATGGCTGCCTCTAAAGTGTTAGTTAAAAATGTTGCATATCATTGGAAACATCTTTGTATACATGATAAAATACCTCAATCTTGGAAAGACTTAATAATATTTGAGAGATGCTTTTGTTCCTCCATATTATGCCGATATTCTATTAAAGAAACTACAATGTTTAAAACAAGATAGCAGAAGTGTTGCCTCATACTATCATGATATGCATGCTTGTTTATTACGTTGTGCTATAGATGAATGTGAAGAAGCTATAGAACAAAGGTTTTTACGTGGGCTTAACAAGGAAATTCAGGAAATGCTTTTTCATGAAACATATAATTCTCTCTATCAATTGTTTGAACTTGCATGTCGAGATGAAATTCAGATTGCTATTGATTTAGAGGAAATGCCATTTTGTGTGCGTGCTAGTACTACTAACCTTGAACAGGAAAAGGAGAATAAACATGCACTTACATCATCGGAAAAGGTTTTGCAAGGTAATATATGTGCTGAAATTAATCAAGGCGAGTGTACTCATGATAAAACACAATTGTCCACCATTCATGCTATTATAGAGCCACCGTTAGTAGAATCTTTTGCTAAAATTGCTTTGTTACCAGATGATTTGCTTGACAGTACTTGTAATAAAGAAGAGTTATGTGTTAATACTTCATTTATATACATGCCACAACTAGTTAATGAACAGGTTGACTTTGTTGCCGAACCTTTAAGTGATTTGATACATGTTGTTCACATTGCTAGTAAAAAGGAAGAACAGAAATTGTTATCTTCTTTAAATACTTGGGGTTATATTGAACTTTATGATCTTTGTGAACTCGGTACTTTAAATGAGAAATTACTCACTAGACCTGATTTGCCATGTCCTGATCAAATGAGTTTTCACGTAATTGGAAAATACAATGATCAAGGAGTATACTTTGTGCATAGAGTTTACATATGTTCAGATTTGAAACAGCATGTAAATTTTGAAAATAATAGTCTCGACCAAGGTTCTTTAACTAATCCTATTATCTCGAGAGTCTCTTGTTTTGATTTAAATACACAAGTTTGTTTTCAACAAGGAGAGCATGTTAAGCTGTTCAACAACCTCACATTTTCATCTTCTTTCATCAAGGATGGTTCTTCACTGACACATGTGAAACCGAATGTCAACGTGAGTTGGTTTCCTTCTACTCACAGTGTAACAAAAGGACAAGTGATATTGCACAATGTTATCTATTTTGTCAGGAGCTACAATGAGTGCGAATACAAGAACAATCCGAGGACGGTTTGTAGCCAAGAAGGAGAGAATGATGAGGACATCACTAGCTCGGATATGATCATGATTGTGAGAAAACGAACTAAGGTGCATGCTTTCTACGTTATATTTAAATTTTATTTATTTGAACCATGGATGCTACACCATGAGGTACTTTTAATTTCAATTACAGAAATTCTCACATGGATCAAGCGACACGTTGAGAGCGCACAAAGGGCATGGAACATCATGGAAGTTGATTGGGGACCAAGTCAAGGCCATGAAAACATATTATATAATTTTGGGACGTTATTTATGTGCCAAGAGAAATTAGAGATTAACTTCTACACGTTTTCGATTTGGATTCGGAGTGCATGGATAGTGACAAATTCAAACGTGCACAACTTTTACATGGAAGCTCCGATTTGGATGATCCTGGACTTTTTGGAAAGTTTGAGAAGTCCTATTTTCAACAGATACAACTACACTTCCAGATTCGATCCGAAGAGGTTGCAATAATCAAAACAATGCGTGTTACTCAGACTCGGACTTCAAGGAGAGCACGAGATTTACACATGCATATCTTTCACATGGAAGCTTCGATTTAGATGATCTTAGACTTTTTGGAAAGCTGAGGATGTCTACATGGAAGATAATATATTTATTCCACCGAAAAAATCCCGGCCAAGGCTTAAGGATCTAAGTTTCTTTTTTCTAGTAATTCTGTTTTGGAAATAATTAGTAGTTTCCATATGTAATAAGTTTCTAAACTTTGGGAACATCCCTAGGGCTATAAATAACCCTAGAGACTTCAGTTGTAATTCGGGTTTTGATTAGATAAAAGTTTAGCCAATGCTACTTGTCCGTGTAAACCCGTGATCGGTTATATCGCCGGTTTCACGTTTCAGAACCCTAACTACCCTTTGTGCGTCTTTCGTATCCAGCAATTATAGTTGCTCCTTTATCTTGTTCTTGCTCATTCTTTGATTGCTTGCAGGAACAAGGTTGATCACCGATAAGATCAACAACCCTTGGAGTTGGTGTATCGATCGCTAAGGCGCAACACGAACGTCTCGTACGGTTGTAGTCGAGTCGTCAACGTCATCTCCGTCCAATCGAAATTATCTTATCTTATCAACTCACCGAAAGATCGGGCCATCCAATTCTCCTCCATCACAAGACCTTCATGATATTACACAATATACTAAAGATACATGATTATGAAAAAAGCACAGATTTACATTTTAATTGAAGTTATAGTCAACTAAGTTGCATTGCATTTCAATTGAAATTCTTCATGACTAATTTCGATTTCATTTCAATTGAAATACTAGTCAAGTAAGTTGGATTTCATTTTAATTGAAATTCTTTATGACTAATTTGGATTCCATTTCAATTAAAATTTTAGGCAACTAAGTTAGATTTTATTTCAATTGAAATTCTTCATGACTAATTTGGATTCCATTCTAGTTTAAATTCGTTACGACTAATTTGGATTCCATTTTAATTGAAATTCAAATAAACTAAGTTGGATTTTATTACGATTGAAATTCTTCATTACTAATTTGGATTTCATTTTAATTGAAATTCTAGTCAACTAAGTTAGATTTCATTTCAATTGAAACTTTTCATGACTAATTTGGATTCATTTAAATTGAAATTATTTTCAACTAAGTTAGATTTCATTTCAATTGAAATTCTAGTTAACAAAGTTAGATTTTATTTTAGTTGAAATTCTTCATGACTAATTTGGATTTTTATTTCAATTGAAATTCTAGTCAACTAAGTTGGATTTCATTACAATTGAATTTTTTCACGACTAATTTGGATTTCATTTCAATTGACATCATTTATGACTATTTTGGATTTTATTTCGATTGAAATTCTTAATGACTAACTTGGATTCCATTTCAATTGAAATTCTAGTCAACTAAGTAGGATTTCATTTCAATTGAAATTCTAGTCAATTAAGTTAAATTCTATTTTAATTAAAATTCTTCATGACTAATTTGGATTTTATTTCAATTGAAATTCTAGTCAACTAAGTTGGATTTCATTTCAATTAAAATTCTTTATCACTAATTTGGATTTAATTTCAATTGTAATTATAGTTAACTATGTTTTATTTCATGTCAAATAATTTTTTTCATGATTAATTTTGATTTTGTTTCAATTAAAATTGTAGTCAACTAAATTGGATTTCATTTGAGTTGAAATTCTTCACGACTAATTTGGATTTCATTTCACTTGAAATTTGGTCACTACTAATTTCATTCCATTTCTCTTTAGATGTTCATCAAAGAGAGATACAAGATGGTTTCATTTCAGTCAATCACAGTAGGTACCAATAATTTACACCACATAACAGACTTTGTTCTAAGCTAAAGTATATACACGGTTACCTCTAGTGTATCATTGTTAATGTGGAAATGAAAAACATAAATTGTGTCGACAGCTATCCCGTGTGCTTGCAAAAAATGGTCAAAACTAGACGTTAAGTAATAATGCCCATCCGTTGATTTGTGCACTGTAATTGGGACTGGTGTGCCTCCTGCTACTGTCACTTGGATCTCTATTCTTTGTTGGTGTAGGTGAGGTATGACATATTTCTCACAATACTCTCTTAAAAAGTATTGTTATAGTTAAATGTTCCAGTAGCTAGTTAGTCGAGTCAAGTGCATATAGCTAGGTATAGGTGTTTGAAATTGTGACATGTGCAAAGTGATTACTATCATTTTTTCCTTGATGTCTATTGGATTGATTGTGCAAATGTATACTTGAGTACCAGAGAATGTCATAACCGAGATGGCTTGAAGGCGATCCTCTCTTTTGGCCATTAGATCTATTGGATTGCTAAAAATAGATGGTCTTCAATTTGTCCATGTCACCTACTTCTCTGAATTTTCGTTTCCCCTTCTTCTCAACTAGCCATGCAGATCCAATAACAATATCTACCATTATAAAAAATGGTAAGTAAATATACAAAATAGGCATGTATGTATAATAATTAATATGAGTTCGTTATATATACTGCTATCACTTGAGTCCACTCTTATAGCCGGTGGGGCTTTCTTTTCATCAAAATTATTGAAAAGGTAGCCGGCGGACAGCAGGGCTCCCATTGTTAGTACCACATAGTCCCATTCTACTAGATGTACTCAGTAATAAAATTCACATCACCATTTACTCAAGCATAAGGTGCTTCCATATTTTTTAACATCGATTATATTTTTGTAGCCATCTCGTATTGATATCTCAAGAGTGTCACCCTTGTGCATGTTATAAAGATAGACGAAACTTTTTTGTAGAAATTAAAACAATGAGATAACATCACATCAGTTTATTTTGATTTTATTACCACATAAATATAAAATGCAATATATATACATACAATGTGATGTCTTTGCTAATGACCGATTTTCAAAAGGAAATCCTTCGGCTCATTGTAGGATCAAGGAGGCTGACTAGAGGGGGATGAATATGCGGCTTTAAAAAAAATTGCTAAACTGATTACTATACGCGGAAGAAAACAAAATAAGTTTTGCACAATCAAGGCCTAAAAAACTAGTCTCCACTAAGTGTACAAAAGATAGGTCTATGTTGAGGTTTTCAAGCCTAGGGTGACAAACAATCAAAATAATTGTATAAAAGGTATATTGCAAGTATGTAAATGAGTACAATAAACAAACCAGAAATAAGGACACATGATTTTTCACCTGATGTTCAGAAGCTTATCGGCTTCCTACGTCATCGTTGAGGCGAGTCCTACCCCTCCTCTCAACCACCAAGCCTCCAAACCTCTTCATCAAGGAGTGGGCAAAGTGGGAGTGGATCCGGAGAGATTTCCCAAGCCTCCATCACTAAGGTTTTTCTTGCTTCCCTCCGGAGGTGGCGAACATCGAGCCGCTCACAATCACAACTGGGGATCCTCCACAATCTTCTCGGAGAGATCACCCGCCCACAATTGCGACAAAGCTATCTAGGTATCGACAAACACCAAGAGTAATAAGCCAAGACTCACTTGACTCTCACCTACTAGAGGCTCAATCTCATGCACAAACACTAGAATATTTCCTCTACAACTCTCTATATGCAACTAATGCACTTTAGTTGCAAATAATGAACTAAAGGATAGGAGCAGCTTCACTAGAGCAAATAATGCACAATATGTTTACTAGGGTTTGCTCTCACATGTATTCCTTGAATACAACTAGGAGCAACCCTAAAACCAACCCAACTCATGCCCTTATATAGTCCACACCAAAAAAACAATTCGTTGGGGACGAAATCCCAAACTCTGCACATTTTTGGTCAGACCTAAGTACAATTTTTAGTCAAACTGATCTTTTTCTCAACGGCTCAAAAAGTGACTATTATTGTTGATGTGACAGTCACTTCGATCAAACCGACGTGGTGAGTTTGGTCTAACCGTCCACTCTAGTCATACTGGCCTCAAGCTAGGTTAGGCCGCCCGTGGAGGACTTAGGCACAAAAACCTGGACATCTCAAAACTCCTCTCTGTATCCACTTCAGACAGACCAAAAAAATCAACGGTCTGACCGAACTCTGTCGGTTGAACTGAACTATGAACCTTGGTTAGATCATAGGTCAAAAACAATGAGGAGCCATGGTGAAGACCATGGGCCTCGTTGCTCCCAAATGATGAGTGATTATCAACTGAAGAGAGAAGAGAAGGAAGCCCTCCGAGGGGAGGCACTTCAAGGGGGACTCCGAATGGAGTGACTTCGAAGGAAGAGGACTTGTCGTGGCTTGGTCGTGTGACTTAGGTACACGGACAGACGATCGTCGGGCTAAGAGAGCTATGGGGTCATGGTGGTCTAGTCCGAGTACCTCGTGTAAGGACGACAATCGCTTTGGTGGTTTGACGTAAAACCATCAACCACATTAATCATACACTTAAAGATCAACGAATCTGATTTGAAGTCATGAAAGTTATGAAAGTGGAGCATCAGATAAAATATCTAGATTAAGTGATTTTACATTTTTGTCCTTTGGGCACTATGTGTGTAAAAATACCCTAGGGGCATTTGTGTCTTTTCCTGTTTTTTGTGTAGGCTATAAATAGCCTTGGGTTTCTCTTCTAGGGTTTTATCCCACAATCCAACTAGTTTTATTCTAAAATTTTCCTTCTTCCTCCCTAGCCACCGCTGACTTTCTTCACCTGCTGACTAGTCAGGCAGCCATCGGTCTTCACTCGATCGCCTGCGGTCTCCAACATAGGAATCAGTGCATGGAAGCACAAGTGTCACCCTTGGATGCATTTTCTTTGCTTTCCCCACCATCGCTGGCTTGATTCTGCCCCACGCATGGTGCACCCAAGTCCTGTGTCTAGAGTATGGTTTTTTCTTCGCCAAAACAACTGTCTGTCCTGCTATGTTTTGTGTGCTAGAGTTGAAGTCGCTGTTGGATGTGTTTTTCCACTGGATTTCTTTTCTTGTGCCAACACACAACTACACCAGCGCCTGGTCAACAGTGAGTGCCTATATTACTTCACCACCACAAGATACACCTGCAATTGTTCTGCCTTTGTCTACGCGCCTACAAAGTAGTGGTGCCTTCTCCGCCTGAGCGATGACGCTAGTAACGCGGCCAACCAAATGCCTACACTGACATATGTGACCTCGACTTCTGCATCGCCTCAATGTCTACATTTTCATCTGTTTTGTCACAAGTAAGTAGATAAGCACATTTTTCCTTACTCTTCATTTGTTCGAAAAATGCCAATTATATGTATGTCAATTACTTGATGAAATGCCTATGAATATTTTGAGCATGTCAAGGGTTTGATGGTTTGTCTATAAGTGAGTACACATGTTTTGTGTTTGATGAAATGTAAATGAGGTTGTATGTCAAGTGGTCGATCAATTTCCTATGAGTGCTTTTGTGTACCTTTTTCCATAGGACGTTTGTGACATTTTTAAGGGCACATTTGTTTGATCTCAATTAAATGCTTGTGAAAACGGCGATAACTTTTGAATCAGGTGTTGGAAATCGATGGTCTTGAACTTTATGAAAAGCTAATTTTAAGGGCTACACAATCAGTATGATTTTCATCCAAGAAAACCAACTTTTACATGATATAAAAGGCTCAAAGTCTCAAATACATTATACCGGACATGTGCACAAAGTACAACTCATTCCAATTGCACATATCCACTTTCCACTCTATTTGAGACTTGAGAGAATTCTCGACACAAGCTTGGAAATTCCCCTTGATATGTCCACCTCTCTCTTTGTCTAGAAAACCGACCCCGATAATAATCATGAGTTGACAAGTAATGCATGAAATACCTCTATACAAATTTCATCACATGCATGCTAAAAACTCTAGTTGAGTGCCAAAAGGGTCAAGATCCTACCCGGATATCTTACTCAAGCTAGACAAAACCTAAATGTGCATTCTTAGTGAAAAAGATGATGCATTGAGATTGAGCGATTTGCATATGGTTCAAATAAAGCTACTAGTCAATGACCCCCTCTTAATAGCACGATGTCTATCTAGCAATCTGGTCTTTAATCCAAACACCAAGACCGGTAAAATACTAAGAAACATATCTTTACATGCATTGTACATTTGCCTTGAACTTATTCAACTTGGGATCAATTCATGTGAACATTTCGCCAAACCATATTCATGTCGAAACCTTGATCAACCTCTATTCTTAACGACCCATGATGATGGCTTTAAATCGATGACCATTAATGTAAGATGTCATCTAATATTCCCCTCTCAAATGGACCTATTTCTTTACAGAACTTCGAGGAAATCCATTAGTCCCAAAGTCCAGTTATCAACCTCCAATTGTTGATCAACTGTCACATAAGAAATATATGAATAGATTGGTTGAGTATATATTAACACAAGTGTCAAGTAATCACATATAAATTCTAATTTAAATTAAGATTCTAAATAGAATGTATGAAAAGAATATGGATCAAGTGCATATATAACTAAACATGATTTGCACTCCCCCTGAATATGTGCATACAAAATATATCTAAGAAAACCATATGTATGAGTATAGATGAAGCAATAGGAGAATATGAATTAATACTATGTGCATTCAAGATATAAGAATAACTCCTCTAAATATGTGCATTTGTGTATATGTGAAGAACCTATATGAACATATTTAAGTTAAGCATATGGAAAAGTTTGTCCTATAATGTATGTCGAAGGCATGCAACAAGAATGTGAATATGATAACATATTCATATCGTTGTGATCTTCATATTTGCAAATGAATGAGACTAAAATGAGTAATACTTAAGATAAAATGTTAGTCTCATATATATATGCCCATAACATTAAAATCACAATTTTAACCTATCAAACATATACATGAGATGAAGAGTGTTACAAATAGCTTTTATCTGCATGTATTTCAATCTTATCGTGATTAGGTTCAATCATTATCAATATATAGAGAGTGTTGACTAAATGATATATTCATTTCAAAATGAAGATGTTATATTAAATAAATTATAACAGATCATGTAATATAGAGTGAGCTCCCCCTCAAGATGTGCATACATATGATTATAGATGAATAACATATGAGCGTATTTAATCAAGATTAAAAGAGGAGTTCACTCTATATTATATTCATGCAAGAGGCAACAATTAAGATGAGTAATTTAGCGTGTACCTCTTAACATTTCTATCTTCATATCTAAATGAGACTAAAAAAATAAATACTCAATAAAATATTAGTTTCAACACAATTAGGTTTGTCATTAATCACCAAAATCAAACTAATAACACTTGAACTTACGCTCATAAGATGACACCTGAAATAGGCAATTATCAAACCAATTTCACTTGAGATTGTAAAAAGTTGATGAAATAATCCACATTGCATATTCATCTACATTATATCACTTGCATTTATAAATGAAACTAAGATGCATTACATAATTGATACTAAAGATGCAACATTTCAATTACATATTTAAGTGAGACGTACTGGTTGACCGGCGCAAAAATGGAAATAACATGTATATTGTAGTACTAAGATTATTGATAGAGATCACTACATCTATACATAATATTTGTAGTATAGATTGATCAAATAACATCTCATAATGCAGTTTTCAATCAACTCTAAAATAGCTAAAAAATGAGGAAAACAATATACCCTGATGGTGGTTGGCCTACTACTGGAAGCACGATATTCGGTGGCACCACTTAGGAGACTTACCATGCATGTCGTTATTTGATCTAGATCGTCGATGAGTAGTCGGATGGACTAAACCCTAAACCTTGAACTAGTTGTACGAGCGGAAGAACTAAAGAACAAAAACGACATAAATGAGGAATAGAAGATTTTTGAGGATACTTGATACATTAGGAGAAAGGTTAAGTATCTGGTGCTAAAGTTATTAGCACCGACACTGATAAGTTTAGTACCATGCGGTCTCAAAATCCAATAATAAACATCTTTATTAATACCGATTGTGACTATCACGATGTCTTTCTTTTTTTACCATTGCAGATGACTTTTAGTACCTGCAAGTTAGAATGGGTACTAAAAGTGGATGAAAGTCCAATTCTCTGGTAGTGACTCCTCTTTTAGTCAAATCGTTTTAATTTTGATCAAAATTAAAAATATTTATATACTAAAATCTACGATATCAAATAAATATAACATTGCTATAACATATTTATGGTGAATTTACTGAAATTAATCTAATGGCATATATATAATCGATGGTAAATTTTCCTTATAAAATTAATTAAAATTGAACAGATTTGACTTATAAAAAGGTGAAATAACTTAATGTAAAACGAAGAAAACACCTCGTTGAATCTTCCGATGTGGGTGGTGCGTGTGGGGATGCGTGCAAACGCGCTTGGTCCCGGCGCGGCCGGATGAGCAAGCTAGCTCGCGGTTTGCTGTTGCTTAATTACGCCCATGTCGATCGCTCGATCGATCGAGCAGGACGACAACGTATTCATCGATCGGGTGATGATGCTGATGATAATTACTGCTGATCATGTTGATACTGCGACCGTACCATTTCTTGCATGTCAAAATTAACCATGGATCGATCGATCGATCAGAAGCAGCAGACAGAATTAATCTTAGGAAGGAAGTTGATATAGGACAGATCAAATATGTGTCATGCAATCATGGCTCATCAACACAAACGTACAATCGTGTAGTAGCTTAGGTGACCCAAACCAGCCAATTCGGCGCCCTGGACAGCTCAAGGCCATAAAGCGCCATCAAAACACGAGAAATGTTCATTCAATTAAGCCGCCAATCATCGCGTACGTGTTGCTACTACAGTAGAGACGTTGATGTTAGATTGTCTTGTCGATCACGTACGTACGTGCATCGAGTCGATCGAAATGGACTCGTACAGGAGTTAGCTAGCCTGATGGTCACATATGCATGATGGCTGTCTCGATTAATATAATCATCTCCCAATCCGTTTCTTCCTCTGTGCTTTGATCGTCAAACGCTCCAAATTAAAGCCAGGGACATTGATCAACAAGGCAGAGCCGCACAAGTCCTAGAAGGCGTTTGGTTAAGTTATTTTAAGTGTTATTTATTTACGGTGTAAACTAATTACGTTAGATTTTATTTTGTTTGAACGTGCTGATATTAGATATCACGTAATCAGATTATAACCTAGTAATCAACTTATTACACTCTAACTAGTCTGGTATCAGATTACGTTATCAGAATACATTATACTTATCAATCAAACACTATAATATAAGCAGAATACATTATATTTGTTAACCAAACAAATCTAGTAATCTAATATATTATTATCACTTGACACTGTAATTAATTTCATTACTATTTACGTTACCTTGAGCAAACCAAACGCCACCTAAGAGGTGTTTTATCACCCGATTAAAAACAAATCAGTATTTAGTGTGTGTGTATATATATATTATCATTAACCATATATGTAATCGATGAGTCTAATATGCATGCACCGTTTGTATCTCTAAATTCACTTTATAAATATCTAGATATAATTTAAATATCGATGAAGAGAGATTTGAGAATTTATTATTAAAAAATTTGTGCAGTTTGATCATTTATCACTTATATAGATGAGAGTCATCGGAGCCTATAATAATAGGCTAAATTGATAAATAATCAAAATTACTTTTTAAAATGACAAATTATCGAATATTCCAACAAGATTGGTCGGACGAACGGTAGACATATCAAACCATGCAATCTAATATAAAACGTGCGTGTATTTTATATGGTAATCAAACATTAAACTTTAATGATCATAAACTACTAGGAAATCACCATCATATAAGGGGGCGTTACGGTGCCCCAGTTACCTCCCTTTGAGGTAATAGGTTTAAAGAATTCTGGCCGTTGGTTAAAGACATTTAAAATAAATAATTAAAAATAAAATGATTAACCGGCTCTAACCGGTCACCCTATCTACCTTCCGTATCCATTTCTCTGGAGAATTCAGGATAACTTTAAAAGTTTTATTTTTAAAATTTTTTGAAAAAAAACATAAAATTTGAAAAAAAATAGAACTCTTCAAATTTGTTTTGAAATGATTTTTTGAAGAGTTCTGAAATAAAATTTTGAATTTTCAAAGTTTGTTTTTATTTTTTAAAAAAATCTGAAAAAACATAAAACTTTGAAAATTTGAAAAAAATAAAAAATCTTCAAAATTTATTTTCAAATCATTTTATGAAGAGTCTGAAATAAATTTTATAATTTTCAAATTTTATTTTTATTTTTTAAAAAATTTCTGAAAACAACAACAAACTTTGAAAAATTAAAAAAACAGAACTCTTCAAAATTTATTTTAAAATGATTTCCTGAAGAGTTATAAAATATAATTTTGAATTTTAAAAGTTCTCTGTTTTTTCATAAAATTAAAAAAATCTTTCAAAAGTTTACCGTGCATTCTCCGGAAAAGAAATTTCAAATGATTTTTTGAATATTTGTGAAATAAATTTTCGAATTGTCAAAGTTCTTTGTTTTTTTAAATTGTATATGTGTCATATGCCATAAATTAAGGGATTCCAAAATATTTTGGGCAAATTGAGGAAAGAAATATATTAGACACATGGAAAGAATTTATTTTGCATGCATGTGGGTCCACATTTAGGAAAAAGAAAGTAATATAACTTGTTACCTCTAGGAGATAACAGATCACCTAATTTAAATCTGATTCATCCAATCATATGGATTTGATGGTTGATAAAATTTAGGGTACTGTAAAAATTCCCTCATATAAAACAACTTTTAAATAAAAAAATCAATGGTACAACTTGTGTGGTTTTGAGTCTTAGTCAAAATCACAAAACTTCTAAATATATGGAGCGATATTAATATAATTCTATATGAATCTCTTTGGTAAATAGATCGATATGCTCGCTTTTTCTGCATTATGAACAGTGAACAGGCCTGATGTGGAATCAGGTTAACTACATGGAGTCACCGATTAATCGTAGATGTGTGATAATCCGTTATCAAATGGTCTGATAATTCAAACGAACGAATTTAATGTAAATAATTAACAAAAAAATTAAAATAGTTTTATTATAATTTTCATAGAAAATTTTTCCGTGTCAGAATCAATTACGGGGACGAGATCAGACTACCGATCATCTGTACGTAGTTAGCACTTAGCAACAGCGACGAAGCAACAATCAACTTTGCTAGGCTTCTGGTAGTCAGTAGTCATTAATGTCTAGCCATGTAGGTTTGTTGTTAATCGAACTCGAAATCGTATTAACTTACCTATCAGAACCTAACATTATGACCCTAGTTTGTGACAAATTAGTTATGATTGGTATTTAGCAGCATCACCAACGGATCGGATGTACGACTGCTCTAACCCCATGAATTCTGACAAAGACTGCACTTACTGAGTTACAGTTAACACCAAATTATTGATCAGAGTAAGTCCAAATTACCCTGTATATATAGTTAAATCAAAGCCCAAACTATAGTTACCATCTCCAGTTGATGGCTCGCGATCGAGTTTGCCACTAATTAATCCGTGACCACACAATGCATGAGATCGAGCTGAAATCTGAAATTAGGCTTCACCGAAACAAAAAGAAATCTGAAATTAAGCCTGAAAGTCTGAAAGTTTTCTTGATTACTATAGCTGCACCGTGCATAGAGATGAAAATGAGTTCGTATCCGATAGATATGGTACATGTATCTTTGAGAATAAATCTTGCTTATTAAAACTTTTATATAACTTCACACTTATATCTATATTTACATACGCAGCTAACAATTGCACACTACTACAGAAAACTTTATCTGTGATGGATTATAACCTTTATTAGTGACGGACAAATCTTCCATCACTCTTATCGCATCAGTGATGTAACATCAATAGTTACGGGTATACATCCGTCACTAAAAGGTCAACCTTTAGTGACACATGATAATATTCATCTGTCACTAAAGGATGTCCTATTAACTCACCTATTATGGCTCTTTAGTGACCCGTCACTAATATTATGGTCATTTCAAAAAAAATAATGATTTTTAGGTTGTATCCTGAATCACAGCCAGAATTTACTAGCTAACATATGCAACATCCAAAGTATGTTACAGACAATTTATCACAGAAGATTCATAACCAAATTAGTATCACATGTATTAACTTCTACCTCATTGTTTCGAAGAATATGGCTAAAACAAAATTCTATAAAGAGCATTCCCTAACTTATAACTTTTAGCTAACTTCTTAAGATATCAAAAGCTTGGATATATCCTACGGGCAGTCTCAGAAGCACTAAGTTTACAACACATACATATCAGGTTTACTTCTAACAATATCAAGAGCTTGGATATTGTTCTATCACTATGGACAATCTCGGGAGCACTAGGTTTACAGCACATACATGACAGTGTTTGAAGCACCATTGTTGATGCTCAAATGGAAGGTGCATACCGTGCTAACTTTATGCACCGTCCATCCGTCACTTTATGCACCGCAATTGAGACTGCCTCAGACCCTGCTGCTGTCACCTAAATCTTAGTGGTTTGGTGGTGTAGGTGAGGTGTGATGTACTTTTCACAGTACTTCCTTGAAAAGTACTATAATATAAAATTTTAAAAGCTAGTTAGACAAGACTATTTGTATAGATGATCTAGTTAACCAACGACATGTACAAATAACTTACCACCGACTTCTTATTGATGATCGCATTATTTATTGTGCAGACATATAACCGACTCTCAAAGTATAAACCTGTCGAGATATCTTGTAAGAGGGTCTTCCTTACTAGTGTTGCATTTGTTGAATTGCCAAAATAACAGATATGCTTTAATTGATCTATTTGATTGGTGTCGACCTCCCTAGCTATCTGCTCCCCCCTTCTTTTCTGCAACATTGCTAGGACCATTCATTGACATTATAATGAAACCATGATAAGCACATAAACAAAACAAGCATGTCTAGTAAGTAATATTAGTTATCTATGTATACCACTATCATTATCCTCTACTTTGATGGTCATTGGAGTCTTCTCATCATCAAAGTTAGTGTAAAATTTGGCCATAACTGTCAATGGGGTTTATCCCATTGTTATTACCACATAGTCTCATTGTGTTAGGCCATCTCTTCTACTAAATTCAGGCTATCATTTGTGGAACCATATCCTACCACCGCCTTCATAGCTCACAACCTCAATCTCACTAGTACAATCATCTCTTGTCATTATGTTAAGGGTATCACCAACACGAATGTTATTGATATCACAAAAACTTTTTGATAAATACTACAACAGTAAGGTAATATCGCTTCAGTTTGTTACCGCATTAAATAATATATGCAATCTATAAACCTGGGGACATCCACCATTGACTAGATTGATCTTTGTTAAGAAACTATTAGGAACATAGGTTGATATATGTTGATTATTTGGGATACTTGTCATATCCCTAATTTACAAATTCAATAAGCAAATTTCTCATAAATGATTCTATAAACTAAAATTTAATAGTAAGCATGTAATGAAACTATGAAAGACACGCAAAGAAAGAACATTGCATGAATACAATATAGGAACAATATTAGCATGGACAAACTTGTGAAAACAAATAAAAGAACCTAAATTATCACATACATCCACAAATAATGCACATTGCAATAGTTTCACTAATTTTCCATGTATCCACATTTCCACATCTCAACATATCGGAGGAGGAGGAGCTTACGAGGAGAAGGATCCAACCGAGGTGCGGAGGTACTGAGGGCACGGGAAACGTAGCGGTGAGGAGCACAATAAAGGCGACAGAAGGAGCGAGCACGATGCAGGCACCGGTGCGGTAATGAGCAAGCATGATGCAGACAACGGTGCGGGAGCCACAAGCGATGGTGCAGGGGCCACGGGCAACGGTGCCAGGGGCCATGCACGACGGAGCGGTGAGGAGCACGATGAAGGCAACAATGGCAATGGGAGTCTAGCGTTAGGGTTACACGAAATGAAAGCATATTGATTCACTCCGAGGCCTTCACCTGTTTATAAGAGGAAGTCATCGGTGATGGGTGATAACTCCCATTAGTAATGGGTGATAGTTACCACCTGTCACTAATGATCAGTAGCACAATACTTGTGTGGTCACCTCTAACAGTGACTGCACAAGTGTTGTGTTACTTTTCAACGATGTTATGGATAGGTTTATGTGGAATGAAGTCTGGTCTAACGCTGCCACTTGGCAGTGGATGTATCGAGCCAGGCAACATCCAACACAAGCCTCTATTGTCAAGAAAGAAAGAGATTAGGAAGAAAAAGAAGATATGTTGCATTTGGTGTTTTGAAGTCAAAACACGTGCATCCAAGGTATTTAAATGTGTATTTAAAGGGGCTAATGGTAATTAATGTACATCTCAATGATAGATCTCTTTAGTGATGGGTGAAAATATAACCCGTCACTATAGATGAACTTTTTAGTAACAGGTTATACCATGACTCATCACTAATGAGGGTGCTCTATTTTTAGTGACGGGTCACACTTAGACTCATCACTAATAATACAATATTAATGACGTGTGTGAAACAGTTTGTCACTACAAGTGTATTATTGACATGCGTCTTTTATCTGTCACTAAAACTGTGTCACTAAAGACATTTTTGTAGTAGTGACATATGAGTTGTCTATATCAAGTATTACATACATATTTATAGTTTAAATATATTACGTGTCATCAAACTATATTATAAATTTATTGACTATAAAATTATAATAAATATAAATATGTGTATTGATATATATGACACGAAAATAAGCTAAATTATAATTATAAATGTATCCTTAGACGATCGTGGCGAGGCGCGCGGGTGTTAATTCTGACAATTGCGGTGTCACCCCTTTCCTACTCCACACTGTGCCGTCGGAGTCTCGGGGAACAACCCAACAAACCACACACATCCCGTTGTTCCTCCAGAGTTCAGAATTGAGACAGATACTACTCAGGGAGATTCGTAGATCAGAAGGTCTGCATTCCGTAGCTAGGTCCACAAACTAGTAATTACAAATTAATTAGATAGAGTTCATAAATTAATTACGAAAGTAAAATATTAAACTAGTAATTAATAATTAATAATAAAGTTACGCTACGAAGTGATATGTAATATATTTATACTATTTTAAAAATAGTTAATGGTGGTGACAATGAATTTGTCACAACCAAAATTCTTATGATTGATATGTGGGTTCTTATTGTTATTGACATCCGATAGCGTAATGTTTTTTTAATATTGTCATTTTTTCTGTTACAACGTATGAATACTCAACTATTATTGAAGAAATAAAAGTTATTGACTTTTAAACTGGGAGTGAGACTAGTAGTAGGTAAGAAACTAAAAATAAATTTTTTCAAACAAAGCTGGAGTGCTAGCGGTAAAGTTTTATTATAATAGATGAAGTAATTAGCTAGTGATATGCATCACTTATATATACGCATAGTTTAATTATAATTTCTCGGATAAAAATTGTTATTCTTTTTGTCAAAAAACAAAGATGAAAATGCATAGACAGAATGAGAATCGACAATTCTAGAGTCGTTATCAAAGAAAAGAAAATAAAAGAAAGCCAGCTCTGGATGATGCATCTCAAATTCACAGTGCATGATTTCTTGTCTTAATTTACTTTTCCCTCTTTTGTCCAATCACAAATGAGTGAGTCCCATGTATAAAAACTATTACACGCTCCCAATGTATATAAAATGATTTTTTTCATCTTTGATATTAGTGATAGGAATCATATCTTACATGAGAAACTATTTCTTCTACCTTTCTTCTCTCTCCTCTTTAACTCTCTTTCCACATCAACAATTTGCCTACGTCGCTGAGTGTTGCACTCGGCAAAAAAACTCTCGGCAAAAATGTTCTCGGCGAACAACATTTCGCCGAGCGTTCTTTGTCGGGCACTCGGCGAAAAAAAGAGACAAACGGAATGGTAAAACTTGACGGTCGGTTTGCCGAGTGCCAAAAGAAAGCACTCGGCAAAGAAATTAGTGTAAAATAAAAAAAAGTTGGGCGCGCCACGGGTGCGGGTACGGGCGTGGCCGCGGCGCGGGCGACGACGCGGGCCGGGCGGCGCGCGCTGGGGCGGGGGCCGGTCGGCGTGAGGCGGGGCGACGGCGCGCGGTGACGTGGAGGGGCGGCCCGCGGCACCGGGCCGGGGTGGCGCGCGGCGTGGCGGGGCGACGACGTGCGGCGCCGTGGAGGGGCGGCCCGCGGTGTGGCGGGGCGACGACGTGGCGGGGCGACGACGCACGGCGAGGCGGGGCGACGACATGCAGCGCCGTGGAGGGGCGGCCCGCGGCGTGGGGGTAGGCGGGACGGCGCGCGGCGACAGCGGCGACGGCGGCGACGGGGCGACGGCAGTGACGTCGCGCACGGCGACGGAGGAGGAGGGAGGAGGGAAGAAGAGGGAGGAGCGAGGATGGATGAGGATAGAGGATGGGTGGGAGTATTTAAAAAAATATGAAAATTTTAAAAAATTTGGTGCCATTTTTGAAATTTTGCGGGATAGGAGTGCGGGAATGAATTTTGGTGTTTGCCGAGTGTTGCACTCGGCAAACACCAAATCTTTGAATAATTTAGTTTATTATTTTATGCACTTTTAGCTCAACTTTGACATGTTTTAATTTAAATCCTAGAAATATAATTAAAGAATTAAAAATAGCAAACTGAACTAAACAAATATGAAATTTTTACATGGAATAATATACGTAGTATTTTTAATTTTTTTAAATCAAGATCAATCAAAAATTTAATCATTAATTTGTTTTCAAATCTATCTCATTTCTTCTCTAAACTCCAATTCCTCCTCTCAAAATATCCAATTTGTAAACACTATACGTGATAACTTTAGTGAAACATGTTTATATTTTTATCGCAGAATCTTCATATCATATCATAACACCATCTCAAGTATAATATTTTTGAGAATTGTTTTGAATTTTTTAGAATTAAAAAACTATTAAAGTCTACATTGTCGATAGAGTGTCGCAACCTAGTTTTTTCAAAATTTATTTCAATTTAGTTTATAAGTACTCAAAATATAGTAATAAATATGAATATGATTTTTCTATAATTTTTGATTCATTATTTTAGGCACTTGTAGTTCAAATGTCATATATTTCAATTTAAATCCTAGAAACATACTTAATGAATTAAAAATAGCAAACTGAACTAAATAAATGTTGAATTTTTATATGAGATAATATATCTTGTATTTTTAGTTCACAAAAAATTTCAAGATCAAAAAAATTTAATCATTAATTTTCTTTCAAATCTATCTCATTTCTTCTCTAAACTCCAATTCCTATTCTCAAAATATCCAATTTGTAAACACTATACGTGATAACTTTATCAAAAGATTTTTAAATTTTTATCACAGCATCTTCATATCATATCATAACACCATCTCAAGTATAATATTTTTGAGAATTGTTTTGAATTTTTTAGAATTAAAAACTATTAAAGTCTACGTTGTCGATAGAGTGTCGCAACCTAGTTTTTTTCAAAATTTATTTCAATTTAGTTCATAAGAACTCAAAATATAGTAAGAAATATGAATATGATTTTTCTATAATTTTTGATTCATTATTTTAGGCACTTGTAGTTCAAATATCACATATTTCAATTTAAATCGTAAAAACATATTTAATGAATTAAAAATAGCAAACTGGACTAAATAAATGTTGAATTTTTACATGAGATAATATATGTTGTATTGTGATTACAGAAAAAATTTCAAGCCAAAACAAAATTACAAACAACATATTGACTTGAAACAAGGTTTCACATAAAAAAAATATGTTTGCCGAGTGTTTTTCAAAAAACACTCGGCAAACTCAAAAAAAAAATTGTCCGCTCAAAAACGCCGTCGTGACGTCCGTTAGTCTCCAGCTTTACCGAGTGTATTTTTTTTGTGGGCACTCGGCAAAGAATTGATTCGCCGAGTGTTTAAAGTTTGCCGAGTGCCCAAGATATTGCACTCGGCAAAGGAGGGGACACTCGGCAAACTTTGAGTTTCCGGTAGTGTAGTTTCTTTGTAACATATCATGTATAGAAACTAATAGATAATTTCAGGGTTAGAAATGTCCTTAGCCATACATACTTCTTTCCTCCAGTTCCATAAATTGTTTTAGACTTATAATTAAATTAAAGTTATATAAAATAAATCAATTTATATTTTATTTTGTATTTGGAATGTTTAAACCTCTAATAGTGTAGTAATTCATCTCCATCTTCCACGTTGCTTTTACTTTGAACTATATTTAATATAAAAACGAAAATAATTAATCACTGGTATCTAAAATTATTTTAAAAAGGACTCTGTAGAACCGGAGAGAATACGCAGCTACGCATGCATCCATCTGCATCTGCATCACCAAACTTGCAGCTGCAGCAACCACCATCTGATCTCGAGCTCTACATTTATTTGCCTCGCCTGAAGAGCGTTGGAGTTTCTCTCCTGGAAGGTAGCAGCACGAGCTTCGAGCTAGGCCCCCCTCAATCTGATGCATACTCCTACCTTGAACTCCCAAATTAATCCTACCTTGATGTCCCCTGCTCTGCGGCGCCGGGTTGGACGAAGTGCTGTGGTATGGCAGCAGCTTGCTGTGAAAACACCCGGCGAGTTGGAAATTCTGCATGCCCGTCGACAGGCAGCTAGCTTAAATAATTTTATTTAATTCAGTATTGATAGGAGTAATTCAATGCTAATGATAACATTCTGATGACAGTGACCTTAATAACCCACTAAAAGTTATGATCTTTACAAGCTTACGGTGACATCATTGATATAAAATTTTGGATATGCGCCCCCATATCCAGTAGGTTTAGTTTGGTTTATCGCATGGATGATATATGGTGCTTGAATTTCATTCTCTAAAACAGTTATAGTAAAAAATATTTTAAAATCTACTTTAAAGATTTTTTTTCCTTTTAAAGTGGTTAATTTGGGTATTAGAACCATCGCAGATAGAAACATAAAAGTATTATGCTAAATTATTTTTTGTTAAAATTAAGTTGGGTTTCACAAACGCCCCTGCCATATGCAACAAGTATGCAGAGGTTGTTTGTTTATTCAGAGAAGGATCCTCTGCTAGTGGGATTGAATCCTGGGTTATTTTGATCTCTGACAGAAGCTTTTGTGATTGTGAGTTGTATATTTATAACAGTTTTATATTGGTCAGGAATATATCTACCATCCGGAAGCATTTCTTTACTACTTTATTTTCTTGTTTTATAGGAGTCAGATCCTTTGTCATACTGCAGTAGCCAGCTAGAGGTCAAAGAAAAAAGTACCAATTGGTCAACCACATGCACAAAATAAAATTTCTTCATTCCATATATTTTACTCGCTCCATCCAAAATACAATCATTTTCACTGTTCAAATTTTATCCCAAATATAATAACTTTTATAATTATCACCTCAAATCTTTCCATTTTACTCCTATCAACGTACTCCATTTATAGCTAGCGCACATAAGACAAAATCTCCCCTTCCTCATGACCTTTCCCTTGTTGCTCCCACCACCTCAAAACCCGCATCCACCGGTGACGGTGGGCATATGGCGAGCGACAGGCATCTGGTGATGGTAGGCGAGTGGTGGGCGCCTGCCACCGATGGGCTACTGACAACGCCGTGGATCTCACGAGTGACCAACAACGGCGGGCATATCTTGCAGCGTTGTGGATCTGGCGACCGACAGCGATGAATAAGGAGAGGCTAGCAACCGACTAAGCTATGCGGCACATTTTATTGTGGAAGGGTACTTTAGCCATTTCACCCTTATCCTGGTAAATAAACCAACACCTAAAAATGGTTGTAATTTAGGACAGATCGAGTATCTTGACTAAAATACAATATCATTTCGTAAACTTGCATCAAGATACTGATATTGATGTGATAGTCCATAGTGACATCACTTTTGCATTTAGACCCCTTTATTATATCTTCTTTCTCTTCGCCTCTCTCTCCCCATGTAGAGCGATCCATGGCACACAACAATGGTGGCCACCAAGCTCCCCTATACACTAGTGCATCGCCCCCGACCTTCCTCCGCACCCACTACATAGGGAATATAAGAGAGAGGAGCGGGTGGATTAGAGGTGGACAATCATGGCAGATACTAGCAAATGGCAATGACGACCTCACCGAACTCAATCACCCACACCTAAGCTCCTCTCCACCAACATTTCTCCACACAATAAGTGTGTCCCACATTTGTCGGTCTAGAGGGAAGAGAAGCAAGCAAATCAAAAGAGGGTGAGCCATGGTAGAGAGCAAACGATGACGGAGGACTCACTAAGTTCCCCCATATTTAAACATTTTGTCATCGATCTCCCCATAAAGTGTCAACACTGCCCTATGGAAAAATTGATCATTTGCCACTCAAACATTTGACTTCGACTAAATATCACCCAAAATATTAACATTCTTGATCATTTGTTGCTTCTACTAATTTAATTTATTATAATCGTTTTTCACTGTAGGAAAGAAATCTATACCCTCGGTATATCACATTCTCTCTACTACTTCCCTCCCACCACCACCTGCCATTGCCATCGCCTCCCTCATCTTGTCACTCAACCTCAATTTCACCACCCAGCACCGACACCACATGATGCCACTATTGCCATTCCTACTCCCTTTGCCGCCCACCACCATAGACCCCTCATCCCTCCACAACCGCTCGATGTCATCGTCACATTTGCCTCCTAGCACAATAAGAAGCAAGGATATAATAAGAAGACATGGTAGCATCGTGGAATAGTGGCATCAAGTGACTCCTAGGGAGGTCTCTCTAGCATTAGGCGGCGGAGGGAGGATGACAAGTGGCGCTGAGCGATGGAGGGAGGAAAGCTATGGTGGTGTCAGGCGATAATGGGAGGGAGGCGGTGACACCAAGAGGAAGACAATTTAGAGGATGTGATAGACTTTTGAGGAAAAAAAATATATTTTTAATGGAAAAATATTAAAATAAATTAAATTAGTATAAGTTGTAGTTAATCAAGAATGTCAAAGTTTCACATGATATTTAGTCGAATCTAAACTTTTTAGTTGAAAATAATTGAAGCCATAATTTAAAGTAACAAATGATCAATTTTTCCTTGACCCGCACCGTTCACATGGAGAAGAGATATGGTAGTGGGTGAATCGGAGGGGTCTACCCTTTGCATGTTGCTTGTGATTTCAATGTAGACACTAGGGCTATTTAGTTGTGTGTATTTTATGGCCTATGCTCATATTTGTAGGATCAAAATAGGCTACTAGATGAGGGTAAATAGGAGCCTAAACAATTTCTTTCAAAACGATGGTCAATTCTTTTCACCCAATACTCCAAAATAAATTAGCGGTAGCAAAAAAGGATTAATTGAAAGAATGTAAAAAATCTTGAATCAATCTGAATTCTCTCTAACATTACAAGCTATTCATTGAGACAGAATGTGCTATTTCAAAACACTACACATTATGTATCAGAACATAAGAGAGTGTAATATAAAACAGCGCACAGGAAAAACAGCGGAAGGTAGTTTGGACTAGGAAGAACAACGAGTGATAGTCGGACTAGGAAAAACTGTTGAAATAGAAGAGTTTGAACCAGGAGGAACAACAGGAGGCAGTTCAGACTAGGAGGAACTACAGGAGTCCGCTCGTACCAAGTGGAACTGCAGGAGACAGTTCACACCAAGAACTGCTCTAACACACAAAAATATGATATATCATAACACACGAATGTGCTATATCATAACACATAATGTGCTAAATCAGAACACAAAACATGCTATATGAACACACGAATAACACAAAGTTCTTCAACACAAGAATCAAACAGTACTTTTGATGTTGTTCAAAATAGATCCGCCTTTTATTTTAGCTTTTCATATCTCAAGTAGTTCTTGGTTGCTGATTAGATAAAACCAAAAAGAACAGATTCAACGAAATGAGGACAATGTGTACTAGGACATACAAAGAAATTAGCAGCACGCACAAAAGAGGACAAATCCAATCAAGACTAAAAAATAGTGCATGCAAGTTGTCTCAATACTAAACTCAAAACTGACCAAAAAGAAGGTAGTATACATAAGAAGAACCAACCTCAAAATGCAACTACGGTAATCAAAAGGTAGAACATAACTGATTGTTTCTCATCCAAAAACTAAACTTCTGAATCAATAAATTTCACATGAAGTTTTCTCTCAGATCCACATAAAACATGGCTGTTGTTTTCATAACAAAGAAGACAACCATCACCATGTCTTAGAATGAGAAACAACTTAGCCACAAAGAGGAGAATAAGAGAAACATTTCAAATCAGCTGAAAATACAACCTCAAAATACAACACATAGCTTTCTCAGATTTAAAAGAAATATGTGCACAACCAAGAGAGAAATATGTTGTTGAATGAAGAACTCACATGAGGTTGCAATAGATAAGAAAAAGGCACACAAGGCAAAAGTGGCCAACGGCTAGAACAACCAAGGTAATAAAATTTCTGGATTGAAAATAGAAGAGTTGATTGAGTTCAGAAAATGTTACCCTAGAGGGTAGCCTTACATCTTTTTATAGCCTCTCAAGACTAAGGAAAAGACTCAAGTACACCTAGGGTTACATATGACATTACTTAAGGCCCAAAGGGCACAAAAATAAAAACCTAATTTCTTCTATTTATTCAATGTTATGCTTTTCGTGGCTTTTACGTGGCTTTTACGACTTCCTATATTGTGTTTGGTTACGAGTGATAGATATCTCCTAGTTTCATGTTTTCTTGGTGGGTTGAGAGAAATTAGACTCCGCCCCCAAATCCTTCGGCTCGTCCGGGAATCTCCAGCCCACCTCGAAATCCTCAGCCTATTCCTAGATCCTTCATCCTATAACCTCTGGCCTGCCCCAAAACATCTAGCTCTGTCCCGGAGCCTTTGGAAGCAAGGTGGGACAAACTCATCTGTCCTTTTTTGAATGAGCTCATCCTGAATATTGGAGAAATATTATCTGGTGGGACGACTTCGTTCCATCTGACTCCGAACCAAATACTGTAAAAAATGGGACCATCTCATCCCATCCCACCTCGTCCCTAGAACCAAACGCCACCTAAGAGATTATCTGTATGGCTATCTAAATTTGAATTTAGATATTTTGGTGAAAAATAAAGCTTCAATAGTCTCCCTAAATGAGTTTCTTTCCTAATCCATCCTCTAAACCACCTCCCACCTCTCTTAAATATAGGATTAGCTTGGCTAGCTAGTTCCTATTTTTTGTTTGCGCCTATTTTTTCTCTTGGCCGCATTGGTTTTCTTCCATGTGCATTGTTTTCTCTTGCATGTTATTTCCTTATAGATCTGTGGCTAGCGTGTGTGCCCTTATGATTGTGTGTCATGCACGTCTAGCAATGGAGCAGATCGAGCAGATGTCTAGCGATGAAGCAGTGTAGATGTCTAGCAATGGTGCAATGCAAAATCTTAGCGACGGAGATTGCGTACACTCAAGGAAGATTGAGTAGGATTTGCACGATGGCGCATCGTTGATATAGTGGGGATTATTTGACGTGTTTGCATGATTTAAAAAATAGGAATCAAGATTATAGAAAAATTATTGTAGATTGATTTTTTAAAATGATATGAGATTTAAGGAATAAATTTTTAGGAATTTTTTAAGATACTCTTAGGTCTCGTATATTGCTTTAACTATTAGCAAGAGTAGGGTGATGCTTAACCTACATGGAGGCTTGGCAAGGTGTTTGGAGGAAAGAGAAAGAGGGGTAGGGGATGAACAAGCTAGAAATACAAGAGTCTAAGTGCAAACACAATCCTATGTGAACTGTCATGTCTACAATATCGAACACCCATAGTTGAACTCATTTTAGACCAATATGCTAGTACATTAAACTATGTTTATGGCCTAGGTATGTGATTTTTGTAAATTCATGCACTTAAAGCTCTTTCTTCTCCGGATCAGTATAAAAGTTTGCAATTTTAACTGCACAAAAAATCTATAGTATTATTTGAATTTTCCATGTTCTGAAAACGGGATCACACCAATTGGGTCGACCATGCCATACGAATTTGATTATTCCACGGTTGTCTGACGGAATCCAGCAATCAGAAATGATGAGATATTTTAGAAGCGAGTCCTTTTTTACTCTCTGATGTAACATAGAAATAGATATCTGATAATTTATTATTATTAAAAAAGTGATTTCGAATTTTTATCAGTCCATTTAAAGAAGAAATCAAATATTTGTGAATTTAATAAAATTAGATACGACCATTAAAACTGGTAGATATATAATGCAATTCATTTATTTATAGATATAGATGACGGACTCAGGAGGAAAAAAACAAATAGTAATAGTTTTATTCTTCGAGGCAAGGGGACAAGTGAATATTTTTTTATTTATGTATATCAAACTGTATCTTCAAAAAAGCACTAATAAATTCCTACTTATTTATTGATTTAAAAAACACTAATAAATTTCTACTTATTTATTGATGTGTATCCTTGAGATATACAGGCGTATGTAGCATATTTTAAAAAAACACTAATAAATTTCTACTTATTTATTGACGTATATCTTTAAGATATGCAGACGTATGTAGCGTGTCTTTAAAAAAATGCTAATAAATTCCTACTTATTTATTGATGTATATCCTTGAGATATGCAGGCATATGCAGCACGTCTTTAAAACACACTAATGCATTTCTACTTATTTATTGATGTATATCCTTGAGATATGCATGCGTATGTAGCACATCTTTTAAAAGACACTAATAAATTCTTATTTATCGATTGATTTATATCTTTTTGATATGAAAGTGCACATAGCATAATTTGAGATCTTCTAATGTCATAGGATAGCGACGGATCCCATCTATCCTACCGGAATTCGATGGTGTAGGGTGGAATTTCACGGTGATTAGGACTTACTTCGTAGCAGGCAGTCGAGATAAGACTTCACGCCATCAAATCCTTATTAGACGACTAGTACCACCACCAACTATCCTCGATGGTCGCTAGAGGATACCCTTCGTTACCATGTCTTTTAAAAAGCACTAATAAAACTAATAAATTCATACTTATTTATTTATTTATTTATATATTTGATATATTTAGGCGTACGTAGTATGTAAGCGCTCGTTGAATGGTACAATCGTATTCGCACGTCCAGGTATTTTCCTGATAATTAAAAAACGTATTTTTTGTGGGGGTGGGGAGGGGGGGATTGTCCGCGGGGATGCATTACGACTTCCGTGAGGGACAAGGACTAGAGTGCTGGACGCCGGCCGCTCCGTATACGAGCAGGGTAAAATGACCACCGAGCCCAAAAATATGGGGGCCACACGTCAGTGTCAGGTATGTAACTAGGCAACGCAACGAAGAGCGTGGCAACTGACAACTCATCGATGGATGTACTTTGATCACTCGAATAAATCCGATAGAATCACACCATCGAAGAGCAAGAGGATGAACCACTTGTTACGACAGGTGCGAGGTTAGGATTTGCAAAGCAGTCATAAAAAAGTATAAGCAGTTAGTGATTCTCGGTATAGTAGAGACTTAGATGTGTCACAACGGTAAAAAATAATATGTCCGGTCATCGACGACCGATTTTGTAAACCTTTTGCTAGATCACTATTGATGAATGATGATCATTTGATTTTTCACGCGATTGAAATCTGACCCCTCTTCTAATGATGGAATGATTCAACGGTGAACTGGTTGTAAGACGTTCGATATCTATTAGTCTATTTGTTTCCATAACGATTAAGCTAAACAGTAAAATTATGTGGAGATGCTATCATATATTAGGCATATTTGACATTTGTTAACTAGTTAGAATTGGTAGATATTGGTAATGTAACATAAGTTATTGATGTAAACACATGCCAACAATTGAAAAACATGATATGTATAAGTATGAAATATATACTTTTGACAAGAATCAAATGACTTCCTCTCCATGAACAAAACATTTCTTCGTCGAACACTAACAATAAATACCGAACAATGTCCATTCATAATATCTTGTGAAAGCAAACGTGACAAAATCTAAACACATGACTCCCCACTCAACTTTTATTGAATCTCTACGTATAATCTAAGTGCCTCTGCACATTAACACGAGATGTACAAAATTCGAAGTTACAAACGCGAGTAGAAGAAGGCCAAAAGGGGAAGAAGAAGCTTCTAGACCCCTATTAAATTTTGCATGTATTCTTCCTAAAAAAGAAAATATCACCCCGTATCTGTACAACGGCTAAATTCAAAATACAGCGTACACTGCCCACGAAATACCATCTCCTATACGGAGCCACCCACAAAACAACAAACCCAGCAAGAATACGCCCTCCGCCACTGTCCTCTGGGCCCCGCACACCGGTACGCATGGTGGGACCCACCAGTCAGCGATACGGCTAGGCCCCGCCTCGCTCCTCGTCGCTCGCGGTCGCGGCTGCTCTCCCCGATACGCGCACCCGCGGCGCGTACGGTTACAACTCGCAGTCATCTCGTCGCACCACCCTTCCATTTTTTCTCACCCCGTTCTTCTTCTCGGCTTCCTCTATAAATCCCGGCACACTCCCCCCTTCGTCTCGGCATCTCTGCTTCGGCGGCGGCCTCAGACCCGGTGCCGCATTCCGTGGTGTGGTGAGGGGGTGGTGGTTGTGGTGGTGGGGGGACGCGGCCGCGCGATCGCGGCCGGTGGAGGGGAAGGGCGGGCGGGATGGGGCAGTGCTACGCGAGGAACGTGCCGGTCGATGGGGATGGAGGGGGTGGCGGTGGAGGAGTGGTGACTACCACCATCTCGGTGTCTGCGGCCGGGGAGGAGGTGGTGGTGGAAGAGGCGGGACGGAGGCGGAGCGGGAGGCCGTCACCGGCGGAGACGCCGCGGCGGTGGGCGGTGGCGACGCCGGCGAGGTCGTCGGCCGCGGGGAGTCCGTGGGCGGGGAGCCCGCTCCCTGAGGGCATCGCGCCGTCGCCTGCGCCATCGGCGACCACGCCGAGGCGATTCTTCAGGCGGCCGTTCCCGCCGCCTTCCCCGGCGAAGCACATCAAGGCGTCGCTGGCGCGCCGCTTCGGGCAGCGGTCACCCGCGACGGCTCAGGCCGCGATGCCGCCGCTCGGAGTCTCGATTCCGGAGAATGCGGCTGGTGGCGGCGGGGAGGTGGAGAGGGAGCTCGACAAAAGCTTCGGCTATGCCCGTCACTTCGCGGCCACGTACGAGCTGGGAACGGAGGTGGGGCGCGGCCACTTCGGCAACACCTGCCTTGCGCGTGCCCGCAGGGGCGACATGAGAGGCCACATGCTCGCTGTCAAGGTCATCTCCAAAGCCAAGGTCTGACCATTCATGATCTCACTCTCCTTTCTGCACAAATGCGTAATCTATCGAATTTCTACATACTTAGTTCTTACATAAATATGCTACCTTGCTATGATCCTTGGAGTTTTATGATGGATCAGGACTTGGTGATTTAGTTTCACAGCAAATATTTAAGCGACCTGGTCATGCCATCATAAGGCGTTGCAACAAGTTTATAATTTGTTTCTTAGGCCACCTTGAGCATTGATCAGGGAATTTGCATTTGCAATTCCGTTGGCATTTCCTGTAGGGTAAAAAGTACATTGTGGAGTTCTTGATTTCAGCATTCCCACATTTAATGTTTTGTCTGCTTTCTTGATCTGATCATCTATCCATCTGCAATACTGCTTACCTGTTTCTTGTTCATTTTTTAAGAAAACTGGGGGATACTTTGTTTGATTATGATTAGAAGTGTCTGAAATTCTGTGTGATTTCTAGATAGCTTGGCAAATAGTACTGTTGCAGCTAGAATAGTTTCTAAATGTTGTGGTTGACTGTCAAAGAGTTCAGAGCTTTGTAAGTCAGCATCGTGGTGCTTTGATATGATCAGGCCTACAGGTTAAGAAAATTTGGGAGGTGAACAAATTATCTTTTAGATGTTGGGGTCTTAAACTTGAGAAATGCTTATAATGAGGTGAACTATCCTACTTATATTGTCCTTGAAGAGACAAGTATTATTGAATTAGACAGTGTATGTGTGTGCATATGTTATACATCCATTGATGTTGATAAATTCTAGTACACAACATCGTGAAGAAGTTTATGTGTATGCATACGGTATATGTGCATTGTTGTTCCTTTGGGAGCATTACAACTTGCATTGATTATTGGCTATTTCAGTTTGCTATAATTTTATCCACTGGGGAAGCCCACTTACATAATTGATTGAACCTTAAGGAAGTAAGCATATAGATTGTTTACTGTGCTTCATTTCTTTCATATTTTCTTCTGTTTACATCTCATGCAATTGTGTTCCCTTCTGTCACGTATGAGGTATGGACCTATGGATCAACATGTTGATTCTGCGTTCTTTCAATGTGAGAAGCTAATTAATGCTTGTATTCCCATTAAGCTAAACAAATCGATAAAATTATCACGTAGCACCAAATTTGCTTGCTTAGTTTGTTTGGTAAAATAAAATACAAAATAATTAATGCCTGTATTCCTATTTCATATGTCAGATTACAATCTTTAGAAAATGATCTCAACTTTTGTTCTTTTCTACCAGATGACAACAGCAATATCAATTGAAGATGTGCGTCGAGAGGTGAAAATTCTCAAGGCTTTATCTGGGCATTCGAATCTTATCAAATTTTATGATGCATGTGAGGATGCCCTCAATGTCTACATAATCATGGAGTATGTTTCTTTTCTCTCACATACTGTTGATTGTTTTGATTTTGGCTAAAATCCATTTTTTGGCCCTTAAACTCTTCTTGTAGCCTAGTTATCACCCTGAGTTCTGAATTAAAAACTGGTTATTTGTCACCATTAACTTTTCAAAACTGGAAAAATAGTGCCAAAGCCTACTCCATAGTGTTTTTGAATGAGATGGTAGTGGTTTTTGTTGGCATTGATGTGGACCTAACTAAATGGCATTCATGTAGGCGAGCCAAGCATAATAGGAGATTTAGGAGTTTCTCCCAGAGAAAATCACTGCCATGTCAACAAAAAACACTGTCGAATAGGATTTAAAGTGTTATCTGTTGGGCTTTGTTTATTTAAAGTGTTCAAAACAGCCTTTTTTCGGAGTCCATAGTGACAAGAAGAGCAGTTCAAGGACCAAATGTAGACTTTGCTCTTAATCTTTTTTTGGACTCGATATTACATGCAACATTATTCTAATACAGAATACATACTTGATACTTGTGATCGTAGAATTGATAGTGACTAAAATCATGGGCTTGCTATGTGTTACAAGTAGTCTTTTCTTTCTTGTAAAATTGCACAGTGATTCATATTTTATTCATCTGTGTTAACCAGGTTATGTGAAGGTGGGGAGTTGTTGGACAGAATTTTATCCAGGTATTGCATTTTCTTGAGAAATGTTTTCTGTAAACCAAAACAATTATTCTCTGATGCAGTGTTGCTTATCCTTTTTAGAGGTGGGAGATACCCTGAGGAAGATGCTAAAGTTATAGTTGAACAGATATTAAATGTTGTTGCTTTCTGCCATCTTCAAGGTGTTGTTCACCGTGATTTGAAGCCAGAGGCATGTCTTAACTGTGTAGTATATAAAATGAATTTTATTTATCTGTTGACAAATATTGTGATACATTCCTTATAATTCCACCCATGATGTTTTTATCAGAATTTCCTGTTCAGCACTAAAGATGAACATTCGCCTATGAAGCTCATCGATTTTGGCCTCTCTGATTTTATTAGGCCAGGTACACCACACAAGAATCGTGTCCTTACTATGAACTCGTGTTTCATCTATGTTGTTTGATCTATTATGAATTTGCCCTGGCATGATGAAAAACATTTTTTATAACATAGTTATCATTGGTTAATGTATTTTTTACAGATGAAAGGTTGAACGATATTGTTGGTAGTGCATACTATGTTGCTCCAGAAGTCCTACACAGGTCATATAGCACGGAAGCAGACATGTGGAGTATTGGTGTTGTCACTTATATCTTGCTGTGTGGTAGCAGACCATTCTGGGCACGGACTGAATCAGGCATTTTCCGCTCTGTGCTGAGAGCTGATCCTAGTTTTGATGACACACCGTGGTCATCAATATCTCCTGAAGCCAAAGACTTTGTCAAAAGACTTCTTAACAAGGACTATAGAAAAAGAATGACTGCTGCCCAGGCACTCTGTAAGTAATCACAGCGATTTTCCGTAGTCTCTCCTCATCTGTTAAAGCTAAACATTTCTTTTTCTAAATTTCAGAAGAATATCGCTAATGTTCTTATGCATTCTCTTTGTCGCAGCTCACCCCTGGTTGCGAGATGAGTGTCGACCGATCCCTCTAGATATGCTAGTTTTTAAGTTGATTAAGACATATCTTCGTTCTACGCCTTTGAAGCGAGCGGCATTAAAGGTTTCACTTTCAACCTTTGTAATTTCTGTAGCATGTAATTGCATTGCGGTAGTTCAGCCTATGCCTCCATTTGATGCAAATTCCATGGAACTTACATCTTTTCCCCCTTGAACTCGGATTGCGCAATACACTTGTGGTTGCATGTACATGTAATAGATTTTAATTGTGCACCATCTTTAGTCCTACCGTGCATAAAATAGCTGCCTAGGTTTAATAGACTTGATAGAGGGAGGTGGAACTATGTCTTATTTACATTTCTGATTTTATTTGTCCTGCTGTACTCTGTTGATTAATTGCTGCACTATTAATCCTTTCCTTTTCCCCTATGCATACAACAGGCTCTGTCCAGAGCAATAAAGGAAGATGAGCTTATCTACATCAGAGCACAGTACAACTTGCTAGAACCAAGTAGTAGAGATGGGCGAATATGTATTGAAAACTTAAGGATGGTAAGTCCACATAATCACAATTTGCTGTAGGTTTGTTCAAATTCTTATTTTGTGATCAGTTGGAATACTGCAATGTGTGGGATACTGAACTCAATTATTCTGTTAAACCTTTAATTATTCAGGCTCTTTTACAAAACTCTACAGATGCTATGAAGGAATCTAAAGCCCTTGATATCTTGAATGCTGTATGAGAGTGCCCGCTCAGCTCATTTTTCATTATTTATTTCCATTTAAACATATGTGAGGTCATTCATTTGTCTTAATTTACTTTTGTATTCAATTTCAGTTGCAGCCACTTGCCTATAGGAGAATGGACTTTGAGGAGTTCCGAGCGGCAACAATCAGCCCTTACCAACTTGAGGCTTCATCACAGTGGGAAGAAATATCTAGCATCGCATTTGTGTACTTTGAGCAGGAAGGCAACCGCGCCATCACAATTGAGGAGCTGGCACGGGTATGCAACATGAATAATTCTGAGAATTGGCTGACTCATATATGTACTTTTGTGAAAGATACTAATCTAGTGCTCCTTTCTGCTCACAGGAGATGAATCTTTCTTCTGCGGCGTATTCTGTTGTCCGTGACTGGATTAGACCATCAGACGGCAAGCTTAGCTTCCTAGGTTATACCAAATTTTTGCATGGATTGACGATGCGAAGCAGCAACGTGAGGCGGCATAATTAAAATTCTTTGCCTAGTTTGCTTGGATTTCCATTGCTTCCATTCATGGGAGTGGAGGGATTGCCTGCTGTCTTCTCTCTTTTTTATGGCTTAGCTTGTAGAGAATGCTTGTAGAGAAAAAAGAAACAGAAAGTGAAAGTTGACAGTGGAGTTTTAGAAGAAAGAATGTGTTTTACCTTACCTCAACTTGGTGGCGGTTCTCATAAAATCGTTTTTTATCTGGCTTGTCAGTTCGCATTGTATTATTGGCCCACACCTGATTCAACTTGCTTGCCTTCTATACTTGAGCATTGCCTGTATTAGCACAGCTGTTACTTAGGTGCTTTTACTGTTTCTCCAAACTAGCAGCCGCTGAAGAAAGCTGTTACAGGTAAAAAAAAAAATCTGATGATCGACGATGATGATCATGATGTCTTATAATATACTCTTTGTTTGGTGTGTTCTTTACCTTATTCTGAACTGCTATTGCTTGGCTGATCCAATGGTCAGAGGCAGAGGGGGCAGAAGGCCACAAATGTCGTAGTGTGTTTTGCTTTCCCCGGACAAGGGTACAACGACACTTTTATGGTCATAAGGACAATTACCAAATGCTTCCAGGTACGAAAAGGTACTTCGAAAATACAAACAGGTCACGGGGATGAAAGGGTCAGTTGATGTTTCCTTGTTAAGTCAGCCCAGCACATGGATTGCTGCTACTCAGCTGTACCATGCCGAGGTGAACTGAGATCCTCGGTTTGGTATATCCTACCCCTTCTCTCCTCTGGTGCATCAGTGTCGGATTCGATGGCGGCGGAGGGCGGTGTTGGTGGGCGGTGGCCGCCAACCTGGTGCACACGAGGTGTATCCATGTGTAGAGGGCAGCAGCAATGAGCGCAGGTTCATGTGTCGCAATGGCGGCGGTGGTAGCCGGCCTTGGTGCACACGCAAAAAGGGGCGGCGGCAGCAGGCTTAAGTGCACCCGTATGTAAGTGATGACGGTTGCTGGTCGTCAACCACGTTGATCTGTTAGCGTCGTGTTGATTGATTGCTCGATCCGTAGATGTTCTGACATACCTAGAATTTTAACTGCAAAATATATTCAGCTACAAAAATAGGCACTGCAAACGAGGGAAATGTATGAAATCATTGGTCAGTGTTCACCCAGATCGAGTTTATTTCCTTATCTAATTGTTTGGTTAGTACATAATACATTTGTTGGCATGTAAATATTTGGTTTAGTTTTGCATCCGATATCCGATTAGAATCAGGGTTCCCTAGAAACTACAACATAAAAAATGTTCCAACTTCGTCATATTATTTTGAAAGAAGTTTTGGTACATGCAAGTTGGCATATTTTGGGTGAGGGGCAAGATCTTTGGAAAATTTGAACAATTGTACTGTTTTGGGTGATTTTTGTTGTAAATTAGTCATGTCTTGTTGTATCATTTTGTAATCGATTTGAAGTGAGATACAAAAACATGCATCCAGGAAATACCATTTTGT
The DNA here is from genome assembly GCA_019279435.1 of Zizania palustris. Lineage (NCBI taxonomy): Eukaryota > Viridiplantae > Streptophyta > Magnoliopsida > Poales > Poaceae > Zizania > Zizania palustris. The sequence continues at coordinate 30,480,011 of JAAALK010000082.1, forward strand.
TGCCCTTTTTATAGGAAAATGCTTCTCTTTATCTATACCGTTTCATGTAATTAGTGATATCGTGTTAGAGTTCAATTGAGGAACTGTGATTGGACTTGGCTGTGTGATCCTCCTTTCTGAATGGTTACTATTTCTGGTTACTAAACATAATGCAATTTTTTTGAAACATTTTAAAATTTTTATCATAGAATATACATATGATATCATAAAACCATGCCAAGTTTCATGTTTTTTAGTTTTTTTTTGAATTATTTAAAATTAAAACACCGAGAATGTGCGTGTTGTCGATGAAGTGCCTTCGTCGTGATATCTTAAATTTTCTTTACTTTTACTGTGTAAGGCCTAACTTAGCTCTCAAAATAGAAGTAGGATTTTTTCAGAAATTTTTGTTGATTATTTAATGCACTTGCAGTTTAAAATTGACATCTTTCAATTTAAATCCTATATAATTAACTAAAAATAGCAAACTGAGCGTAAAAAATACTAAATTTTGGCATATATGGTATAAAATACATTGGGTTTTAATAGTATAAAAAGATTTAAGTTCAAACAAAGATTTAAATATCGATTTTCTTTTAAACCTAACACATTCCATCTCTAAACTCCTATACCAATTTTCGAAGATTCTCTATTTTCTAAACGTCATACGTGAAAACTTTCTTGAAATATTTTTAATTTTTTATCACATTATATATGTAAGATATAATAACACCATGTCAAGTATCATATTTTTTAGGCTTCAATTTAATTTTCTATAATTAAAAAACCTTGGTGCTCCATGTTTTCGGCCAAGTGTCGCAACTTAGATTTCTTAATATTTAGAAATATTTAGTGCTAAAAGATTAAAAATAGACTCATGAATATAAACATTGATTTTCGCCGAGTGTATTTTAGAGTAAACTCGACAAAGTTAGGTTTGTCGAGTGCCATATGGAATGCACTCGGCAAACTTTTAGGCACTGGACAAACGTGTTGTTTCTGGTAGTGTACTATGTTGATCTTATGATGGTTTAATAAAAAAATAACATAATCAATAATGATGTTAAATAGGCATGATCTTATCGTGAGCTTTGATGTTTGTAGAGAGTTGGTCATCATCTTGTTGATAGAAATAGATAGGAAGCATGTACTATCCAAGCATACAAGTATTTTAGTTTAATAGTTTTTTTAGAATAAATAGATAGGAAAAACATATATGTCATAGGGCTGGACACATTTTTGTAATAAAATATTTGAATTCTGAATATGTAATGAATATTTGTATATGTTATAATGGATATAATCTGTACTTATCTTCAATGCTATAAAGTTGTACATGTTATTTATTGTACCACATATTACTTATTTCGTAGCAACAATGATAATGAAATTTGTGATATGTAATTATCCTAAAAGTTTTAAAGTTGTACATGTCATTTATATTGTATAATTTATTTTCGTTAGTGATGAAATTATGTTCTAAACGACCATGTCCATGTCCTTGCAACAAGGCTAAATTGGCTATTTGTATCATATTACTATATGCGGGTCTTACACCTTATATTTTAAGAAATGGTGTTTTAGCAATTAAGATATCACAACGCTCAAGCTCTAAGATCTTCTGAAATGGATAAAAGGTCCCTATATTATAATTCTAAGTGTAAGTCTTGAAAATAAAACATGAGCTAAATTATACACAAAATCTAACATAACATAACTGGTAATACAAAATCTAACATAACCTCAACGAATGATCAATATTTGAAATAAGTAGCTATACTTTCTTTGCTCATAGTACTCTCACTTCGACTAATTTGCATGTACAAGGAGAGAACTCAAAGGGTACCACTTTAACTACACATTATACATAAGGGAAAACATGTTTCTAATATGCATCAATAGAATTTATTTTAATTATATCTTATGATGAAAGTGTTCTTGTGAGAAAGGGGAAGCAAACGCGGGTGAACAAAATGTGCAACATGAAATAGCTGCATCTTAATGAATCCAAGTGTGATGTCATCGACAAAACAGGTGATATGCAAAACTTAAACCCAAACAAAGATAAGCAAAGCAAGATCATGAACACTCGAGGGGGGACAATTGATTGATACTCATATACGACATATGTAGACAAAGTATAACACTCGAGGAGAGGAACACTAATCAAAGAGCTTGTAGACAGAGTTTGACATAAGAGGAGAGAAAATACAAGAATACACAATGTAGAAACTTAGGTCATGTTTACCACTAGAGCAGAGACTAACACTTTTAGATAAAATGAATGCAAACTGTGCAACTAGGCGAGATACACCATGTCTTGAATGTCTCGCAATGCAATGCCTTAAAAGGTGGCTCCTCATCCATAAAAAAATCATCACTATGTCACCAATCACACAATATTTCAAATAAGGATGATGTTACCTCGTTTGTGATTTTAACACTCTTTTACAAAGGAAAAACATCATGTTTCTATATTCACATCTAAAAATGACCGCATATTAGATTCAATCCTTGAAGAGGATAGGGACAAGGAGTACTACATGTTATCCTCGTTGATTCTTATGCTCTAACCCACTCAGACTTAGATGTGTGGGAGAAAACATAGATTTAAACGATGTAGATGATGCATTTGCTAAACATGACCCATATGAACATATTTACAACAACATACCTAATAACACACATGTGCTAACACAGCTAAAGGCCACGACAGACTATAGCCCTCGCGATGTGAAGAAATTTTTTCAATACGAGTTGAAGGAGCTTTGTTGTTGAAATGGGAAAAATAAAATTGCCGACGCCTAAGCCCCACATGAACTATAATGCTTTGGTTGAATGCAGATTCTAATGCAAGGTATTTTTGAGATAACATTAGGTTTTTCAACGACCACTTCTCATTCATTACCTTAGGTGTTAGTCTTGATGAGAACTACACCAACATGAGATCGGAGGTTTACATTTTTAGAGACTTAGCTAGATTTACCACAATGTACATTCGTTCAGTCAAAGTGACTCTGGTCTAGATTATTTGGAGCTTTATTTCTATGATGATGATATCAACCTCAATCACTGATTCTATCAATCACCTAACCTTGACCAAGCAATCATGAGGTATGTATGAATATTATTGTTGTACTCTCTTGAATTTATAGTTGCAAGCCTAAATTATTTATATTATTATACTGGTTTCTAAAAATCATTGTTATCCATGTCACCTTCTAAGTTTGATCTTTTGCCACTTATAACATTAGGAGTTGCTACTATATTTGGTTGGTTTTCATATAAGGGGGCCTACTTGTATAATTAATCTATAAATGTTAATGACCTTATAAAAGTAGCCTTCCTTTCATGACATGTCCGGTTATAATATATAATCGTGTTTAGTGATTACATTTTAAAACAAATGCAATACCAACTCAATTTTCTATATAATAGTGATAATATATGAATCAGGAAATGTTTTATCTTGATTTTCATAAAACATTTATGATGTAGAATGACCTGCTAAATTCATATGCTCATCTTTATAGAGCTTTTATAAGACAATGGAAACTCAGCCATGTTTATGCATGTAGCTTCAAACCTATGAAGTTATTTGTTAAGGATAAAGTAATTATTAGCCATTTTACTAAATGGATGAGATGTTTTGATGATTGAACTATCATTGTGGCAACTGTGCTTAGAGCTAAGGCGTGAACAAGGTGAGTTGAAGTGTGTTTATTTTTATTGTGTGTTGATATACTATATGCACCCGTGAATTTTATACTTCTTGTTTACTGTTTAGGCAATAGCATACACACTACATGCTTTAGTAGGGTCACTTTGAGCCTAATGTTACAGTTGTACTTAAACAGAGACGAAGGTAAACAAAATTTTGATGATAACTATTTTAATAATTAGTTTTAGCAAAATGGCTTATCATTTTGGATTCTTTTGTAGGCTCAACACCGAGTTTTGTAGAAATGTTTCTCCTTGACACTAATAAAGGGGAAGTAAATGCATTTTGTTGGCTAAGAGACCTCTAGTCATATACGGAATTTTCACTTAAATAATTGTTAGAAATGCAAGACTTATTTTGGTGGAAATAGATGTGATTTGTTGTGAAGGAAGTTGATCCAATTATTTTGGCTTGGATACTTGTATCTATATTGCTTGCTAGAAGTAAATGCAAATGTTATGACTAAGATACTTAAAGCTAGCATGCTTACTAAATGATTGTGCTTTATTACACAAATTGATGCACATTGGACATTGTTCATGCTATTCTATATAATTTTAGTGATAGTATTTATAGTATTATGAAAAGTTTTCATGTATGTGTGCAATGGAGTTATAATCCTAATTGAATATCATGCTTGAAAATGAAAGTCCTAATGTATGTGAATTGGGAAGCAGGTTATAGTGTAATTTGTTGACATATTAACTTTAGAGTAATTTTTTGCTACTAATTATTTTGTAATTAGATTTGATTACTACGTGTATATATTTTGAAAAATAGTATGATTATATTTCAATTCATAGCAATCATACGGGCTTCCTTACAAATGTTTCTGCTTGTTATGTTTTCTAGGCACCAGTTGCACGGTTGTACCTAGACGAAATAGCAGTCAGTAGGACAAACATTGACTTTTGACGTCTACCAATTGGTACATTGCCTCGTTCTGTCTTAGAATATGTAACTGGTAGCCAAAAGTCAAACAAGGCCAACATTTACAGACTTTTTCGCAGTTGCAGCAACTGAGGCTGGTTGCTATGGAAATGCTTGCTGCGGACGATCAGGTAGGACTGAATTTTCGCAAAACTGGCTTGTGAGCTTAGTTTTCATCGGGTCTGCTTCATAACATATCGGATTTTGGGTGAAACCCTATGGTGCCCACAAGACTCTAATAAAATTAGGCTCACGGGATGATAGAATTGGTTCGTATTTCGCAAAGAAAATATTGTACTCTCTTTTATTTCAAAAACTATAATAAAAAATATAAGGATTTTTTTGGTTTTATTCTAAGTCAAGCTATTGTAATTTTAACTAAATTTGGTGTGGTATTCCCTCCGTCATAAAAATTTGCTTATTTTTTAATTTTGTTCTAAAAACTTCTTTTGTATCTCATTATCTGCTCTCGGTTTGTAGAGCAAAAATTTTATTTATTAAATATCATGTATTGTTGACGCCTAGATTTAGTAAAACTCAGGCCCATTAAAGATGTCGCATGGTCAACAGAGGTCAAAAAAGATCCGATCAAAGATGGTCAATGAAGCTTGTCCATACTGCTACAAGATGATCGGTCCCTTTCATGTTGTATACCGTTCATCTAAATAAAGCATGCCCGTTACTTTGACATATTATTAAGATCATCGTGACTGGCTACTGTCTTGGTTAGGAACGATCTAGTTATTGTGATGATTTTCATGATATAGACATGTTATCTGACACATTTTATTTATTTCTGTCGGAGTACAAGCCACGGGTTATCTTCAATTCAACGCCATATCTTATTCATCATTGGAGAGTGTCCATTGGCCCGTATACGTAAAATTGCTTATCTCATCGGTCGATGGCATGGTCACCCGATCGGTTCAAACATGGTCATCGACACTGTGGTCGATCAACATGATATTCCATGATTTCACCATCTTTGCCACAGTCATCGGCTTGCCAACCGATCGACTATGCTACTAATGTCATATTTTCTATTCTCTTATTAATTACAGGGTTAAACTGATTGACACGTCTTGAACCTTTTTTTAAGAACATAGGACCTGCACTGTTAAGCAGATCTCTTAGACCACGCGTGTGTCAAAGTATGACAAAAAACGCACCAACACGTACTTATTATTTTATAATACTACTTATTATTAATTAGTTTTTTGATTTTTTACTCTTATCACTAATTTATTTACTTTATAAAAAATCATTATGAGACGTGGCGTTGACCTACTTAATCCTGTCCAAACCTCGAAAAAGAAATAAATTGCTTGACCAAATTGTCTACAGTTTGACCAAATGAGACGTGGGTTTGAAGAGGCATTGACATTATTGTCCCCTTGAGTTTGCTAGACACGCCCTCTCGCTCGGAGAAAGCTCGTTTCAAAAATCTGATCATGCAATTGAAAGTAACCAAATTGAAATTGGTGATGGATGTGAGTCGTGTGCTCCCTTAATTTTGAATTTAGATATGAAATAGTAGCATACTTCAAGGAAACAATTGCATATTTGCTATTAGTTTAAGCTCCGATTGCCAAAATGTCATCGGATTTTATGTAATTACTCTAGTGCCACTAGATTCAAGTGTGATTAGTAAAAATGCCATTAATCCATTATAATCCATGGGTTAGTCCTTTAGAGGCCGAAAAACATCTACACGACTCTTTATTTCTATTTTTTTTCTCTTCTGTCCGGATTTCATTTTCGTACACACTGTCGTGTGACGGTGTGAGTGCGAAGAAGGAAGTCGCCTAAGATTTTGCGTGAAAGATGTAAAATATGTTTTTTTTTTAAAAAAATTTATTGAGAGGGATTTTGGTCATGTAAACGGCCAAGTAAAGTTGACTTAACGATATTAATAGAAACCAATAGTTAGTGGTATTTTGATAACTCCGGCTTGTCTGAGACGTTCAGAAATCTCTAGCCCATGTATATGAAATGGATTAGGATTTGTGGCTATCAAACAAGACCTAAAGTAAACCACTCACTCCGTTCACACTCTAGCTAGCACAGTCTGAATGCCAAAAAATGAAGAGAAAAACAAATGAGACCATGATGCTGAGAGAGCAGGAGTATCCTGTCCTGCATGCTTGAAGGCTTAACTGAAATCCTGAAAGTTTTTTTGACTTAGGGGCCTCTACCCACGTTCAGAAGTCAACCTCCCCTGCTTGGATTAGATTAAGCCTTAGTTGACCTACACCTACAGCAACAGCTAGCTGATATCAACTCCTAGGGGGTGTTTGGTTCTTTAGTCCTAAATTTTAGTCCCGTCATATCAAATGTTTAGATACTATTTTGAAGTATTAAATGTAGACTATTTATAAAACCCATTTCATAATCGGTGGATTATTCGCGAGACAAATCTAATGAGCCTAATTACGGTATGATTTGACAATGTGGTGCTACAGTAAACATTTGCTAATCATGGATTAATTAGGCTTAACAAATTGTCTCGTGAATAACCATCCAATTTTATAATTATTTTTATAATTAGTTTAAGTTTAATCATCTAAATTAATGTTCAAACATCCGATGTGACACGAACTAAACTTTAATCCACGGAACTAAACACCACTTGGAATGGAACACATGAGGGCGACTGCAACCTGCAACACCGAGAGCTCGTCAGCTAGAATAAAGAAGGGAAAAGTTAAGTTGCTGTCCAGTCGCCACAGGTCTCGAGCATTGCCAGTCTTACACCACACACAGAGAACGTGTTTCAGACGCAGCAGAGTAATCGTCTAATTAATCGACATATGCATGAAATTCTCGTTTCCTTTGCAACACAGGATAGTCAAAATATAAAAAGTAGAAAAATACATGTTCTAGTATATGTTTAATTATACACCATACAACAATCATTCAAAACTTGTATTTGGATGGCTCGAATTAAACAAAATTTGAGCTCATGTTAGGATAGGAGTACATTACATACATGGGACCTAATTATAAACTTTGTTCCAAACAAAAAATCATACGATCTAACGAGCCCTCGATCGACTAGAAAATTGCATCGATCGCTGGATGCAGATAGGCCGTCACCTGGGGTAGGACGTACTCCTCCAGCGACAGCCAGCCGGCACGGACGCGTGTAGTAGATAGGCCGTGTCCATGCCTTCACCTCATCACCTGATCCTGCCTCCCTACCGATAACAAAACGCAGCCGGTGCCTATGAAATACTCCGTATCAAATATCCATGCGACTCACGTTCGTTCACACGCTACTACTAAAAACATTTTGAGACCAAACAAGACTTTATTTGTGTATGTACTTGCATTGGTCAGCCGTCTATGATGTCTCACAGAATGCATTTCTACGATACCTAAAAATGTTTTACATCGACGGCCAGATTAAGACGACGGTCTCCCAAAAGCTACTGACAAAATTCTGATTTTTTATTTTTCAAACCAAATTTGAGTATTAAATTTACTCGGATAATTTGTGCAACAAGTAAATATAATTACAAAATATATTTATTGACACCAACAACTATAATATTACACATACAAATGTATCAATTCTGTTTGTTTTAGCTTCTAGTAGAAGCACCTAATTTAGAATCTAAAATTGAACCGTCATTGTCGGGGTTACCGACTTACAATCAGACCACAACCCCATCAACCAAAAATACCTAGTGACAACCATCCTTTCCACGCACAGTTTTAGACGTCTATATACACAAGCAACACAAAACGAGGTTGTCGACATACCCTCTGATAGAATGGAAAATGGATTCCTCACCCAACCCTAGAAGGGTGGGTGGATGATAATAGTAGCCTACATGGACCAGACACACACACACGCACTCTAACCCTCCCCCCGTAGTCGAAACTACAACATAGCGGACGTTGAGACTGGAGCGAAACTCGGAGAAGGTGGATAAAGGCAAGCCCTTGGTGAAGATATCGGCGAACTGGGAGGTGTTAGGCACATATAGAACATGAACATCTCCCACGGCGACACGATCACGGATGAAGTGGAGGTCGATCTCCACATGCTTGGTGCGCTGGTGCTAGACGAGGTTGGTGGAGAGGTAGACAACGCTGACATTGTCGTAGTAGACCAAGGTGCTCCTGAAGAGGGGGCTGTGGAGTTCCTCTAGGAGCTGTCGGAGCCAGGATGCCTCCACCACGCCGTTGGCAATAGCGCGGTACTCAGCCTTGGCACTGGAGCGGGAGACAACAGGCTACCGCTTATACGACCAGTATACGAGATTGTCGCCAAGGAAGATGGCGTAGCCGGAGGTGGAGCGACGCGTGTCCAAGTATCCCCCCAGTCAGCGTCAGTGTAAACCACAAGCTCGGCTACCGGAGAACGCCGAAGATGGAGCCTGTAGTCGAGGGAGCCACACAGATAGCGAAGAATCTGCTTCATAGCATTGAGGAGTGGGTCTCGGGGATCATGCATGTGAAGGCACACCTGTTGCACTGCATATGAGATATCTGGCCGAGTGAAGGTGAGATACTGAAGGGCACCAGCGAGACTCCGATAGGCAGTAGGATCATCCACTAGTGTACCGGTGGTACCGGAAATCTTTGCCTGAGTATCGACTAGGGTGGAACAGGGCTTGCAGCCAGTCATCCCTGCTCGCTGAAGAATATCCACGGTGTACTGGCACTAGTGAAGGAATAGACCATCAGCACGGGGCTCCACGCTCACCCCCAAGATGTGATGGAGCACACCAAGATCCTTCATAGCAAACTCCCGCTGCAAGGAGGTGACAACCTACTGAAGCAGAGACTAGCTGGAGGCGATGAGGACAATGTCATCCATATAAAGCAGCAGGTAGGCGGTGTCACCACCTCGGTGGAGGACAAACAGAGACATGTCAAACTTGGTCTCGCTGAACCCCAAAGTCACCGGGAAGGCAGCAAAGCGGCAATATCAAGCCCGAGGAGTCTACTTCAAACCATATATAGACTTGTTGAGCCGGCAGATCAGCTCAGGGTGAGAGGGAACCATGAAGCCCGTAGGCTGGATGCAGTACACAGTCTCCGTCAAGGTGCCATGAAGGAAGGCATTCTTCATATCCAGCTGGTGAACCAGCCAGGAACGGGAGATAGTTAGTGATAGTACAGTGCGAACCATAGCGGGCTTCACCACTAGGCTAAATGTCTCGTCATAGTCAACTCTAGGGCACTGAGTGAAGCCCCGGAAGACCCAACGAGCCTTGTACCGATCAAGTGTACCATCCGCCATGCGCTTGTGTGTCCAGATCCACTTGCATGTCACCACATTGCAACCAGAAGGATGTGGCACCAGGTCCCAGGTCTGGTTGGCTAGGAGGGCCTCATACTCCTCTTCCATCGTGCGACGCCAATGAGGATCCGCCAAGGCGCCACGGACGGAGGAGGGTATAGGGGAGACTTGCGGGCCAGTGGTGGTAGAGAGGACAAGTCGATCAACTAGAAGAAGAACCCCAGCAACCCGCCGAGTCATCATCGGGTGAGTGTGGCGGGGATCGCAGTGAAGGATGGGTGGGTGGTACACCGGCGGCTCATCATGAGAGTGGGCCGGTGCAGTAACTATCAGGTGCCGCTGGTAGACGTGCACGGGGTCGACGTAGCAGGAAGAAGGCGCTGGGGGCATACATTGTGAGGCAAGCGGCTTCGGGACAAAGGTAGGTGCAGCAGGGGACTCCATGCCCACATGTGGCACAATCAAGGCCTTGTCGAGTACGGCACACAAATCCGGGGCCACACCATGCATGCCAAGTGGCGGTGGAGTGACCGTGCATGGCACAGCCGAGGACTCCGGTGACGCGCATGGCACGGGGGGCAACGCCGGGGCCACACCAGGAATGCCAGGCAGCAGTGGAGCGGTCGTGCTGGCACAGCCGAGGACTCTAGGGCCGCGCATGGAGCGGTGGGCAACGGTGTGTCCACACAAGGCACGCCAGGCGGCGATAGAGCCGTCGGAATAGCTAGAGGTGTACCTTCAGTAGACAAAGGTGGCGAAACCACCGAGTTAGTCGAAAACAGGCACTCCAACTCAAGGTCGGAGGCGGGAGTGAAGTCGACGAAGAAAGGAAAAACCGACCCAGCAAAGACAACATGCCACGAGACAAGGACACGGCGAGAGGAGAGGTCAAGGCAACGATACCCCTTGTCGTCGGGGGAGTACCCGAGAAACACAAAGAGGGTCGGGCAGGGCGCAAGCTTGTGAGGGGCAATGGTTGATGTGTTGGGGTAGCAGGCGCACCCAAAGACACAGAGGTGAGCATAGGAGGGAGGGGTACCGAACAAGGCATGGTGAGGAGTGGGAACCCGCGTGGCCTTGGAAGGCAGGCGGTTGAGCAAATAAGTGACAGTAAGAAGACTCTCAGCCCAGAAGTGTGCGGGAGCAGAAGCCTGAAAGAGCATGGAGCAATAACATTGTTAGTGGTGCGAATCATGCGCTCAGCCTTGCCATTCTGAGGTGAGGTTAGGGGCACGACATGCGCAACTGGACTCCCTTAGAGAGAAAGAAGGCCCGAGCGGTGGAGTTATCGAACTCACACCCATTATCACACTGAATCACCTTGATAATAACACCGAACTGAGTAGACACCCAAGCAAAGAAGTGAGTGAGTGTGGAAAAGGCATCTAACTTGGAACGCAAGGGAAAAGTCCAAAAATAGTGAGAGAAATCATCAAGAACCACCAAATAGTACTTAAAGCCAGAAACACTCAGAAGCGGGATGTCCACAAGTCACAGTGAATAAGATCAAAAGCCTGAACAACATGTGAGGAAGAAACAGAAAAAGGTAAACGAATATGACGACCTAACTGGCACGCATGACAAATATGCTCACTAGCATCCCTAGTACATGAAACAGAGGAGCTACTACAAAGCTGAGCCAAAACATCAATGCCGGGGTGACCAAGCCAGCAGTGCCAAAGAGTGGAGGAAGTGGTGGCAGCAAGCACGAGCGAAGGGGAAGCCAAGGAGGGCAACGAAGGGGTGGAAGGCGAAGGTTGTAGAGAGGGTCAGTGCTGTCACAACAGAGAAGAGGACGTCGTGTGGCCAAATCCTTCACCGTCAACCCGCAAGAATCAAATTCAACAGAAAAAGAGTTATTTGATGTGAATTGGCGAATATAAAGAAGATTATGAACAATATCAGGGGCAATAAGAACATTGGGGAGGCGGAAAGAACCACAAGAATCCTCATCACCCACGGAAGTGACCGGAAGACAGGACCCATTGCCAACCATGATGGAAGAGGGGCAAGATGGGTGGGGCGGCCTTCTGGAAGAGAGAAGACCAGCGTGAAGAGTGGTGTGGTAGGAGGCTCCCGAGTCGGCCACCCAGTCCGTGGTGGCGAGCGGTGTCAAACCCAAGGTGTTAGAGGACTGCACAAAGGCCACTTGGTCCCACCCACCGGACCACGATGCCCAAACCAGAGGTAGTGAGCGCTACACCAGTGGACGCCAGACCTGAGGCAGCGCGCACTGATCTAGGGCCGCCTGGTCCCACCCACCGAACCACGGTGCCCAAACCGAAGGTGATGGATGCTGCACCGGTGGAGACCAAGCCGATGACACGGTAGGGAATGCTGGTGCGGCGGTGGCGGGGTAGAGGGCCACGACGGCCAGCAGTGGCGACGGCGTAGTAGGGAGGGGTAGAGAGGACAAGTCGATCAACTAGAAGAAGAACCCCAGCAACCCGCCGAGTCATCATCGGGTGAGTGTGGCGGGGATCGCAGTGAAGGATGGGTGGGTGGTACACCGGCGGCTCATCATGAGAGTGGGCCGGTGCAGTAACTATCAGGTGCCGCTGGTAGACGTGCACGGGGTCGACGTAGCAGGAAGAAGGCGCTGGGGGCATACATTGTGAGGCAAGCGGCTTCGGGACAAAGGTAGGTGCAGCAGGGGACTCCATGCCCACATGTGGCACAATCAAGGCCTTGTCGAGTACGGCACACAAATCCGGGGCCACACCATGCATGCCAAGTGGCGGTGGAGTGACCGTGCATGGCACAGCCGAGGACTCCGGTGACGCGCATGGCACGGGGGGCAACGCCGGGGCCACACCAGGAATGCCAGGCAGCAGTGGAGCGGTCGTGCTGGCACAGCCGAGGACTCTAGGGCCGCGCATGGAGCGGTGGGCAACGGTGTGTCCACACAAGGCACGCCAGGCGGCGATAGAGCCGTCGGAATAGCTAGAGGTGTACCTTCAGTAGACAAAGGTGGCGAAACCACCGAGTTAGTCGAAAACAGGCACTCCAACTCAAGGTCGGAGGCGGGAGTGAAGTCGACGAAGAAAGGAAAAACCGACCCAGCAAAGACAACATGCCACGAGACAAGGACACGGCGAGAGGAGAGGTCAAGGCAACGATACCCCTTGTCGTCGGGGGAGTACCCGAGAAACACAAAGAGGGTCGGGCAGGGCGCAAGCTTGTGAGGGGCAATGGTTGATGTGTTGGGGTAGCAGGCGCACCCAAAGACACAGAGGTGAGCATAGGAGGGAGGGGTACCGAACAAGGCATGGTGAGGAGTGGGAACCCGCGTGGCCTTGGAAGGCAGGCGGTTGAGCAAATAAGTGACAGTAAGAAGACTCTCAGCCCAGAAGTGTGCGGGAGCAGAAGCCTGAAAGAGCATGGAGCAATAACATTGTTAGTGGTGCGAATCATGCGCTCAGCCTTGCCATTCTGAGGTGAGGTTAGGGGCACGACATGCGCAACTGGACTCCCTGTCGCGCCCCGATTTAATAAATCAGGACTTTATTGAAATTCCATAGAAAATCAATAAAACAAGACGTTCATCACACGACCACGTACAATACGAGCAATCATTCACGGTTCGTAGACCGCATTAATACAAAAGTGAATAAAGATGAAGAGAAACTAATAAAACAAGGGTCCTAGATGAACGCCTCCTTCCAGTCTCGCCTTGACTGGGTCGCTACTCCAGACCTTCATCCTCCTCGTAGTAGACGAGCTCTGATGTTGTAAGTCAACGGGGTGAGTACAGATGCACTCAGCAAGCCACCGAATGCAAATATAATGCAAGGTAATAACAAGGGAGATAGTGGCTAATTTTGCGGAAGCAGCATAATTGTAAAGCTTTAAATGAGAGCAATTTATTAGTACGGAAAAGTAAACATGTGCATGTGTATCATCATCTTCTAACTCGAGGGGTACAGTCACCCCACCTCGCTCAACAGTCCTTACGTGCCATGAATAATCCGAGCATTCACACAATTGTAAACTAACTGCGAGTAGTCACACAACCCGCCCTTGACCGTGGGCTCGGCTTTTCGAAAAGATTAAATTACTCTGATCAGAGATGTACCACTGTACCCACAAGGCACGCACTCATCACTTACACCAAAGTGTAACGAGATGACCCATTTCACGGGAACTCGTGCCAAAACCTTCCATATGGTTCCCTCCGACTCCACAACACCCTCTTATGGGTTTCGTATCGTGTCTCGACATGTCGAGTGCTCACCATACCCCCCCTTGAGCCTTCTTTGGTACAAGTCGCCCGCAGGCTAGCCCCTTGTACCCCTCCACTATGGTGCATAGAGCCGAAGAGTTCCACACTTCCAGTTAGGACTTACCCATTAGACTTGTGGTTGGTACGGAAGTGCTTTGCAACAGATCCCGCAGACCGGTCCTTATAGTGCCCCGGGTGCGACCAACCAGTGCCCGAGCTTGCACCCGGAACCCACCATACTTATAACTTAGCCAACTCCAACAGAGTCCAGAGACGAGAATAACAGGGAAATACTTATACGGAATCCAGCTATCTACGACTCGTTCTTTTTAACCTATAGCAGTTGTGCCGGTACATTGGGCACTAGCTAATACTTTTATAGTAGAGTGACAAGGAGTTAAGGCTCAATAAGCATGGCTTGGGTTTGCACACAAGGACAGGGATCTAATAAATATAAGTGTAAGGTTTGATTATTCGACTAATGCAATATTAACCTATGGGTTATAGCGATAAGTTATTAAAACATGGGCTCAATTATGATCAACTGTTTCCACAGAGGTGGTCGATGACTTTCCTTGATCAGCAAATGGGGATGGAGGAACCTCGGGGTAGAACTCCTGCTCCTCGACGAACTCGTAGTCTTCTCGATACGGAAAAGTAAACAATACATTTAATAAACAGATAAAATTCACCAAATATTAAACATACATATTTGTAGGTTTTATTATGTGAAGTAATATTTTAATATTCTGAGTTTTGTATAAAACAGTAAAGTTTAACATTTTAGGATTTTTCCCCATTTATTTTTCTGTATTATTAATTTTAACCCTAAGGGATTTTTATTCATTTATTTATTAATAATATTTTGGGTAACAGAAACATACTGTTTTTATTGCATTAATGTGTAGAGAATATTATTCTGGATTTAACAAAATTTGAATGGTGAAATTTGGAGTTAAATTGAGCAAGATATGAATTTTTGAAGTTTAAACTATTTTCTGAATTTTATTTAAAACCAGAAATGGGTTCTGGTCCACGGTGAACCAGGCTCACGGTGGACTGGCTACTGTGCGCGTGGACCGGTTGATCTAGAGCCGTCGGATCTGGATCTGGCGGTCAGGCGCGAGGCGGGAGGCGTAAGTGAAAATGGACGGTCCAGATTAAAACGTGCGAAGGGTTATGACGTGGACGCACGAGATCGATCCAGCGTTTTAAGTCATGATCGACGGCCGAGATTAAACGATACCGGTTTGACCGGATCTGAGGGCTCAGATTAGATCTCCGCAGGATCTAATCTGGACCGTTCGCTCGGAATCGTGCGGCTCGGATGGATTCCGGCACGGCACGTGGTGACGAGGGTAGTTTACCCTTCGTCTCCGGCGACGGTGGCCTCTGGTGCGGCTGCGACGGCGGCGGCGAGGGCCTAGGAGCCTAGCTATGGCCGAAAATGGAACGAGGAGGGGATGGCGGTCACGACCGTACCTTTGACGGCGAAGATGGAGGTCCGGAAGTGACCGGCGGCGTGGGTAGACGGCGAGGTCTTCTCGGGTGGTCGACGGCGACGGCGATCCGGTGGTATTCACGGCCAACCGAGGGGTGGCCGAGGACGGGTGAGCTCCGGCGGTCACGACGGTGGCGACGATGTGGACGGAGGAGGTCCGAGGCGACGGCGAGAGCTCGCCGGAGTCGAAGCAGAGGAGAAACCCGAAAACGGGGGTGGCGGCGCTCTGGATTGCACAGGCTTGGGCTTTAGGGGTGTGGGCGGAGTGCGGTGAGGGGAGGGGGTTAAATAGGGGTCGCCGGTCGTGAGGATGGAATGTTTTACCGAGGAAACCCGAGGTGGTTTCCTAAGTTTTCCGGCGAGGCTTCCAAAAGCTCGGGCTAGCTTCCTTAAGCGCGGAAAACGCGTCGGCTGTAGATGGAAGGGGAGCGGTGGCGACCAGGGAAGGTGATCGGAGGGAGATCCGAGGCGATCCGATGGCCGGCGGCGAGGAATCAGAAGGAGATCGCCGGGGAAGGAAGGGGAGCGATCCCCTTCCATTGGAGACGAAGGTCCTGACAGGTGGGCTCCACCTGTCAGTGAGCGAACGCGAAAGGAAAGGGCAGACAGGCGGGGCCGGGCGGACAGTGGGCGCAAGGGGGCTGACGAGTGGGTCCAGGCGGGGCGCGGGCGGGAGGAGAGAGAGGAGGGCGGCGCCGACAGGCGGGCCCCTCCTGTCAGTGAGTGGGTGGCAACGGGCTGGGCCAAAAAGGCCGTCGGGGAAGGTTTCGGGGTTGAGGCCCATTAAGCTTTTCAATTCTTTTCTGATTTAAAATAATTCCAGTAATTCATTTATTTAATTAAGGGTTGAATCACTATTGATAAAAATTTGTAAAAATTCCTAAAATTATATTTTGGGCTCTAGTTCATCTCATAAAAATTTCAGGTTCAGATTTTGAGTATTTCTCCCTGTTTGGCTTTATTTAGGTTCTTTTGTGATTTTCCTTTATTAATAAATCCAGAAATGATTTAAATATTATTTTCTTTTTATTTTATTCCTTTTTAATTTCTGGGGTGTTACAATCCTATCCCCCTTACAGAGAATCTCGTCCTCGAGATTCGAAACGTTCCTCGGAAAACTAAGGGACAGAGTTCTACTGGTGTTCTGGATTAGGGAAAGGTGTTACATCAGAAGTAGGCAAGGCGATCTCCGGATCTGGGTTGGTTGAGATCAAATTGGGAGTGTCCTCGGTTGTATCTGGTTTCTCTTTGTGGTGATCTAGAGTATGTCCCTCTGGTTTTGGAATGGAAGATGGCACTCGCTTGGGGTAGGGGCAGTTGTTGGCGTAGTGGCCTCCTTGGCGGCAGTTGTAGCACACAATCGGCTTGCCGTTCCTGTCCCTCTTGTATCCGGTAGCTGGTGCTGGTGTCCTTCCGGCTGGCGGTGCTTGGGGTGGGATGTCTGTGCTTGGTCCTCCAAGGGTGGTTCGTGGCTTGGCAGGGGTTGGGGCTTGAGGTGGAATCACTCTAGTTTCTGGTATAGTTGCTTCGTTCACCAATCTCTGAAAGTTGGCGAAATCCCCGTGGATCAGCTGAAGGGAGAGCTCGTGTTGGTGTTGCTGGAGACGGAACAACTGTGCCTGCTGCTCTTGCATCTGCTTCTGTTGTTGTTGCATCTGGGTAAGCAGTGTGGCGATCAGTTGGTTCTGTTTTGCCATCATCTCCGTAAGTGTGGGATGATAGACAACAGGGGTCTGCTGGTGTCCAACTGCACCCCACTGAGGCAGATTGCCTGAGGTGTTTCCATCGTGTGGAGCTATCTACAGGGAAATACTTATACGGAATCCAGCTATCTACGACTCGTTCTTTTTAACCTATAGCAGTTGTGCCGGTACATTGGGCACTAGCTAATACTTTTATAGTAGAGTGACAAGGAGTTAAGGCTCAATAAGCATGGCTTGGGTTTGCACACAAGGACAGGGATCTAATAAATATAAGTGTAAGGTTTGATTATTCGACTAATGCAATATTAACCTATGGGTTATAGCGATAAGTTATTAAAACATGGGCTCAATTATGATCAACTGTTTCCACAGAGGTGGTCGATGACTTGCCTTGATCAGCAAATGGGGATGGAGGAACCTCGGGGTAGAACTCCTGCTCCTCGACGAACTCGTAGTCTTCTCGATACGGAAAAGTAAACAATACATTTAATAAACAGATAAAATTCACCAAATATTAAACATACATATTTGTAGGTTTTATTATGTGAAGTAATATTTTAATATTCTGAGTTTTGTATAAAACAGTAAAGTTTAACATTTTAGGATTTTTCCCCATTTATTTTTCTGTATTATTAATTTTAACCCTAAGGGATTTTTATTCATTTATTTATTAATAATATTTTGGGTAACAGAAACATACTGTTTTTATTGCATTAATGTGTAGAGAATATTATTCTGGATTTAACAAAATTTGAATGGTGAAATTTGGAGTTAAATTGAGCAAGATATGAATTTTTGAAGTTTAAACTATTTTCTGAATTTTATTTAAAACCAGAAATGGGTTCTGGTCCACGGTGAACCAGGCTCACGGTGGACTGGCTACTGTGCGCGTGGACCGGTTGATCCAGAGCCGTCGGATCTGGATCTGGCGGTCAGGCGCGAGGCGGGAGGCGTAAGTGAAAATGGACGGTCCAGATTAAAACGTGCGAAGGGTTATGACGTGGACGCACGAGATCGATCCAGCGTTTTAAGTCATGATCGACGGCCGAGATTAAACGATACCGGTTTGACCGGATCTGAGGGCTCAGATTAGATCTCCGCAGGATCTAATCTGGACCGTTCGCTCGGAATCGTGCGGCTCGGATGGATTCCGGCACGGCACGTGGTGACGAGGGTAGTTTACCCTTCGTCTCCGGCGACGGTGGCCTCTGGTGCGGCTGCGACGGCGGCGGCGAGGGCCTAGGAGCCTAGCTATGGCCGAAAATGGAACGAGGAGGGGATGGCGGTCACGACCGTACCTTTGACGGCGAAGATGGAGGTCCGGAAGTGACCGGCGGCGTGGGTAGACGGCGAGGTCTTCTCGGGTGGTCGACGGCGACGGCGATCCGGTGGTATTCACGGCCAACCGAGGGGTGGCCGAGGACGGGTGAGCTCCGGCGGTCACGACGGTGGCGACGATGTGGACGGAGGAGGTCCGAGGCGACGGCGAGAGCTCGCCGGAGTCGAAGCAGAGGAGAAACCCGAAAACGGGGTGGCGGCGCTCTGGATTGCACAGGCTTGGGCTTTAGGGGTGTGGGCGGAGTGCGGTGAGGGGAGGGGGTTAAATAGGGGTCGCCGGTCGTGAGGATGGAATGTTTTACCGAGGAAACCCGAGGTGGTTTCCTAAGTTTTCCGGCGAGGCTTCCAAAAGCTCGGGCTAGCTTCCTTAAGCGCGAAAACGCGTCGGCTGTAGATGGAAGGGGAGCGGTGGCGACCAGGGAAGGTGATCGGAGGGAGATCCGAGGCGATCCGATGGCCGGCGGCGAGGAATCAGAAGGAGATCGCCGGGGAAGGAAGGGGAGCGATCCCCTTCCATTGGAGACGAAGGTCCTGACAGGTGGGCTCCACCTGTCAGTGAGCGAACGCGAAAGGAAAGGGCAGACAGGCGGGGCCGGGCGGACAGTGGGTGCAAGGGGGCTGACGAGTGGGTCCAGGCGGGGCGCGGGCGGGAGGAGAGAGAGGAGGGCGGCGCCGACAGGCGGGCCCCTCCTGTCAGTGAGTGGGTGGCAACGGGCTGGGCCAAAAAGGCCGTCGGGGAAGGTTTCGGGGTTGAGGCCCATTAAGCTTTTCAATTCTTTTCTGATTTAAAATAATTCCAGTAATTCATTTATTTAATTAAGGGTTGAATCACTATTGATAAAAATTTGTAAAAATTCCTAAAATTATATTTTGGGCTCTAGTTCATCTCATAAAAATTTCAGGTTCAGATTTTGAGTATTTCTCCCTGTTTGGCTTTATTTAGGTTCTTTTGTGATTTTCCTTTATTAATAAATCCAGAAATGATTTAAATATTATTTTCTTTTTATTTTATTCCTTTTTAATTTCTGGGGTGTTACAATCCTATCCCCCTTACAGAGAATCTCGTCCTCGAGATTCGAAACGTTCCTCGGAAAACTAAGGGACAGAGTTCTACTGGTGTTCTGGATTAGGGAAAGGTGTTACATCAGAAGTAGGCAAGGCGATCTCCGGATCTGGGTTGGTTGAGATCAAATTGGGAGTGTCCTCGGTTGTATCTGGTTTCTCTTTGTGGTGATCTAGAGTATGTCCCTCTGGTTTTGGAATGGAAGATGGCACTCGCTTGGGGTAGGGGCAGTTGTTGGCGTAGTGGCCTCCTTGGCGGCAGTTGTAGCACACAATCGGCTTGCCGTTCCTGTCCCTCTTGTATCCGGTAGCTGGTGCTGGTGTCCTTCCGGCTGGCGGTGCTTGGGGTGGGATGTCTGTGCTTGGTCCTCCAAGGGTGGTTCGTGGCTTGGCAGGGGTTGGGGCTTGAGGTGGAATCACTCTAGTTTCTGGTATAGTTGCTTCGTTCACCAATCTCTGAAAGTTGGCGAAATCCCCGTGGATCAGCTGAAGGGAGAGCTCGTGTTGGTGTTGCTGGAGACGGAACAACTGTGCCTGCTGCTCTTGCATCTGCTTCTGTTGTTGTTGCATCTGGGTAAGCAGTGTGGCGATCAGTTGGTTCTGTTTTGCCATCATCTCCGTAAGTGTGGGATGATAGACAACAGGGGTCTGCTGGTGTCCAACTGCACCCCACTGAGGCAGATTGCCTGAGGTGTTTCCATCGTGTGGAGCTCCTGATCCTTGGTTGTTGGCCATCCTGAAGTTGAAGGGTTTCAAAAAGAAGGTGCCGTCATTAAGGGGAAATGGTTACTGATTTTTATTGCCTAAGATGGATAATTTGACCTAGATGCTTTATGTTAGTCCCTTATTACTTTCATACTCATGCCCTATATCATTTTTAATATAAATGATTTATCATGTATTTTATTCACTCAACATTCGTGTTGTAATATATTTTATTAGTTTGTGTTTAGAGGTTTAAGATGAAGTGATGTTGATTATGTCTTATTGAATTCCTTGGTACCAAAAATTCAAGAAAATTTTTGGAACACAATTTGATGCTTAGGAGAATTTTTAGGAGATTACTCTAGCTAATTGTTATTTAAATGAAATTTTTAGGCCCATATTTTAGCTTTCCTCTTTCTTGATTTATCCTTTCCTTGGAATTATTTATTTTATTTTTAATGCCTGGCGAAAATCAAGGTGTTACAATCCTAACTTCCTTAACAAGAATCTCGTCCCGAGATTCGGAAAGGCTAGAAAGTCATGGATATGTTTTAGCTAGGAATCACTTCTTTACACTAGAGGCTTTAAATCTACATTTTCATGGATTGAGCTTGGCTAAGTTAGGGCTTTCTTGACAACGTGTATTGACTTCATGATTGGAGTTGATCTTGCAGAATGGCGACGAATGAATTATGTTGAGTTGAAACTAGAGGTAGATTCTCTCCTTTATATTGGGATTATGACCTAATAGGTGCATGAGGAAAAAGGAAATGGGATTAAGCTTTTATTTCAAAATGTATTGTTCTTGCGATTTCATATATTTATATATTCATTCATGCCTTATTTTTGACATGATTGATAATACAATCAAGTAAAAAGAAAAGCAATCAACCGTAAATCTACGTCTATGGTAGCTCAGGGGACGACTCGATCACGGGCTCGCGGGAGACGGTCGGGGTCGAGGAGCTGGATGGTCCGACGGGTGGAGCAATGTGGGAGATCCTTTTGGGCCTCACGGTGGGGATCCGAAGGGGTTTCTTCTTGCGAGGCAGAAGAGGTGCGATCTCCTCAAGATCCTTCTTCAAGTCTTTGAGCTGCTGGCGGAGCTGGGTATTGACCATGGCGCCCTGGCGTAGGAGCTCGTTCTGACGCCTCAACTCCTCTACCTCAAGGGTCAACAGAGGGTTCTGCTCTAGCTGTCGACGGAGCTCAGCGTTCTCCCTGGTCAGGTTCTCCGAAGTGTGGCGGTAGAAGTCGATGGTGTCGTGCTGACTATCTGCGTCGAGGACGGCCTCCGTGTGAAGGTTGTCCATAGCCTCCAAGAGTCTCATGGTGCGGGCAATGGCGGAGTTGTCCTGAGGGAGGGAGTTGATGTAGATGCTGCGGTGACTTCCGGGTGTGCGCATGGGCATGAAGCGGTAGATGGTGTCGCGAAGGTGGCAGTCGTAGACCAATCGAAGCTCGGCGAGGGACTGAAGAGCAGCTCGCTGGCTGGCCACCACGAATGAAGGTCCTCCAACTCCATGGGTGTAGAAGGGTGGCTGCGTGGAAGAGGGGCGGATCACAACCGTGACCTCGCAGTAGCTCTTATTCGCATCGGGAAAAATCCCGTGGAACGCAGGCTCATGGGGAAACCCCAAAAAGTCGACGAGCACGCGAAGCTCGCGGATGAATCCGGCCTCGTCACGAAGAGTCCCGCTCATGGTATGGACCGGCATCTACAAAAGAGAGAAAATTTTGTGAAAACTATAGAAGATGAGAAGGTAAGCAGTTTTTGTAAGAACATATGGTTAATATAAGTCCTAGGGTCAGGTCTGTTTGGCTTCCTACAGTCAAGTCGGCTCTGATACCATCTTGTCGCGCCCCGATTTAATAAATCAGGACTTTATTGAAATTCCATAGAAAATCAATAAAACAAGACGTTCATCACACGACCACGTACAATACGAGCAATCATTCACGGTTCGTAGACCGCATTAATACAAAAGTGAATAAAGATGAAGAGAAACTAATAAAACAAGGGTCCTAGATGAACGCCTCCTTCCAGTCTCGCCTTGACTGGGTCGCTACTCCAGACCTTCATCCTCCTCGTAGTAGACGAGCTCTGATGTTGTAAGTCAACGGGGTGAGTACAGATGCACTCAGCAAGCCACCGAATGCAAATATAATGCAAGGTAATAACAAGGGAGATAGTGGCTAATTTTGCGGAAGCAGCATAATTGTAAAGCTTTAAATGAGAGCAATTTATTAGTACGGAAAAGTAAACATGTGCATGTGTATCATCATCTTCTAACTCGAGGGGTACAGTCACCCCACCTCGCTCAACAGTCCTTACGTGCCATGAATAATCCGAGCATTCACACAATTGTAAACTAACTGCGAGTAGTCACACAACCCGCCCTTGACCGTGGGCTCGGCTTTTCGAAAAGATTAAATTACTCTGATCAGAGATGTACCACTGTACCCACAAGGCACGCACTCATCACTTACACCAAAGTGTAACGAGATGACCCATTTCACGGGAACTCGTGCCAAAACCTTCCATATGGTTCCCTCCGACTCCACAACACCCTCTTATGGGTTTCGTATCGTGTCTCGACATGTCGAGTGCTCACCATACCCCCCCTTGAGCCTTCTTTGGTACAAGTCGCCCGCAGGCTAGCCCCTTGTACCCCTCCACTATGGTGCATAGAGCCGAAGAGTTCCACACTTCCAGTTAGGACTTACCCATTAGACTTGTGGTTGGTACGGAAGTGCTTTGCAACAGATCCCGCAGACCGGTCCTTATAGTGCCCCGGGTGCGACCAACCAGTGCCCGAGCTTGCACCCGGAACCCACCATACTTATAACTTAGCCAACTCCAACAGAGTCCAGAGACGAGAATAACAGGGAAATACTTATACGGAATCCAGCTATCTACGACTCGTTCTTTTTAACCTATAGCAGTTGTGCCGGTACATTGGGCACTAGCTAATACTTTTATAGTAGAGTGACAAGGAGTTAAGGCTCAATAAGCATGGCTTGGGTTTGCACACAAGGACAGGGATCTAATAAATATAAGTGTAAGGTTTGATTATTCGACTAATGCAATATTAACCTATGGGTTATAGCGATAAGTTATTAAAACATGGGCTCAATTATGATCAACTGTTTCCACAGAGGTGGTCGATGACTTGCCTTGATCAGCAAATGGGGATGGAGGAACCTCGGGGTAGAACTCCTGCTCCTCGACGAACTCGTAGTCTTCTCGATACGGAAAAGTAAACAATACATTTAATAAACAGATAAAATTCACCAAATATTAAACATACATATTTGTAGGTTTTATTATGTGAAGTAATATTTTAATATTCTGAGTTTTGTATAAAACAGTAAAGTTTAACATTTTAGGATTTTTCCCCATTTATTTTTCTGTATTATTAATTTTAACCCTAAGGGATTTTTATTCATTTATTTATTAATAATATTTTGGGTAACAGAAACATACTGTTTTTATTGCATTAATGTGTAGAGAATATTATTCTGGATTTAACAAAATTTGAATGGTGAAATTTGGAGTTAAATTGAGCAAGATATGAATTTTTGAAGTTTAAACTATTTTCTGAATTTTATTTAAAACCAGAAATGGGTTCTGGTCCACGGTGAACCAGGCTCACGGTGGACTGGCTACTGTGCGCGTGGACCGGTTGATCCAGAGCCGTCGGATCTGGATCTGGCGGTCAGGCGCGAGGCGGGAGGCGTAAGTGAAAATGGACGGTCCAGATTAAAACGTGCGAAGGGTTATGACGTGGACGCACGAGATCGATCCAGCGTTTTAAGTCATGATCGACGGCCGAGATTAAACGATACCGGTTTGACCGGATCTGAGGGCTCAGATTAGATCTCCGCAGGATCTAATCTGGACCGTTCGCTCGGAATCGTGCGGCTCGGATGGATTCCGGCACGGCACGTGGTGACGAGGGTAGTTTACCCTTCGTCTCCGGCGACGGTGGCCTCTGGTGCGGCTGCGACGGCGGCGGCGAGGGCCTAGGAGCCTAGCTATGGCCGAAAATGGAACGAGGAGGGGATGGCGGTCACGACCGTACCTTTGACGGCGAAGATGGAGGTCCGGAAGTGACCGGCGGCGTGGGTAGACGGCGAGGTCTTCTCGGGTGGTCGACGGCGACGGCGATCCGGTGGTATTCACGGCCAACCGAGGGGTGGCCGAGGACGGGTGAGCTCCGGCGGTCACGACGGTGGCGACGATGTGGACGGAGGAGGTCCGAGGCGACGGCGAGAGCTCGCCGGAGTCGAAGCAGAGGAGAAACCCGAAAACGGGGGTGGCGGCGCTCTGGATTGCACAGGCTTGGGCTTTAGGGGTGTGGGCGGAGTGCGGTGAGGGGAGGGGGTTAAATAGGGGTCGCCGGTCGTGAGGATGGAATGTTTTACCGAGGAAACCCGAGGTGGTTTCCTAAGTTTTCCGGCGAGGCTTCCAAAAGCTCGGGCTAGCTTCCTTAAGCGCGAAAACGCGTCGGCTGTAGATGGAAGGGGAGCGGTGGCGACCAGGGAAGGTGATCGGAGGGAGATCCGAGGCGATCCGATGGCCGGCGGCGAGGAATCAGAAGGAGATCGCCGGGGAAGGAAGGGGAGCGATCCCCTTCCATTGGAGACGAAGGTCCTGACAGGTGGGCTCCACCTGTCAGTGAGCGAACGCGAAAGGAAAGGGCAGACAGGCGGGGCCGGGCGGACAGTGGGCGCAAGGGGGCTGACGAGTGGGTCCAGGCGGGGCGCGGGCGGGAGGAGAGAGAGGAGGGCGGCGCCGACAGGCGGGCCCCTCCTGTCAGTGAGTGGGTGGCAACGGGCTGGGCCAAAAAGGCCGTCGGGGAAGGTTTCGGGGTTGAGGCCCATTAAGCTTTTCAATTCTTTTCTGATTTAAAATAATTCCAGTAATTCATTTATTTAATTAAGGGTTGAATCACTGTTGATAAAAATTTGTAAAAATTCCTAAAATTATATTTTGGGCTCTAGTTCATCTCATAAAAATTTCAGGTTCAGATTTTGAGTATTTCTCCCTGTTTGGCTTTATTTAGGTTCTTTTGTGATTTTCCTTTATTAATAAATCCAGAAATGATTTAAATATTATTTTCTTTTTATTTTATTCCTTTTTAATTTCTGGGGTGT
Organism: Zizania palustris; assembly: GCA_019279435.1. NCBI lineage: Eukaryota > Viridiplantae > Streptophyta > Magnoliopsida > Poales > Poaceae > Zizania > Zizania palustris. The sequence continues at coordinate 30,505,586 of JAAALK010000082.1, forward strand.
TACACTCCCTTAGAGAGAAAGAAGGCCTGAGCGGTGGAGTTATCGAACTCACACCCATTATCACACTGAATCACCTTGATAATAACACCGAACTGAGTAGACACCCAAGCAAAGAAGTGAGTGAGTGTGGAAAAGGCATCTAACTTGGAACGCAAGGGAAAAGTCCAAAAATAGTGAGAGAAATCATCAAGAACCACCAAATAGTACTTAAAGCCAGAAACACTCAGAAGCGGGATGTCCACAAGTCACAGTGAATAAGATCAAAAGCCTGAACAACATGTGAGGAAGAAACAGAAAAAGGTAAACGAATATGACGACCTAACTGGCACGCATGACAAATATGCTCACTAGCATCCCTAGTACATGAAACAGAGGAGCTACTACAAAGCTGAGCCAAAACATCAATGCCGGGGTGACCAAGCCAGCAGTGCCAAAGAGTGGAGGAAGTGGTGGCAGCAAGCACGAGCGAAGGGGAAGCCAAGGAGGGCAACGAAGGGGTGGAAGGCGAAGGTTGTAGAGAGGGTCAGTGCTGTCACAACAGAGAAGAGGACGTCGTGTGGCCAAATCCTTCACCGTCAACCCGCAAGAATCAAATTCAACAGAAAAAGAGTTATTTGATGTGAATTGGCGAATATAAAGAAGATTATGAACAATATCAGGGGCAATAAGAACATTGGGGAGGCGGAAAGAACCACAAGAATCCTCATCACCCACGGAAGTGACCGGAAGACAGGACCCATTGCCAACCATGATGGAAGAGGGGCAAGATGGGTGGGGCGGCCTTCTGGAAGAGAGAAGACCAGCGTGAAGAGTGGTGTGGTAGGAGGCTCCCGAGTCGGCCACCCAGTCCGTGGTGGCGAGCGGTGTCAAACCCAAGGTGTTAGAGGACTGCACAAAGGCCACTTGGTCCCACCCACCGGACCACGATGCCCAAACCAGAGGTAGTGAGCGCTACACCAGTGGACGCCAGACCTGAGGCAGCGCGCACTGATCTAGGGCCGCCTGGTCCCACCCACCGAACCACGGTGCCCAAACCGAAGGTGATGGATGCTGCACCGGTGGAGACCAAGCCGATGACACGGTAGGGAATGCTGGTGCGGCGGTGGCGGGGTAGAGGGCCACGACGGCCAGCAGTGGCGACGGCGTAGTAGGGAGGGCAACGGCGGTGCAAGGGGCATCCCAGGCTGGCGCGGCGGTTGGGAGGGCAGCGGTGGCGCACGGGGTCAAAGCATCGGTGGTGGTGGCATACTAGCTCATGGGTGCGGCTGGCCAACCCGCGACGGTCAAACCGGGGCCAGATCTGGCCATGGGTGTGGCTGCCATCGGCGGCGACGCGGTGGGGTAGGAGGGGGCTCCTGTTGTGACAACTAGTCCACCGAAGGGGAGGGAGGAGGGGGCTTCAGCTGCTAGGGAGGAGGGGGCTCCGGTGGCCAAGGAGGAGGAGGCTCTGACGGCCAGCCCAAAGGAGGAGGGGAAGCTGTCGCGCCCCGATTTAATAAATCAGGACTCTTATTGAATTTCCAAAGAATATCAATAAACCAAGACGTTCATAAAGCGACCACGTACAATACGGGCAATCATTCACGGTTCGTAGACCGCATTAATACAAAAGTGAATAAAGATGAAGAGAAACTAATAAAATAAGGGTCCTAGATGAACGCCTCCTTCCAGTCTCGCCTTGACTGGGTCGCTACTCCAGACCTTCATCCTCCTCGTAGCAGACTGGCTCTGATGGTGTAAGTCAACGGGGTGAGTACAGATGTACTCAGCAAGCCACCGAATGCAAGTATAAATGCAAGATAATAACAAGGGAGATAGTGGCTAGTTTAGCGGAAGCAGCATATTTGTAAAGCATTTAATGTGAGCAATTTATTTGTACGGAAAATTAAACATGTGAATGCATCATCATCATCTTCTAACTCGAGGAGTACGTTTTACCTCCCCGCACAACAGTCCTTACATGCCATGTACAACTCATCCATTCAACCAATTGTAAACTAACTGCGAGTAGTCACACAACCCGCCCTTGACCGTGGGCTCGGCTTTTCGAAAAGATTGATTTTACTCTGATCAGAGATGTACCACTGTACCCACAAGGCACGCACTCATCACTTACACCGAAGTGTAACGAGATGACCCATCACACGGGAACTCGTGCCAAAACCTTCCATATGGTCTTCCCCGACTCAACAGCACCCTCTTATAGGTTTCGTACCGTGTCTCGCCATGTCGAGTTTCCACAATACCCCCTCTTGAGCCATCGTCGGTACAAAGCGCCCTGAGGGCTAGCCCCTTGTACCCCTCCACTATGGTGCATAGAGCCGGAGTGTTCCACACTTCCAGTTAGGACTTACCCATTAGACTTGTGGTTGGCACGGAAGTGCTTTGCAACAGATCCCGCAGACCGGTCCTTATAGTGCCCCGGGTGCGACCAACCAGTTTCCGAGCTTGCACCCGGAACCCACCATACTTATAACATACCTAACTCCAACAGAGTCCAGAGGCAAGAATAACAGGGTATTTCATATACCAGAATCCATCTAATCTACGACTCATTCTTGATATCCTATAGCAGTTGTGCCGGTACATTGGGCACTAGCTAATATAATATTTGTAGAGTGACAAGGAGTTAAGGCTCAATAAGCATGGCTTGGGTTTGCACACAAGGACGGGGATCTAATAAATATAAGTGTAAGGCTTGATATTTGACTAATGCAATATTATCCTATGAGTTATAGCGATAGTTTATCAAAACATGGGCTCAATATGATCAACTGTGTCCACAGAGGTGGTCGATGACTTGCCTTGCTCAGCAAAGGGTGAAGGTGGAACCTTGGGATAGAACTCCGGATCTTCGACGACGTCGTAGTCTTCTCGATACGGAAAAGTAAATAAGACATTCAATAAACAATCCAAAACAAACAACCATACTAACATACATGTTTATGTTGGATTAAGTAAAGGAGATAGAGTCTTAACTTTTAGGGTTTTGTTACTTAAACATTTAAGATTAATTTTTAATGAGATTCCTTAATTTTTATAGCTTGATATAATTATTCTTCCTAAGGGGGTTTTATTTCTCCCTTTTTAAAGTTGAAGTAAAAAGTTATAAAATGACCTTAATGTTTTTATGGCATTAATATAGTGACATTAGGTTATTTAGATCTTCTGAAGTTTGTTATATAAGTTTTAGGATAGTTTCATAAAGGGTTGACTTTTTCTTAAATGCCTTAATTAAATGTCCTAAAAGGGCCTTTGCAACATCATTTAATGGAATAAATTGGACAAGATGAATATTCTATTTTTATTAAAAATAGTGAACTCAAGTGGTTAGGTTTTCTGAAGTTATTATATAAGTTGTCATGACATTCTTATAAAGTGTTTAACTTTTATTATATGAATTACTTAATTTATCCTACAAGGGCTTTTGCAATATTAGTTAATAGATTAAAGTAGGCATAGTGAACATGTTTATTTTTGTTGCATTAAAACAGTAGAACAAAGTCATTAAGTCCTCTGAATTTATTATATAATATTTTTGTAGGGTGTTGTATTTCCATTATATGAATTAATCATTTATTTTAAAGGGTCTTGGAAATGGTGGTTAGTAAATTAAAATGAGCAAAATGAATTATTATATTTTTATTGACTTAGTACTGGATTCAATATATCATCTAAAATTATTATATAAATTTCTAAGAGTTTTTCTATATTATTTAAATGGAATATTAATCAAATCCTAAAGGGGTCTTAGGGATGTAATTTTAGTAAAATGTCATGGACAAATTGGTTATTACATTTTTATTGTATTAACCATAGTGAATTAGAGCCATTATATCTTCTGATATTATTTTATAAATTTTTAAGGGTTTATCTGAATTATTTTATTGAAATATTAATTAACTCCTAAAGGGGATTTTTTCTTTATTATTTAATAATATTATTGTGTGCCAAATAAACATATTGTTTTTATTGCATAAAAGTGTAGAGAATGAAAAGACAAATTTTCCAGAACTAAAATGGTGAAATTTGGAGTTAATTTGAGCAAGATATGAATTTTGGAAGTTTTAAACTATTTTTCTGAATTATATTTTTAATCCTGAAAACAGCTGCGGGTCCACGGTGAGCCAGGTCCACCATGGACCCGCGCACTGTGCGCTGCACCGGTTTGGATCTGGACCGTTGGATCCAGATCCAACGATGACTGGTGAGGCGGGGCGTGTAAGTGAATCTGGACGGCCCAGATCACCCCATACCCCTTCGCCGGGATGGGTGGCTGAGATCTAATCACTTAAGTGATTTAATCTCGGCCGTCCATCCACGATCGCACGGTAGAACGCGCGTCCGGCACGCTCGCGGCACGGGGGAGCCAGGAGGCTTCGTCCCCAGCGCCGGCCGAACGACGGCGAGCGCCCACCGGCGATGGCGATGGCCTAAGGCCTCGGGTGACTGCAAAAATGGGTAGAGGGGAGTGAGGGGAGTGCATCCGTACCGGAGGTGGCGTCGGCGGGACAGAGGCGGCGATCGGCGGCGAGAAGAGGCGGAGGAGGCCTTCGGGTCTGACGACGGCGAGGCGCTCCGGCGGTGTTCTGACCCAACGGAGGTGGGGCCGGGGTAGTGGGTGTGATGGCGGTCCCTACGGGGGTGGCGGCGAGGGCGGCGGTGGACCGAGGCATCGGTGGGGAGCTGCCGGAGGGCAAACAGAGGCGAGGCACGAAAAAGGGGCCGGCGGTGGCTTGGATTGGCTATGGCTCGGGTTCTGGTGGCGTGGTTAAGTGCGGCGACGTTGGGGTGCTCTTATAGGGGTCGCCGGCGAGGTTATGGTAACAACACCGAAGGAAACCGAGGAGAATTCCTTAATTGCTCCGGCGAGATTCCATTTCTTCTCGGATGAACTTCCAAAAGGATGAAACCGCGTGGCAAAAGGGGGAAACGGATCACCGGCGAATGGAGAAGGAGATCCGAGGCTCAATCATGAGGATCCGGCGATCGACGGTGAAAATGGAAGGGGCGCCGGCATGGAAGGGGATCGGCCCCCTTCCTTCGGAGAAGAAGGATATGACAGGTGGGCTCCACCTGTCATAGACCGAACGAGAAACAATTGCGCCGACCGGTGGGTCCAAGTGGTCAGCGGTAGAAGGGGTGGCGTCGGTGGCTGCCAGGTGGGGCCGGCCGAGGCGCGGGAGTGAGGGGGCTTCGGCGCCGACAAATGGGCCCAGGAGGGCAGCGGCTAGGCGCACGTGCAAGTGACTGACAGGTGGGGCTATTCCGGACGCGGGCGTGGGGAGGAGAGAGGAAGTGCCGACAGGCTGGCCCCGCCTGTCAGTGAGAGAGAATGTGTTGGGCTGGGCCGAAAGGCTTTTGGAGGGAGTTATGGGGTTGCGGCCCAACAAGATTTTCAATTCATTTTTCAATTAAAATAATTCCAGAATATCTATTATTTGATTAAGGCTTGAAGCACTGTTGCTAAAATTTTGTAAAAATTCTCAAAAATATTTCTTGGCTTCTAGTTTATCCCATAAAATTTCCAAGTCCAAATTTTGAATATTTGTCTCTGTTTGGCTTTAATAGGGCTCTTTTAGGATTTTTATTAATAACAAAATTCAGAAATTCTTTTATTTATTATATCTCTTTTATTTTATTCCCTTTTAATTTTGGGGCTGTTACAATCCTATCCCCCTTACAGAGAATCTCGTCCTCGAGATTCGAAGCGAACCTCGGGAAAACTAAGGGACTGAGTTCTACTGGTGCTTTGGGTTAGGAGAAGGAGTTACATCAGACGTAGGCAAGGCGATCTCCGGATCTGGGTTGGTTGAGACCAAATTGGGAGTGTCTTTGGTTGTATCTGGTTTCTCTTTGTGGTGATCTGGCGTATGTTTCTCTGGATTTGGGATGGAGGATGGCACCCGCTTGGGGTAGGGGCACTGGTTGGCGTAGTGTCCTCCTTGGCGACAGTTATAGCACACAATTGGCTTGCCGTTCCTGTCCCTCTTGTATCCGGTAGCTGGTACTGGTGTCCTTCTGGCTGGCGGTGCTTGGGGTGGGATGTCTGTGCTTGGTCCTCCAAGGGTGGTTCGGGGCTTGGCAGGGGTTGGGGCTTGAGGTGGAAATATTCTGGTTTTTGGTATAGTTGCTTCGTTCACCAATCTTTGAAAGTTGGCGAAGTCCCCGTAGATTAGCTGAAGGGAGAGCTTGTGTTGGTGTTGTTGGAGACGGAACAACTGTGCCTGCTGCTCTTGCATCTGCTTTTGTAGTTGTTGCGTTTGGGTAAGCAGCGTGGCGATCAGTTGGTTTTGTTTTGCCATCAGCTCCATAAGTGTGGGATGATAGACAACAGGGGTCTGCTGACGTCCAACTTCACCCCACTAAGGCAGGTTGCCTGGGGTGTTTCCATCGTGTGGAGCTTCTGATCCTTGGTTATTGGCCATCCTGAAGTTGAGGGGTTCAAAAAGAAGGTGTCGTCATTAAGGGGAAATTGTTACTAATTTTATTGCCTAAGATGGATAATTTGACCTAGATGCTTTATGTTAGTCCCTTATTACTTTCATACTCATGCCCTATATCATTTTTAATATAAATGATTTATCATATATTTTATTCGCTCAACATTCGTGTTTGTAATATATTTTATTAATTTGTGTTCAGAGGTTTAAGATGAAGTGATGTTGATTATATCTCATTGAATTCCTTGGTACCAAAATTCCAGAAAAAATTTTGGAACACAATTTGATGCTTAGGAGAATTTTTAGGAAAAATACTCTAGCTAATTTTAAATGAAATTTTTAGGCCCATATTTTAGCTTTCCTCTTTCTTGATGTATAGGGAATCCTTTCCATGAAATTTATTTATTAATTTATTTTATTTTTAATGCCTGGCGAAAATCAAGGTGTTACAATCCTAACTTCCTTAACAAGAATCTCGTCCCGAGATTCGGAAAGGCTAGAAGTAGAAGGTTAAAGATAGGCTTCAAGTCTGCATCTTCATAGATTGAGCTTGGCTAAGTTAGGGCTTTCTTGACAACTTGTCTTGACTTCATGATTGGAGTTGATCTCGCAGAACGGCGACGAACGAATCATGGTGACTTGAAACTAGAGGTAGATTCTCTCCTTTAGATTGGGATTATGATCTAATAGGTCTAGGGAAATGATATTAAGCTTTATTTTAAAATGATCGTTCTTGCGATTACATTTATTTATATCCTCATTCATGCCTTATTTTTGACATGAATGGTAATACCATCAAGTAAAAAGAAAAGCAATCAATCGTAAATCTACGTCTATGGTAGCTCGGGGGACGGCTCGATCACGGGCTCGTGGGAGACGTTCGGGGTTGAGGAACTGGCTGGTCCTGCGGGTGGAGCACTACGGGAGATCCTCTTGGGCCTCACGGTGGGGATCCGAAGGGGTTTCTTCTTGCGAGGTAGAAGAGGTGCGATCTCCTCAAGATCCTTCTTTAGTTCCTTCAGCTGTTGGCGGAGCTGGGTGTTGACCATGGCGTCCTGACGTAGAAGCTCGTTCTGGCGCCTCAATTCTTCCACCTCGAGGGTCAGCTGGGGGTTCTGCTGGACTTGTCGACGGAGCTCAGCATTCTCGCGGGCTAGGTTCTCTGAAGTGTGACGGCAGAAGTCGATGGTGTCGTGCTGGCTGTCTGCATCGAGGACGGCCTCTGTGTGAAGGTTGTCCATAGCCTCCAAGAGTCTCATGGTGCGGGCGATGGCGGAGTTGTCCGGAGGGAGGGAGTTGATGTAGATGCTGCGGTGACTCCCGGGTGTGCGCATGGGCATGAAGCGGTAGACGGTGTCGCGGAGGTGGCAGTCGTATACCAGTCGAAGCTCGGCGAGGGACTGGAGAGCGGCTCGCTGGCTGGCCACCACGAATGAAGGTCCTCCGACTCCATGGGTGTAGAAGGGTGGCTGCGTGGAGGAGGGGCGGATAACAACCGTGACCTCGCAGTAGCTCTCGTTCGCATCGGGAAAGATCCCGTGGAACGCAGGCTCATGGGGAAACCCCAAGAAGTCGACGAGCACGCGAAGCTCGCGGATGAATCCGGCCTCGTCACGAAGAGTCCCGCTCATGGTATGGACCGGCATCTACAAAAGAGAGAAAGTTTTTGTGAAAATCTCAGAAGATGAGAGGATAAGTAATCTTTTGTAAAATATAGTGAATATATATAAGTCCTAAGGTCAGGTCTGTTTGGCTTCCTACAGTCAAGTCGGCTCTGATACCATCTTGTCGCGCCCCGATTTAATAAATCAGGACTCTTATTGAAATTCCAAAGAATATCAATAAACCAAGACGTTCATAAAGCGACCACGTACAATACGGGCAATCATTCACGGTTCGTAGACCGCATTAATACAAAAGTGAATAAAGATGAAGAGAAACTAATAAAATAAGGGTCCTAGATGAACGCCTCCTTCCAGTCTCGCCTTGACTGGGTCGCTACTCCAGACCTTCATCCTCCTCGTAGCAGACTGGCTCTGATGGTGTAAGTCAACGGGGTGAGTACAGATGTACTCAGCAAGCCACCGAATGCAAGTATAAATGCAAGATAATAACAAGGGAGATAGTAGCTAGTTTAGCGGAAGCAGCATATTTGTAAAGCATTTAATGTGAGCAATTTATTTGTACGGAAAATTAAACATGTGAATGCATCATCATCATCTTCTAACTCGAGGAGTACGTTTTACCTCCCCGCACAACAGTCCTTACATGCCATGTACAACTCATCCATTCAACCAATTGTAAACTAACTGCGAGTAGTCACACAACCCGCCCTTGACCGTGGGCTCGGCTTTTCGAAAAGATTGATTTTACTCTGATCAGAGATGTACCACTGTACCCACAAGGCACGCACTCATCACTTACACCGAAGTGTAACGAGATGACCCATCACACGGGAACTCGTGCCAAAACCTTCCATATGGTCTTCCCCGACTCAACAGCACCCTCTTATAGGTTTCGTACCGTGTCTCGCCATGTCGAGTTTCCACAATACCCCCTCTTGAGCCATCGTCGGTACAAAGCGCCCTGAGGGCTAGCCCCTTGTACCCCTCCACTATGGTGCATAGAGCCGGAGTGTTCCACACTTCCAGTTAGGACTTACCCATTAGACTTGTGGTTGGCACGGAAGTGCTTTGCAACAGATCCCGCAGACCGGTCCTTATAGTGCCCCGGGTGCGACCAACCAGTTTCCGAGCTTGCACCCGGAACCCACCATACTTATAACATACCTAACTCCAACAGAGTCCAGAGGCAAGAATAACAGGGTATTTCATATACCAGAATCCATCTAATCTACGACTCATTCTTGATATCCTATAGCAGTTGTGCCGGTACATTGGGCACTAGCTAATATAATATTTGTAGAGTGACAAGGAGTTAAGGCTCAATAAGCATGGCTTGGGTTTGCACACAAGGACGGGGATCTAATAAATATAAGTGTAAGGCTTGATATTTGACTAATGCAATATTATCCTATGAGTTATAGCGATAGTTTATCAAAACATGGGCTCAATATGATCAACTGTGTCCACAGAGGTGGTCGATGACTTGCCTTGCTCAGCAAAGGGTGAAGGTGGAACCTTGGGATAGAACTCCGGATCTTCGACGACGTCGTAGTCTTCTCGATACGGAAAAGTAAATAAGACATTCAATAAACAATCCAAAACAAACAACCATACTAACATACATGTTTATGTTGGATTAAGTAAAGGAGATAGAGTCTTAACTTTTAGGGTTTTGTTACTTAAACATTTAAGATTAATTTTTAATGAGATTCCTTAATTTTTATAGCTTGATATAATTATTCTTCTTAAGGGGGTTTTATTTCTCCCTTTTTAAAGTTGAAGTAAAAAGTTATAAAATGACCTTAATGTTTTTATGGCATTAATATAGTGACATTAGGTTATTTAGATCTTCTAAAGTTTGTTATATAAGTTTTAGGATAGTTTCATAAAGGGTTGACTTTTTCTTAAATGCCTTAATTAAATGTCCTAAAAGGGCCTTTGCAACATCATTTAATGGAATAAATTGGACAAGATGAATATTCTATTTTTATTAAAAATAGTGAACTCAAGTGGTTAGGTTTTCTGAAGTTATTATATAAGTTGTCATGACATTCTTATAAAGTGTTTAACTTTTATTATATGAATTACTTAATTTATCCTACAAGGGCTTTTGCAATATTAGTTAATAGATTAAAGTAGGCATAGTGAACATGTTTATTTTTGTTGCATTAAAACAGTAGAACAAAGTCATTAAGTCCTCTGAATTTATTATATAATATTTTTGTAGGGTGTTGTATTTCCATTATATGAATTAATCATTTATTTTAAAGGGTCTTGGAAATGGTGGTTAGTAAATTAAAATGAGCAAAATGAATTATTATATTTTTATTGACTTAGTACTGGATTCAATATATCATCTAAAATTATTATATAAATTTCTAAGAGTTTTTCTATATTATTTAAATGGAATATTAATCAAATCCTAAAGGGGTCTTAGGGATGTAATTTTAGTAAAATGTCATGGACAAATTGGTTATTACATTTTTATTGTATTAACCATAGTGAATTAGAGCCATTATATCTTCTGATATTATTTTATAAATTTTTAAGGGTTTATCTGAATTATTTTATTGAAATATTAATTAACTCCTAAAGGGGATTTTTTCTTTATTATTTAATAAGATTATTGTGTGCCAAATAAACATATTGTTTTTATTGCATAAAAGTGTAGAGAATGAAAAGACAAATTTTCCAGAACTAAAATGGTGAAATTTGGAGTTAATTTGAGCAAGATATGAATTTTGGAAGTTTTAAACTATTTTTCTGAATTATATTTTTAATCCTGAAAACAGCTGCGGGTCCACGGTGAGCCAGGTCCACCATGGACCCGCGCACTGTGCGCTGCACCGGTTTGGATCTGGACCGTTGGATCCAGATCCAACGATGACTGGTGAGGCGGGGCGTGTAAGTGAATCTGGACGGCCCAGATCACCCCATACCCCTTCGCCGGGATGGGTGGCTGAGATCTAATCACTTAAGTGATTTAATCTCGGCCGTCCATCCACGATCGCACGGTAGAACGCGCGTCCGGCACGCTCGCGGCACGGGGGAGCCAGGAGGCTTCGTCCCCAGCGCCGGCCGAACGACGGCGAGCGCCCACCGGCGATGGCGATGGCCTAAGGCCTCGGGTGACTGCAAAAATGGGTAGAGGGGAGTGAGGGGAGTGCATCCGTACCGGAGGTGGCATCGGCGGGACAGAGGCGGCGATCGGCGGCGAGAAGAGGCGGAGGAGGCCTTCGGGTCTGACGACGGCGAGGCGCTCCGGCGGTGTTCTGACCCAACGGAGGTGGGGCCGGGGTAGTGGGTGTGATGGCGGTCCCTACGGGGGTTGCGGCGAGGGCGGCGGTGGACCGAGGCGTCGGTGGGGAGCTGCCGGAGGGCAAACAGAGGCGAGGCACGAAAAAGGGGCCGGCGGTGGCTTGGATTGGCTATGGCTCGGGTTCTGGTGGCGTGGTTAAGTGCGGCGACGTTGGGGTGCTCTTATAGGGGTCGCCGGCGAGGTTATGGTAACAACACCGAAGGAAACCGAGGAGAATTCCTTAATTGCTCCGGCGAGATTCCATTTCTTCTCGGATGAACTTCCAAAAGGATGAAACCGCGTGGCAAAAGGGGGAAACGGATCACCGGCGAATGGAGAAGGAGATCCGAGGCTCAATCATGAGGATCCGGCGATCGACGGTGAAAATGGAAGGGGCGCCGGCATGGAAGGGGATCGGCCCCCTTCCTTCGGAGAAGAAGGATATGACAGGTGGGCTCCACCTGTCATAGACCGAACGAGAAACAATTGCGCCGACCGGTGGGTCCAAGTGGTCAGCGGTAGAAGGGGTGGCGTCGGTGGCTGCCAGGTGGGGCCGGCCGAGGCGCGGGAGTGAGGGGGCTTCGGCGCCGACAAATGGGCCCAGGAGGGCAGCGGCTAGGCGCACGTGCAAGTGACTGACAGGTGGGGCTATTCCGGACGCGGGCGTGGGGAGGAGAGAGGAAGTGCCGACAGGCTGGCCCCGCCTGTCAGTGAGAGAGAATGTGTTGGGCTGGGCCGAAAGGCTTTTGGAGGGAGTTATGGGGTTGCGGCCCAACAAGATTTTCAATTCATTTTTCAATTAAAATAATTCCAGAATATCTATTATTTGATTAAGGCTTGAAGCACTGTTGCTAAAATTTTGTAAAAATTCTCAAAAATATTTCTTGGCTTCTAGTTTATCCCATAAAATTTCCAAGTCCAAATTTTGAATATTTGTCTCTGTTTGGCTTTAATAGGGCTCTTTTAGGATTTTTATTAATAACAAAATTCAGAAATTCTTTTATTTATTATATCTCTTTTATTTTATTCCCTTTTAATTTTGGGGCTGTTACAGAAGCCGATGGCGGTAGCCAGGGACGGGAGCCCGAAGGCAGTGGGGGCGCTGAATCCGGCAGCGGGGGCACCAAATCTTGCCTCGGGGCAGCCAGATCCAGCCAGAAGAGGCGGCAACGCTGTGGAAGGGATGGCCATGGCAGCGCATGGGGCGCGCCAGCCCACAGCCGTAGCCGAGGAGGAGGTCGGTGGTGCACTCGGGGCCTGCCAGCCCGTGGCCACGGTGAAGGAATGCCAGCAGCGCAGGAGGGAGGTTGGCGGCGGTGGGGGGGACGCTGGATCCGGCTATGGTGGTGCCAGATCCGGCCATGGCAGCGGCCTGCCGGCCACCCGGGCGACGGGGAGAGGGAGGGGAGGGGATAAGATGGAAGGAGGAGGTTGGCGCCGGCGGTGGAGGCTCGTCGGCCATGGTGGCGGCGGCGGCCTGCCGGTGAGAGAGAGAGGGGAGAGAAACCTAGTTTGATACCATGATATAATGGGAAATGAATTCCTCACCCAACTCTAGAAGGGTGGGTGGATGATAATAGTAGCCTACAAAGACCATACATGGGCCAGACACACACACACTCTAACACCCTCCAAAATCACCCAGAAAAAGTCTACCAAAAGCGACAACAGACCCAAAACAAGAAGTATTTCCAGGACATTAAACAAACAGTTTCTAGTCCACACACACTTTCATTTTTTCCGCTTCAGCTATTCTGTAGTTGAGTTGGATGATCCTTGAGCCGAATGAGTTGATGTAATTTTGCACGGAGCAATCCTAATCACCTTGTTGTTTCTTCCTTCAAACACACTGAGACCAGTGAAAGCCACTGAGTGAGGAAAAAATCAGTTTATGAATCACCTGAAATGTGTTAGTATAAATTTTGTTTTGGAATACAAATTCATTCCTCAGAATCCAAATAGCCCATGCACCCACACCCAAATTTTGTACAACAACTTGAATTCTTTCTACCTCCCTAATTTTACCTAGCATCTCACAAAAACCTTTCCTGGAAAAGTCATTCAACTCTCAACCTAATGTTTCCTTAATGACAATCCACATAAACTGAGACATTTGACATTCAAATATCAAGTGATCCACTGGTTCCATTTGTCCACAAATTTTACAATGTGGATCCCCTCCCCAATTCATTTTTCTCACTTGCTCTCCCACTTATATCTTACCCTTCATCATTAGCCAAGTAAAAATTTTTACCTTTAGAGGTAAACCATAATTCCAGATTCTCATTAATTCAACATCAACCACACCTTTATTAACGATCATCCCATAAACTGATTTAGATGAGAACCCTTTCTTATCAATGAGCCATATTATCTTATCCAAACATGGTTACATTCCACCGCCCTGAATGATATCACTAAGCTCTTGCCACTCTCCCACATTTTTCACTCTTAATGCTCTTTTCAGTAACTTATTATTCTGAAACAAACTAATAGCTTCAACAATTGTTGCCTCTCTGCAGTGACAAATATCATAAATTTTATGAAATATGATTTTCAATCAAACATCCCAGCTCAAAACATCATTCCAAAATATACTTTGGACCCAGACCCAACTTTGAATCCGCATCCCAACCGAATCCAGTTCTTGACTTTTTCCAAACCTTTCCAGAAATAGGAACCCCTTTCACATCAGATTGCAACACCCCCCTCCGGCTTATATTTTGTTCTCAATAGCTCATAACAGGTCCCTGAGTGCCCACTCTCCAGATTATAAATCCATTTACACAACATAGCTATGTTTGTAGCTCTAATATCTATGAAACCCATCCCTCACTTTTTTTGGAGCACAATGAGCCGGCCAATTTATCATGTGATATTTCTTTTTATTTACCAAACCTTCCCAAAAAAATTGAGACCTACACCTATCAATTTTCTAACAATTTTCTCTGGCAACAAGAAAGCCCCATGGTATACATGGGTATACTACTAAGACAAGCATTAATAAGAATCATCTGTCCTCCATAAAAAGTTATCCATTTTTTCAAGAGACTATTTTTTCCTATTTTAGAAACAACCCCTTCAAAATCTGATTTTTTTGTTTAGACAGATTAATAGGCATTCCTAAGTATTTCATAAGACTCTCCACACTCACAATTAAAGATATCATCCACCTCTATAACTTTCTCATGAGAAAGCCCAATCCCAAAAATTTCACTCTTCTGGTAGTTTATTTTCATCCGAGACATCCTTTCATAACAGTATAGTAGGAATTTCATTGTCACCCAATTTTTATCACAATAATCTATCATAAGTATAGTATCATCAGCATACTATAAATGAGTTATCTCCCCTCAATCAGATGTGCCACTAAGCCAAATATATGTCCTTTTTCACTAGCCCTCACAAGCATTTCTGATAACACGTCACCCACTAAATTAAAGAGAAGGGGAGACTAGTTAGCTACTAAAAATCGCATCGCATAATATTATTCTGGCTAGCTATTGGCAAAGCCACGTTATGGAAGGCAGTGCCCTGCCACTTCAAAAACAAATTAGTGTCTCTTTACTTTTATTTTGACGGTATGTACATTATTATAAGTGTAATATATGTAGTCCACCGGTTAATGACTATATAGTCAAACCAATAATGTTATGTAGGCTCCAAGTATCCAGCGACTCGTGCGACGACCAAATTGTTCGCCTCCACGCCACCCGGTGTAGCGTGGCATATGTGTCCCAACTTCCAAGGCGTACGTAGGCCATGAGTAAGGCGTACGTCCCCGACGACGCGTTCGATCCATACGTGGAGAATTCATTCACGTAGACACCTAGGGCGCAACACTTTAAGCCTATTTATTTTAGACTTGTCGGAATTATAATAATTCAATAAAATGATGTAATCTAGTTTTTTACATATAAGCTACATACTACGATTCCAAACTAAAAATAAACAGAACTTAGCCGCCGAGAAACCAAGCATCGTGGACGCTACTCGCCCACCGCTATGTCCTATGGGACTGTCGGTGCATCCGCAAGGAAGGGAGAACTTTTAAAATTACCTCTATACAAGTGAACGAGTTTAATATAAAAGCTTGATAAATAAATTTAAAATATTTATATGTAAACAAAATAAAATGACTTCATTTAGGTGTTTGAAAGAAGTGTCCACTAAAAATATGGAACAGTATCTTATAAGGCCCAATTAAAAATAGTTGGATGATGATTATAGATAAAATTGAGTTTACTATAATTATTTATGGTGCATTTTCTATGTTCGGGACAGCTTGGTACACATTAGTATGCTACTACGTATAATCTCACCTTTTAAAATATCTATTATAAAATAGAGGGCGGAAAAATATGATAACCACACATCGTGAGAACAAGCTAAAGCGTTGTTTAAGGAGTTTACAGAGTTGTAATTAATCCTAAAATTTTAGTCCGTAAAAAAATATAGATTTTTTTCTCTTAAATTGTAAAAATTAATAAATACATAATCGATAAATAAAACAATACCTATAAGTGAAAGCACAAACTTTTTATATTATGATCGTCGAAATACTCACTAGAACCGGTTGCGTGCGAGCCCACAAACGTCAGTTCGTTAGTGGCACGCACGCAGGCCACACATTCTGGCGAGCCGCACGTGTGGTGGCCCTCTCGGCGCTGACCCCGCACCGCATATGATGTAGCATGACATTGCAGCTAAGTGAGCTAACACTACTATAAATGTAGTGGCATTGGACAAAACCACTGTAGTGGTGGGCCATTAGATGCCCGCCACTACAGTTGCTGGTGCTGACGGCAGCATCGGCGTCCGCCACTATTGTTGGTAAAGTAGTGGCGGTCGGTGCTGACGTCATCCCGGACCGCCACTATTTTACCAATAGCAGTGACGGGCGCTGGTGCTGCCCGCCGCTGCTAATATGACCGCCACTAAAGTATTGATGACATCACTTGCGACCGCCACTACTATTCTAGCTATAAATGCGCAGCTTCTTCCTCCCCGAGCTCTACCGCAGTTCGCATTTAATTTTGTCCGTACAATGGCGACAAAAATCTAGATAAAGAGGGGGGAGGCTTTGTTTTCGTTTCTTTTGAATGATTTCATTCTAGGAGGTAAATCCATGCCGAATCTCACATTTATTTTGTATTTAATCATGTATACAATGAGTTATTAGCGTTTTACTAATTTAGGGTCTGTGAATAGAAATTTTCAAATAATCTTCCATTTACAGTGTTACCTTCTCCCAAATGAACAAATATGACCCTCCTCACAATTATTCATCACTTGTATATTGATTTACGTCATTTTAATCTCTTTTTTAATTTGATTTATGATTATAGATCTAGAGTTATGTTGTTTGGAGAGAGAGAAACAAATATAGTTAATTTATTTAATAATTTTTTCTGCTTAATAAGTAGTTTTAATTAAAGCATTGAGGATTTTTAATTAATGTTGTTATGAGCGATAATAAATCAATATATTTTCAATTTGTAAATTACTAAAATTAACAATAATGATTTTATTAATATTTTTTCAAATAATATATGTTTTAGATGGAGCACAGGTCCTGGATGTACTCGTCTAACGACGGAGATGTGGTGGCATATTTTAACAGAGTAACTGAATTTACTGAAGCTGCCGCACAATATGCTTCCCGTCAGAGTGAAAAGGCAATATATTGTCCTTGTAAAGTTTGTAAAAACGAAGCGATGTATCCGTGTTCTGATCGTGAAACCATATGATTTCACTTGTTGAAAAATGGTTTCGTGAAGAACTATTATATAAGGACGAAACACGGTGAGATGGGCCAAAATCCTCCTGAAGATTCTGATGTGCCGCAAGATGCTCATCAACATAGAAGAGGTTGTGATCATACATCCGACATAACACATGATGATGTTGATCAACATGATGATGATGACGCCTTTGATGTGGAGGAACTGATGCGAAATGTTGCGCCTGAGGTGTTGTTGCAGAGAACTACAACCAAAGGATACGATAACTTTGAAGCACTTGACAAAGCATCAAAAACCTTCTTTACGAGGAACGCCACGGATGTGATAAGCAGTATACTGTGTTGTACACAATTCTTGAGCTTATGAAACTGAAGGCCAGCAATGGATGGTCTGACACTAGTTTTTTAGATCTTTTACAAATCCTAAAAAAGGTTTTGCCAAAACCCAATGGTTTACCATCTAATACGTACCAAGCAAAGAAGATGATTTGTCCGTTGACTTTGGGCATTCAGAAGATTCATGCATGCCCGAACCACTGTATCCTATATTGAAAAGAGTATGGATTGTTAGAGAGATGTCCGCAGTGCAACGCGAGTCGATACAAACGTCCAAATGACTGTGTGGAGGACTACAATAACCACTAGAAGAAGAATAATAAGAGGTTGCAGAAGAGGAATAAAAATGTTATTGAAGACCATCCTGGAAAAAAAGATGGAGAGGAAAGTTCCAGCCTTAGTAATGTGGTACCTACCGGTGATTGATCACTTGAAACGTATGTTCTCTAATCCTAGAGATGCTGAACTATTAATCTGGCATTTCGCTGGGCGAAAGAAGGACGGAAAACTTCGGCACCCTACGGATGCTAGGCAGTGGAAATCATTTGACCTGGCCCATCCAGATTTCTCGGACGATCCTAGAAATATCAGGATGGGACTTAGCACGGATGGAATGAATCCCTTCGGTGAGATGAGGAACCCACATAGTACGTGGCCAGTCTTTCTATGCTTGTTCAACATTCCATTATGGTTGTGCCATAAAAGAAAATACCTTATGCTCACTACTCTAATTTCTGGTCCAAAACAACCTGGCAATGACATTGATATCTTTCTAGAACCTTTGATGGAGGATATGAAACGTCTATGGGAACATGGTGTCTGTGTGTGGGAAGAGCACAAGAAAGAGCACTTCAATCTAAGAGCCATAATCTTTTGCACCATAGCTGACAACCCAGGACGCATGTCCCTAACAGGACAGGTTAAAGGAAAGACATCATGTGTAGTGTGTGTGGACCAGACAGAATCTATGCATCTTCCATCATTCGTTAAGACGATATATATGCGACACCGCAGATTTTTACCAAAAAACCACAAATATCGAAGAAATAGGAACCATTTCGATGGTACAATCGAGCTTGGACAGCCTCCACGAAATCGAGATGGCAAATTTCTATTCGAAATGGTAAAGAATATCAAAGTTGTTTTCGGAAAGAAGAGGAAGAAATCTGAAAAAATTTCAAAGGACGCTCCATTTAAAAAGCAGTCGATCTTCTTTAGATATTTGCCCTATTGGAAGGAGTTGGAGATTGGTCATGCTATCAATACAATGCACGTTGAGAAGAATGTCTTCGAAAGCACTATCGGTATTTTGTTAGACATACCGGGCAAATCAAAAGATGGACTCAAAGTACGAAGGGACCTTCAAACTCTCGGAATTAGACCCGAGCTTCACCCACAGGAAAGGGCCAATGGAAAATTTTTCCTTCCGGGTGCTAGCTATAACCTCACAATTGACGAGAAAAGATCAATCTGCAGGTGTCTACATGGAATTAGAGTTCCAACAGGATTCTCAATGAATATAAAGAATATTGTCTCCGTAGTAGATTTGAGGATGAGCGGCTACAACACTCATGATTGTCATGTTATGCTTGGGCTATTCCTCGCCATCGCAGTAAGAGGAGTCAAACATTCATTTCTGAAGATGGTGATAATACACATGTGTCACTTCTTCAATGTCATATCAAAGAAGGTGATCGACACTGAAGAGTTAAATGAATTACGTAAACAAATGAGGGAGACTATGTGTCAGCTTGAGATGTACTTTCCTCCTTCATATTTTGATATTATGGAGCACTATATGATACATATAGCAGACCAAATCTTTGTTCTCGGTCCAACGTACCTGCACAATATGTATGCGTACGAGCATCTAATGGTTATCTTCAAGGGTTACGTACGAAATCGTGCTTATCCAGAGGGTTCCATGATAGAGGGCTACACGACTGAGGAAGTCATTGAGTGCTACGCAGATTACATAAGAGAGGGAAGACCAATAGGAGTTCCCGTGTCCCGGCACCATGGAAGACTCACCGGTAAAGGAACTAAAGGCAGGAAAATCATACGAAGAAGAATACAATCAGTTTGATGAGGTGCCGTTTTTCGTTGACATATCAAGGATCAATGTGGTTGAAGCAAAACTGTCATTTGGCAGTGTGATTCCTTATCTACGCACCAATGGCGATGGAAAATTAGTGCAAGGCTAGATCATTTATGTTTAGTTGTAAAATCAATTATGTCATTTATTATTAAAACATTTTCAAGATCAAATGAGGATTTAATTAAACATCAATAGAAAATTTTTAAAAATATTTAATTTTTGGGGCCAACAGTAAGGTTCAAACCTCAAACCGCCTGCCGGCAGCGAGGTTCGAACCTCGAACCGCATGGCCCCAAGGAGCCCCGCGCACCACTGCGCTACTAAGTGTTTCACGTCATTGTAGGAAGAGTATTATATGCTATATATATAATCACTACCTCTATTAGTAGTGGCGGGCTGGATGACGTCATCATGCCCGCCACTACAAAGTCTCGATCATATATTAACAACATGTAATAAAAACACACTTAATAAAAATAAAAACAGTAAACTAAGGGAGAAAAATATCAATTTTTGCAATTAGAATATTGGTGTTGTATTTTTATTGTACAAAAAGTTTCAATTTCAAAGGAAGAATAAACTATAGATAAGTTATGATGTATTTTTATTGTACATGTTTATTAATGAAATAAAAAAAGTAAAGTGAGGCAGAAAAATACCAAATTTTTAAATTTGATAAGTTATGATGTATTTTTATTGTTAAAAAATCAAGTTCAAACTAGAATTTAAACATGAATAAAAAAGTAATGAAAATTAGAATAGAAATGTAAAAAACATGTTTGGATGCTAGCAGCAAGGTTCGAACCTCAAACCGCCTGCGGGCAGCAAGGTTCGAACCTCGAACTGCATGACACCAAAGCAACCCCCGCACCACTGCGCTACTAAGTGTTTCTCGACATGAGTGGCAACGTATGCTAGATAACCCCACTAGAGGCAGGAGTGGCGGGCAGGATGACGTCACCAGACCGCCACTGCTATCCATTTAGTAGTGGCAATCGCATGATGTCATCGGCCCGCCACCACTAAGTCGAGTGAAATAACAACTTTTTAAATTTGATAAAATATGATGTATTTTTATTGTTAAAAAAATTCAAGTTCAACGAGGATTTAAACATCAATAAAAAAGTGCTGAAATTTAAAAAAGTACAAAACAGAAAAAAAATGTTGATTTTGCGCCAGCAGCAAGGTTCGAACCTCAAACCGCCTGTCGGAAGCAAGGTTCGAACCTCAAACCGCATGGCACCAAAGAACCCCCCGAACCACTGCGCTACAAAGTATTTCTCGGCTATTTGTGCAGTGTATGCTAGATAATCCCTACCTCTACGTGGACTTTTTTGCATTTAAATACCAATTTCTGTTAATGAAAGATACCAATTTTTGCAATTAGAATATTGGTGTTGTATTTTTATTGTACAAAAAGTTTCAAGTTCAAAGGAAGAATCAACTATAGGTTTTGCTTTCAAACCTGAGTCATTTTTTCTCTAAAACCTAATTCATCCCCGGAGAATCTTAGGTTTCTTAACGCCCTACATGATTATTTTCTCGAAAAAAAATTATTTTTTTTGACAACATCTATGGATCGATCATATCATAATAACATGACAAGTCTCATCTTTTTTAGACTTTATTTTATTTTTTGAGGATTAAAAAACTATAAAAATACAAGTTGTCGATCGAGTGTTGTGGAAACATACATTTTTTATGATGGTTTAAATTTACTGGATAATAACTAATTATAGAGTCAAAACAGGAATATGGTTTTCTATAAATTTTTGTGAATTATTTCATGTCTTGTAGTTCAAATTGAACTTATTTTGACTTTGATCATAAAAACACACTTAATGAAATAAAAACAGTAAACTAAGGGAGAAAAAGTAAAGTGAGGCAGAATAATACCAATTTTTTAAATTTGATAAGTTATGATGTATTTTTATTGTTAAACAAATCAAGTTCAAACTAGAATTTGCTTTCAAATCTCAGTCATTTCTTCTCTAAACCCTAATGCATCCCCGGAGAATCTCATGTTTCTTAATGAAATAAAAAAAGTAAAGTGAGGCAGAAAAATACCAATTTTTTAAATTTGATAAGTTATGATGTATTTTTATTGTTAAAAAAATCAAGTTCAAACTAGAATTTAAACATCAATAAAAAAGTCATGAAAATGTAAAAAAAATGTTTGGATGCTAGCAGCAAGGTTCGAATCTCAAACCGCCTGTCGGCAGCAAGGTTCGAACCTCGAACCGCATGGCACCAAAAGCAACCCCCGCACCACTGCGCTACAATGTGTTTCTCGAAATGTATCCCAACGTATGTTAGATAACCCCCACCTCTCATAGTAGTGGCGGTCGGGTATGCTGACGTCACCAGCCCGCCAATGCTATTCCTTTTAGCAGTGGCATCGAGCACCAGTGGCGGGCGGATTAGTAGTGGCGGGCTGGTGACGTCAGCATGTCCGCCACTACTAAGGGAAAATAGCAGTGGCGGGCAGGATGACATCAGCATGCCCGCCACTGCTAATCCACCTATATAAATATTTCGCTCCCGCGTCTGAAAACCCTAAGCCCTAATCTTCTCCTGCCAGTTACTGCCGTTCCTAGTGCCCGCGCCGCCACCATTGGAGCCCATCGTTGTCGTCCCCGAAGCCCGTCGCCACCATCTCGGAGCCGTTGGTGTCCCCGGACCCCTCGCCGCCACCTCGGAGCCGTCGCTGTCGTCCTCGAAGCCCATCACCGGAGCCCGCGTCGGTGTACCCGGACCCCTCGTCGCTGCCGTCCCCGTCCCCGACGCACGCCGCCATCCCCATCCCGGAGCCCGCGCCGCCACCCTCGGAACCCATCGCCGCCGTCGCCCCGAACTCCGCCGGAGCCCACGTCGCCGTCGCCGGACCCCGCGCCGCCGTCCCCATCCCCGAGCGCACACCGCCGATGTCCTGTTGATTCCACTTCATACTTACCGGTGAGTACCTTCCGGGCATCCTCTTTTTCATCCCTCAAGCATATTAACTTGTTCCCAGAAAAAGTTTAGAAACATTCAGATTTTATATTATGCTCTAGAACAGTGTAGAAGTAGTTTGCTTCCGCACAACGTACGTTAACAAAAATGAACTTGGTAGAGGGAGTGATACAACAGATTATATTCAGACTTGATATATGAAGAAAATTTCTGCTGTTGTTGTAATGCTTGTTTCAGCCTGACCGGGAACGTTTTGGAGACAATGATTAGTTTTTCTTGTCATGTAAATGCAGTGACTGCATCATTTTATTGTGTGATCAATTTTTTTCAACATGATGGTTAGAAATTATAATCCCCAAAGGGATTTAATCCTATCCAAAAGAACACATAATTAAAAGGGAGGGATTTAATCCCAAGGGAATTTAATCTAGAAGAGGGATTGAGTGACATGAGAGGGATTCACTCACGCCCGCCACTGCTAATCCACCTATATAAAAGTTTTTGCTCCCGCCGTCCGAAAACCTAGTTTCATTTCTAACTCCCGTGCGCCGAACTCTGCCCATTGCCACCGCTCCCGAAGCCCACGCCGCCCTCGGAGCCCGTCGTCGTCGTCCCCGAAGGCTGTCGCCGCCAAACTCCGCACGTCACTCCCAAAGCCCACGCCACCCTCGGCTACCCTTGAAATCATTGCAAGGTGTTTAGATAATTAAGTTTGTTTAAATTCTAATTTCTTGATCAGACATAAAGATTAAATAGCAAGTTTGTGATGTAGTCTTTAATTTGACTCATTGGAGCTAAATCTGTGATTAAGTTTGGAGGAGCGTTGGGTGTTTTGAAAGGGCCATCTAATTCGAAAGAATTTTGTCAAGGCGCCTATTCACCCCCCTCTAGTTCTTGAGTGAAGTCTTCTATATCTAAGTTATGCCATGAGAAATATTGCATACCACATTACCACTTTTTTAGAACAACTTTTAGAGGCCTATGATGCAAATAGTAATTGAGTTATCTCATGCATGTCATCAAGCCGTGCGACACATCCATTCCTGTCAACAACTTCTTCTTTCTCGTGTTGCTGACAGGTAATGGATGTGCTCACGGTTCCATGGCAGCCATGAACATATTTGAAAAACAACACAAAATATGCTGAGGCCTCAACAACACAAGAGAGAGAGAACAACACAATCTCCTAACTTGAGGATTAATATAGTAGCTTCAGAAGTAAAAGCTCACTATTGTAGCCAAGAAGAGTTTTCATACATTTTCCACCTTTGACACTGTGATCAGTTTACTACTGCTATTACTTCTGAGGCTACAGTAGTAAACTGATCACAGTGTCAAAGGTGGGAAATGTATGAAAACTCTTCTTGGCTACAGTAGTCAGCTATTACTTCCGAAGCCACTATATTAATTCTCAAGTTAGGAGATTGTGTTGTTCTCTCTCTTTAGTTTTGTTGATACCTTAGCATATCTTGTGTTGTTTTTCCCTCTAATGTTCCATGGCAACAAAATATGCTGAGGCCTCAACAACATTGTGATCAGTTTACTACTGCTATTATTTCTAAGGCTACTATATACTAATCCTCAAGTTCATGCATCTGGTTGAAGACCAACGTTAGATTCTACAATTACTTTTAGAGGCCTATGATGCAAATTGTTATTGAGTTATCTCATTTATGTCATCAAGCCGTGTGACACATCCATTCCTGTCAACAGCTTCTTCTTTCTCGTGTTGCTGACAGGGAATGGATGTGCACACGGTTCCATGGCAGCCATGAACATTTTGAAAAGCAACACAAAATATGCTGAGACCTAAACAACACTGTGATCAGTTTACTACTGCTATTATTTCTAAGGCTACTATATACTAATCCTCAAGTTCATGCATCCGGCTGAAGGCCAACATTAGATTCTGCAATTCCTTTTAGAGGCCTATGATGCAAATTGTTATTGAGTTATCTCATGTATGTCATCAAGCCGTGTGAAACATCCATTCCTGTCAACAACTTCTTCTTTCTCGTGTTGCTGACAGGGAACGGATGTGCTCACGGTTCCATGGCAGCCATGAACATTTTGAAAAGCAACACAAAATATACTGAGGCCTAAACAACACTGTGATCAGTTTACTACTGCTATTATTTCTAAGGCTACTATATACTAATCCTCAAGTTCATGCATCCGGCTGAAGGCCAACATTAGATTCTGCAATTTCTTTTAGAGGCCTATGATGCAAATTGTTATTTAGTTATCTCATGTATGTCATCAAGCCATGAGACACATCCATTCCTGTCAACAATTTCTTCATTCTCGTGTTGCTGACATGGAATGGATGTGCTCATGGTTCCATGGCAGCCATGAACATTTTGAAAAGCTACACAAAATATGCTGAGGCCTAAACAACACTGTGATCAGTTTACTACTGCTATTATTTCTAAGGCTACTATATACTAAACGTCAAGTTCATCCGGCTGAAGGCCAACATTAGATTCCACAATTCCTTTTAGGGGCCTATGATGCAAATTGTTATTGAGTTATCTCATGTATGTCATCAAACCATGTGACACATCCATTCCTGTCAACAGCTTCTTCTTTCTCATGTTGCTGACAGGGAATGGATGTGCACATGGTTCCATGGCAGACATGAACATTTTGAAAAACAACACAAAATATGCTGAGGCCTCAACAACACTAGAGAGAGAGAACAACACAATATCCTAACTTTAGGATTAATATGACATCAGACCTTTTTTGCATAACCAAAATTCTGATACATTAGCCTCTTAATATGAATAGTTTATCTATGGCGGAAGAAGGACGTTCTATCGAGGAGCTCATCTACGAGTCTCCCGCAAAAACAAATAAAGAGGGTTCATCTGAAGGATCCTCCGATAGCGAATCTTCGTACCACTCTCCGGAGAATGAACATCCAATGGAGCCTAGGAAGAAGAGAACGAGAGAAGACGCCGATGAGGATTACATTCCTGAAGCTCAAGCGGAGGTAATTATTACGTTAGTAACAAGTCAGAGCAGCTTCTAACCGAGGATTACATTCCTAAAGCTCACATTGTCTATCATCGTAGGATCGTCCAAAGCGAGGAAGAGCATCGATTATTCCAAGTCGAGAAAAGAACAACTATTGTCCCAGCTATTGAGTCAGCTGAGCGAACAGATGTTGAGCCCGCTGCCACAACATCGTCTGCAAATGCGAAGAGGAGAGGGAAACGGGAGAAGAACAAGCTGCATACAGCTATCTATGAGGTTGAAGAAGTGCATGTTGATGGGGCTCCAAAGAAGCCAAAAGAAATCACAGCGAAGTGGCGTAACGACTGTGGATGTCTCGCCAGGGAGCGATGTAAGATAGTTTGGAAAAATTGGAAGACTGTCCCTGAAGCTACAAAGAACGAATTGTGGCAGCATATAAAAGCGCATTATAAATTCCCGGAAGACCGCTTAGAAGACGCTAAAGCTGCCACATTGAAGACTATCGGGAAGGCTCTCCGTACATTTAGGACTAAACTGAACACACAATACCTTCAGAAAGATGAGTCACCACTCAACGACTACGGCTTTATAACGCCAAATGAATGGAACGAATTCAAAATGCAGCATTGCTCGGAAGAAGCCAAACAAGAGAGCATCATGTTCAAAGAACTTAATAAGAAGAATAAGTTCCCCCATAAACTTGGGCCAGGTGGATATAAGGCCAAGGAGGATGAGTGGAGTAGAAGGAGGAGGAGGACCGTGCGGCTGGGTTACCTGAACAGTTTTCAGGTGCTGATCAGCGCACTAAGAGATGGCTCCTAGGTCGAGCTAAAAAAACACCCGAGGGCCAATATATGCTCTCCGACTCACGGACTAGTGAAGTATTCCAGAAAGCACAGGAAATCACTGAGTTGGAGAAGACTGAAAAGTTCAAGCCCGAGGGATGTAATGATCAGCTTACATCTGCTCTCGGAAATGAGGAACATCGAGGGCGCACCCGAGGTGTCTCTTCTATAGCACCCTGGAAAAATACTTTCAAGAAACAGGAGGGTGCCACATATAAGAAGCGTCAAGCACGCACAGACGACGCCGCAGAGCGCCGTGCAGAGTGGGAGCGACACATTTTTGAATTTATTAACGAGAATCCAAACATAATGCAGGCTGCAGCGGGACAAATAATTGTGCCAGAGGTACGACTCGACATACCAAGCAGTGTTGACTCAGTACAAGACAAATTTCCTGTAAATTATATTAAAGAGAACACACCATGCAGCCTGCATGTACCGATAGGGCGCAAAGGGATTTCCCAAGAGGCTGCACGAGGCATTGCTATGCCTGGAGATTTATTTCACAATCGGCCTATTCCTGTTGACTATACCAAGGTTCAGGTCAATGAGATCACCAACGACAGATTTATTAATGACCCCTTGGATCTTCCAATGCCTGATGAGGGGATTGAGACAATCGGAGATGCTCTAAATAACTTTGTCCTATGGGCGAACCAAGATATCAAATTACTACAAACAAGTTCTCAGAGTAAATCACCTATTGTCTCATCACAATCCCCCACATATCTTTCATCTCAGGATGTGCAAAATATAGGATCTTTATCACCTGTTGATGAGCGTGAAATAGATGAAAAGGCAGAGGAAGAGCCAGTGCCCAATAAAGTGGCAGAAGTGATAGAATCGAAAGTGACTTCTGATCCTCAAGTGACAAAGCCAGTGCCAGTGCTTGAGCCCACTGATGAGCCCAACACAAATGTGCCAGAGCCAGATCAAATGCCAGTGCTAGTTCCGGCTGAGCCTCAAGTGCCAGTTCCGGCTGATCCTCAAGTGCCGGTGGCCAAGCCCATAACAAAAGTGCCAGTGCTAGTTGCTGCCGAGCCTAAAAAACAAGATGCATGCCCAAAGCCAGCAATCCACAAGATAACTGTTCAAGCTGGGCAGTGTTCTGCGCTGAAATCTGAGATGCATAAATTTTTTTACTACTATGGGGCAAACACGTTCTATGCCCGAAGCGGCTCCCATAAAGGCTCCAGTACAAAAGCATGCGGGCTCACTTTCTGTTGATAAGAGGACCTACGGAGACAAGGATTATATCGAATACGAACCAGGCAAACCATTATTACCCCAAGGAGTACTTAATTGTATGCCTTGGATGATGAAAACATTTCATGACTGGTACCTCGAAGCGTCTTCGTTAGGAGTAACAAAAATAGAACTGAAGGTTCCACAAGAAATATTCAACTGCCCAGAGTTTAAGCTTGCACTATTTTTCGACGACTTCCATCGAATGTTTCGTCTGAAGCGAACCGACATCACAAGCATGAGGCTCTGGTGCATGTAAGTACTTTATACTTTGTCAATACAAAGCAAAAATAAATAATGTCTTATATTGACTATTGTTTTATAACATATGCAGTTGTAATTCACGCGGTGACGAGTCTAAATTGTATGGGTACTTAAACCCGTCATTAATAAGCCAAAGTGCGCTGAACCCGACACTAAACCAGAACGATAGCAAGTACTGGACTGCGGGTAAGAAAAAATTTCAAAGAAAGATGTTCAATAAAGACGAAGACAAACTTAAGAAGAACAAAAGGAGTTGTGCCGCGTTGTATATTGCGCGGTGCATGGATCAATGGAAGGACAGAGAAATGATAAGTGGGGCATATAACTTTAAGTAAGTATACCCACTATATCCACTTAATCACGTTTTATCGATTATGAAACTAACATAATCATATATTACTTCTTTCGATAGTGATCATTGGATTGCACTTCTGATATACCCAAAGAGCTCAAGGGTTTATGTGCTCGACTCGCTCGACAAACCCAAAAAAGAATATCAAGATATATTAAATGTTATTCAGAGTGCATATAGATACTACGTGGAAAAGTTAGGTGGCCCACATGATCCACAGAGGTCGAAAGAAATGCTTATCAGAACCAACTATCCGGTAATATTATATTTTTAAATTTGTTAATTCAATTGATAAAGCCAAACTATATATCGTTCTAACTTTGTCTATTTTGAAGTGTCACAAACAATCTCTTGGTTCCGTGCATTGTGGCTACTATACTTGTAATTTCATGAGCAATAACTTAGGAAAGTTTGGGCGGACAGTATCTGAGGATACTAAAGAAGTAAGTTGATTTCTTGTGTGTTAATCTAATATAACTTGCAGCGTATGTACTTATATTTTACGTATGCAGGCGTTAGGTCCATCAACCGTTGCCCAGAAGAGCCAACTCTCTGAATCACAAATGTACGAAATCATATCAAGGATGTGCCGCTTCACGATGCATGAGATTCTTCATGATCTTGGAGTATTTTTCGATCCTGAGAGTGAAGTGGCCAAGCATCCAACTCTGTATGATTGGGCCGGAAGAATGAAAAGGCGAACCAATTAAGATATGAGTTGGCCTTCCAAGAAAACATAAACTGCATGAGCATGTATTTGTGAAACAATGGTTATTGTGTTGATGGATGATTATTGTGAAACATAAACCGGAAGAATGTAAACTTTGTAAATTTTTGAAAATTGATGAGATAGATGGTTGTTGTGTTGATGTGTTGTTGTTGTGGATGTGTATGTGGATATGTGGATGTTTTGCTGCTGTGTATGTGGATATGTGGATGTTTTGCTGCTGTGTATGTGGATGGCTGTGTGAAGCATATAATTTCTGTGTTTTGGTTTGTGGGATCACAACATTTTGTGTTATGGCTTATACACAGCAGTGGCGGGCAGATGAGGTAGCTTGCCCGTTACTGCTGTTGACACAGTGGTGGCGGGCGCGCTGACATCATCTGCCCGCCACTGCTATTGATAACAGTAGTGGTGGGCAGATGAGGTCAGCGCGCCCGCCACTGCTGTTGACACAGCGGTGGCGGGCGCTCTGACCGCCACTGCTAACCAGCGATAGCAGTGGCGGACTGGATGCCCGCCACTATAGGTCGTTTTTGCCCGCCGCTACAGTGTCGCTTTGTAGTAGTGTAACAGCTCCAAAAAAGAATATATGGATAAAAATTTTGCCACTATGTGACGTGATGTTCTCTCACAGTCGTCTTCCATAAATGACATTTTTTGTCATCCTAATTAAATGATAAACAGTCATGAGAGAACGTGTCATCACATGGTAATTAAGGATGGATCCACTATCTATTTCAGATTAAGGACATGTACAACCTTGATACGGTGGAACTGTTTTTAAAGTACAAGAGACAACAAAGAAACTGCATGGTACAATTCTAAGCACCTGAATCATAAATACAGCTAAGAGACAATACGTACAAAGAATCGTGTAGAGATGGGCTCTTCGGGAAGAGTCCGTCTCTTGTATTTTTTTTTCAGTTAACCCATTATAAACCTCTCAAGAGAGCACCTATTAAATGAGGTTGTACACACTAATGATGTTAACATAATTTGTCATCAATTGGAAATTTGGGTCAAAACATTGTTTTCTAGAATTATAGAAAAATATCTCACACGCTACTGTGACAGCAATAAAACAATAATAATAACAGAAAAAGAGAGAAGTCCACTCAGAGGCAATGAAATTTAATGGCTGTAGTGCGCGGGTACCTAGTCCAGGATCGTCTACGCGGCCACGCGGGCACTGACGAGTGGCGCACACGGCGCACTCCTGGAGCGTCAGGTTTATTCGGACGAGCTCTCTCGAGAAGGGCGACGGCACGTCCCGCCGCCGTGCGGCGCGCGCGCATTTTGGCCATGCAATCGTTCGGCGAGGTGGTCGACGGATGGATAGACCGAGTCGCTGGCTGGCTTGGATGGATATGATATCCTTCCAGTTCCAGTAGTACTCGCCGATCGATCAATATTTTATCCTAGCAAGCTGCTTTTACGACGTACGTGCCTAATTAACCCAAACCGTCAACAAACACGAACCAAAACGAAGCCGTCCCGAACCTCCAAATAGCTAGACACCGATCACAGCTATCCACATGACCACGTCCACAATTAATTCCAGACATTCCACGTCCCCCCAACCATCGATAGAACGAATTAAGGACAGGTCAAGACGAAACAGACACGCCGAAACGGAAAGCGACTCTAGCTACCTGAAGTTCTTAATACTCAAATATCCTGTCACAATTTGTTGCTTCAGGAGAATGATAGTTAATTTGATGAGCGAAGTTACATCTAATATAATTTTCTACCTTTACTTTTAGGATTTTTGATCTAAAATATCAGTACAACAACTTCTTTATCTCGTTTCTAATTTTTAGAGTCACAAAATCTCCTTTTATATTCACTATCAGTCACAATCCCACTCATCGTTAATACAAGAAAAAGAAAATAAAAAAAGAGATAGAAATATTATAAATAGTGTTCGTCTATTTATGATACAAAAGTAAAATATATGAACTATGATATTAGGAGTCTATCGGAGATAAAAAAACATTTTAGATCAGAGTGAATTTTATTAGAAAGACTCTTTGAGAGAAATTAGTGGTGGTAAATTTTCTACTACTACATCTTCTTATCATTGCAATCACTCATTTCTATTTGTACGGTACATATTCTTTTAATGTTATAAATTTTCATGTTGTAATGTAGGAGCAATCAACTACTAGATGGGAATATATTTTTTAGAGATAAGTTAGAGATTTTTAACACTACGGGTAGTTGGGACGGACTAAGGCCCCGTTTGGATTGTGTTGCTTATTTTTAGGGACTAAAAGCTGCTTATTTTAGTTCGGACTAAAGTTTAGTACCCCTGTTTGGATTGAAGGACTAAACAATATTTAATATCCATGAAATGACCACTTTACCCCTAATAATTGCTATCCTTCCCACCAATTTTTGGCCGACATTTGGGTGGGGTGAAGTTGCCGATGGGGATCAGGGGGTGCCGATGGGGAGCAAGGGCCGCACTGTTGGGGAGATGGTGGCGGCGACAGTGGCACTGTTGATGGGGAGCAGGGGGCGTCGATGGGGAGAAGGGCGGCGCTGATGGGGAGCTGGCGGCACAGGTGGGGAGAATCTTCCGATGGGGAGCAGGGGGTGCCGATGGGGAGATGGCGGCGCCGGTGGGGAGAAGCTTCCGGTGGGGAGATGGCGGCGTCGGTGGGGAGATGGCGGCGCCGGTGGGGAGAAGGTGCCGATGGGGAGCAGGGGGCGCCGATGGGGAGCACGGCGGCGCCGATGGGGACCAAAGGGCGCGCCAGTGGGGAGTTGGTGGCTGCGACGGTGGTGGCGTCTAACGGAAGCAGCGCCCAAGGAAGACGATCGGGAGCCAACGGAGAAGGTGCGGGGTAGGCCAGGTCCAAGCCAGAATTAGTCCCAATAAGCAACAATGAAGGGACTAATGGACTAATCTTTAGGGGCTAAAGTTTAGTCCCAATAAGCAGATCTGTTTGGAAGTTTAGGGACTAATTGGGACTAAAATTTAGTCCCTAAAGATAAGCAGCCCCCATCCAAACAGGGCCTAATTCATGTGTTTATTGAATTAGACTAAAATAAAAGTGAAGGCGCATACTAATCTATTGTTTAATTCATGGATCCCATAAATTACTAGAAATTACAAAAATATCAACCCAATTATAAAATCACATAACATATTATCCCAATCTAAATCACAAGTCATAACTAGTTGCACCACACAAAAAACACCCATTATGGTTTCTTACGTGTCGCCGTATGTGTCGCTCGTATCATGTTGGAGACTTAAAAAATAAGATGATAGCATTAGAGATGATGATAAAATTTTATCATAGACCTAATAGGACTTGATCTAGATACAGTAATAACCAACATAAATCTGACCTGCCGAGTTATCATCGCTAATACAGAGCCACCGGATTCTTCACAGAACGTCCTCTGCCGTTGAGACCCGATTCTTTCCGTAACGTTATCTGCCGTCAAAGTCACTGACATATGGACCCCACTCTGCAGCGATTCAATTACGACGGAGTCTAGGTGGGGGCAGCCACCAACCACACACGCGCGGCGCGGGGGGGCGGGGGCTATATAAAGGCAGAGGCTCCGCGCCTTCTTCCTCCGTCGAAACGCATCGATCGGAAAGGGAAATTGGAGGAATTGAGAGAGGAAAATCGCCATGTCCAACGTGCCCAGCTCGCTCCGCGACTGCTCCCTCACGGTATTCCGCCTCGCCATATCCAGCTCCGACCCGTGGCCCTTCTCCCTCTAACTAACACCCCCAAACCCGACTTCCGACGACGACGACGACGACGACCTCGATCTTCGATCCCGAGATCGAGCACTTGAAGCTGCGGCGATCGAGCTAGTCGGTCTTCTTCTTTGGGTTGAGCCCTGTTGGGTTTCGAGATGTACGGGAAACAGCAGCAGCAGCAGAGGAAGGCGGGGGCGGCGGCGATGGTGACGCCCAAGGGGTGCGTGACGGTGCGGGTCGGCGCGGAGGGGGAGGAGCAACGGCGGTTCGCGGTGCCGGTCGGACACCTCAGGCACCCGCTGTTCGGGGCGCTGCTGGAGGAGGCGGAGCGCGAGTACGGCTTCGAGCAGCAGGGTGCCATCGCCATCCCGTGCCGCGTCGACCGGTTCGTCCACGTCGAACACCTCATCGACCGGGACCTCCACGGCGCCGCCCACCACCTCGTCGACCTCGACGACGACGCCGGCGCACACCACAACCACCACAACCAGATCCATCTCCACCTGCCGCGCTTCGCCGGCTGCTTCCGCGCCTGATGCTGATTCGTCATCCCCGGCAGTGATCCCGATCGATCGACGTTTCTCCCGATTGCTGTTCGTGTTAGATTGCTCAACTAATTAGTTAGTTTTTTATTTGCTTTTGCTTCGTCCTCCGATCTCCTGTTTGGTTTGTTAGGGTTGACTCGAATGGTTAGTGGTTGCGATAATCGGATGACGATTTCGATGCTGATGACGACGAAAAGTTGAGATCTCAAGTGTAAACAATGTAATTTTAGTTTTAGCTTTATTAATTTTACTTCTTGTTTGTACATCCACTTTTTAAATATACATCACTATAGTTTCTTAATTGCATACATCCATATAATTTGATCGATATGATTGCAGAAGAGGTGATTAATTAATTTGTTGATTTTTTATCTGCTCTGATTGTTTAGGGTTTTGACAAAGTTAGTTGCCATATCATAATTCACAAACGCGTGGGTTGTACGTTATCAATATAATTTTAAATATTGCTTCCTCTTCCCGACTTTGGATGATAATTATTTTTTTTTAAAAAGCAAATGAGAGCTTTGCCGCTAAATATATTAAGGGGGTAAAAACTCCGGAAAGAAAGAGTTGCAAACTTAGATAGAAAACTGAAAAATCTGAGATCACTAGCTCACTCACGCGACGGATCGGTTCAAAGCGAGACTGGAAGATACGTCTATTTCGTTCTTTCTAAATACTTCACCATGTTTAGAGCAAACAAGTTTTCGTCCAAAGCATGGTTAATTTCCTTGTCGAATAGAATTTGGATAGCAGAGAAAGAAAGAAATAATCTTTGTGGGGATCTGCAAACTGCAACTACTAAGAAGTATTAATTCCTACAAACTCAAATTTGCTACTCCCTCCGATTTATATTAAAGTTGTTTGACCATTTTAAGTCAAACTTATCTGAATTCGATCAAGTTTAAAGTTTATTTTATAGTTAATTTAATAAAACTAATTTTATAGAAAAATACCCTATTAATGTCCACGTATACTTGTTCGACAATCACGCACGCGCTCCTCTATTAGACTTTCTTACCAGGTAAACGCATCTAAATTTGATCTATTTTGTAGAAAATATACAAACAATCCCATCATTAAATTAGTTTAATTAAATTCATCATAAAATTTATCTTAATATGATATTTTTTAGATATTTCAAATATTAATATGTTTTCTAAACTTTGTTAGTTGAAATTAGAGAAGTTTATCTTAAAAAGTCAAATAACTTATACTCCTAAATGTGAACAAAAATAAGCCGACCGCCATTTGAAACAGTCCAAATTTAACCATCGAGATCAGCCATTTTGATATTAGAGAACAGCAGCAGTTGAAGGTTGACATACCAACGCGGTTTAGAGGCCACCAAATTTTGGCGGTTTATTAATTAAGCTTCGCGCGCGCGCGCGCACACACACACAGCTCCCATTCTACTAACTTAATTCGAGTTGAATCAATAAGTTTAGTCAAAATCCAACCGGGACATCATCTGCTACGAGAAAATTCAGGAATTTGTCTGCATCTTGTGTACCATACGGTGCATTGGCAGCAAGCAAAGAGAAGTTGGTGGTAGCCAATCCAACTTGCCTGGTGACCATAGCCGTCGTAATGCTTAGCGAAAAGATATTCTACCTGTAGCATATATACTGTAAGTCGTTTATTTTTTAAAGTTTTTTTAAACTTCAATTATTTTTTTTATAAAAATATATTAATTATGATATTAAACTAGTTTTATTAAATTAATAATTAAATTTATTTTAGTGCCTTAAATATTAATATATTTTTATTTAAATCTTGTTAATGTTGAAAAAATTGACCATGAAAATTTTAAACCACTTATATAATGTGAAACGAAGGCAGTTTATCGAGACATACTTCCCGAGATATTTATGGATTTTTCTGGCGTTTCTTAGTGTTTACGTAATTCACACGAATATGTTTTTTCAAGCAAAATATCCATGAAAAAACACGCCAAAAATCGATTTCAGTTTTATCCAAGGAAATCCACACTTTTGAATTTCAAGAAGACCATGTTGGACATATTAATTCGCATAGATTTTCTACTTACTCCGTTCCATATTACAAGCTGTCTGTTTTTTTAATAAACAAAACTACTCAAACTTTAATTATTTTTACTAGTGTCGTACCCATGTTACTCAACGTTGAATAAAAAATAATTATAAAAAGGTGGACAATAGCTAGCGGGAGCTACGAGGACAGTTTGGGATGAAGACGGTGATGGTGATCCAATGGTAGGGGATCCGATCGAAGCAACGGCGGGGGATAGGGAGGGGACGTCGGACCTAATGAAGTCGACTGCGAGGATGGGTGCGGCTATCGGCGACGAGGGCAGATGACTAGAGCTTGGCGGGCGGCTAAGGAGCAAAATCATACGACGCGAGCTCGGGTTCACGAGACTAGGGATGAAATTGATGATGAGATTTGACCATGAACTTCAAATTTTATAGGGAGACGTCAAAGAAGGAAAGTGAGCGGGTATGAAATGGGATTTCAAGGCTTCCAAAAATAATATTGTGTAATTAATACATTATTTATTTATTTATTTATTATTTCTATATAAACCTAATCAGATTTCTATATATATGCTCATCATTTCATATATTAACGATTTCCATATAAAATAGATTAGATTCCATATATTAATAATTTTCATATAAAATAGATCAACTTTCATATATTAATAATTTCTATTTATTAATAATTGTCATATAAAGGAGAAGATCACATTTCATATAAAATAGATGGAGCCCAATGATAAAGAGAGGGAGAGGAGGTGATGCCATAATGGATTGGACTAGCCTAAGAGAGAGAAAAAAGAAGATCTGATGACTATAATTTATTAGATGTGAATAAAGAACTATGATTTAATATATAAATGGTCAAGTACATATTTAAACTCGTCAAAATAAAATAAGTTCTATTAAATCACTTTATTTATAGATGTTAATATATATTTACTTACACTAGATCCATAAAAAAAATCAAAAACTTATAATATAAAATGGAGGAGCCGGTATCAGTACAATTCGGATTCCTGTAACGCATATGCCCAATTCACGATGGAAGTTTGGACAGCTACCAGCAAGTAATGACTCACGGCTTAAAATGGAGCGGCAAACTTGGGTTGTTCGGTTACATGTATCTTTCAGGGAATAAGTAAAGTCGATGTCTTTGCATAATGACAAGCATTAGCTTTTGCTTTACCATAATAAAATCCATAATTAGGAAGGCGAAGCGTGAACCAAGTGGAAGTGAAGGCGAAAGATGCAACGTACTATATGTTCCACTAAACAAAATGAAGGCGAAACGTGCAAGTATATGTTCCACTAAAGAAAATGAAGACGAGAGATGCAACTATATCTTCCACTAAAGAAATTAAAAAACAAGTTGTCGTGCATTAGGCTTAGGCCCCTTTGGACAGCTTAAACCATGATTATGATTAGCGGCTTGTTTGCTAAAATAATAATCACAATCATACGGAGAGATCCGACTACATGACCATCGATCCGGCCGGTTTTGTAACCATACATATCCAAATTATTCTAAATTATCCGTAAATTATAAAAATAATAGATATTGTATCATTACTCAAGGGTATTCAAGTGTTTTCACTTTTAACACAGGATAATTAGATTAATCAAACAATCTAAATTATTCAACAAGCAAATTACTCGGATATCTGAATCTAATAATCCTGTTTGTTATAACCATGATTATTTTAACCTGTTTAATCAAGTGGAGGGCATCTGTGCGCAGAAAGCCTGGAACAGAGCTAGCATTAGCAAAGCGGCTTTCAAAAGCTCTCTCTGTTAATATCACAATGGGATGATGTTATATCTGATTCGAATCTGGATGGGCCTAGGGATACTAGGGATACCTTTCCATTTAGCCACATATATATATATATATATATATATATATATATATATATATACGGGAGCGCTATTCTATACCACGTGTGTAGAATAGCTATTCTACACCGACTACTTTCAGTTGTAGATTTTTTCAGTAGAATAGCAATTGAGTACTACTTTTTTCAGTAGTAGATTTCTCGGTAGAATAGCTATCCTACACCTGTGGTGTAGGATAGCATTTGTATATATATATATATATATGTTATCATACACTACATGTATAGAATAATTATTCTACCGAAAAATCTACTACTGAGGAAAAAGTAGTACTCAATTGCTATTCTACTGGAAAAATCTACTACCGAAAGTAGTCGGTGTAGAATAGCACTCCCCTATATATAAATGTTATTCTACACCACGGGTGTAGAATGATATTCTACACCGACATGAAATGGGGGGGGGGTCAGGATTGAGTGGGGCGTGAGGACACGCTGAATGAGGTGGGCACGGTTGGGTTGATCTGTGTAGAATAGTTATTCTACACACGTGGTGGGAACGCTATTCTACACCACGTGGTGTAGGATAACATTTGTATATATATATATATACATACGGGAGCGCTATTCTATGCCACATGCGTAGAATAACTATTCTACACCGACCACGTGAGTACTACTTTCAGTAGTAGATTTTCTCAGTAAAATAGCAATTAAGTACTACTTTTTTCTCAGTAGTAGATTTCTCAGTAAAATAGCTATTCTACACATATGATGTATGATAGCATTTGTACATACATACATACATACATACATACATACATACATACATACATACATACATACATACATACATACATACATACATACATACATACATACATACATACATACATACATACATACACACACACGAGCGCGATTCTACAACACGTGTATAGAATAGCTATTCTACACCGACCATAAGAGTACTATTTTTTTCTCAGTAGTAGATTTCTTAGTAGAATGGTTATTCTACATACGTGATGTAGGATAACACACACATATAAATATATATATATATATATATATATATATTGTATGCCACAGATGGAACTGAATTAGTCATTGTAATACCCTATGTTTCTATAAATTTCTCCTAATATAGTGAAGATTATCGACTGATTCCTATGGTTTTTTCCCACAAGGGTTTCCACGTTAAATCTGGTGTCTCTCGTTTGTGATCCTATACTTGATTTTATAACAAGTGGTATCAGATCTACGAATTGATCTGAGAGAGTTTGATCGAGAACACAAATCAATTCGGACCTACAGTAATTGAACAAGCGGTTATTGTTCATCTATAGTAACCGGCTCTCCCGAAGTTATCAGATCCTTCACGCCTCTAGCTTGGTCGTCGGTCATCCCCACACCATCGGGCCTTCATCGCCAGGTCATCCCCATAGAGGCTCCTCGCGACCGCCGGCCCTTACCGTAGGTCCTCGGGTGCTCCTCCCAACCAGCTACTTCCGCCGTGTTTGCAGCGTGCCACCGTATCGATGCCTAATGCCGCCATGTCAGTGGCCTCCTCCATCGTGCCATAAGTGTGACTCCGTACTGGTCCTCCCTAACGGCCACCGGGGCACCCGTCGTCGCTAGTTCTCTCCGCTCGATGCCACTAGCCATCGGGGCTGGCCCCGCCATCGGCCTCCCTACTATAGAGAGAGAAACACATCCATAGATCAGCCACATGAATCTCCGTAACAGAAACTCCTAATCGGCGACAGAAGATCCAACGTTGACATCATAAGAGAGTTATTTTCTACACGCACCCCGTTTCGTTTGCACAGGAGTTAATTCTGTACCCAATTTATGTACCATTATTTTTGTGTTATGTATGTTTTCAGCTATTTCTAGGGGTTTTTTGCAACATGACATCCATTAAATATGATGTCCCTCTATTGGAATGTGATAGAGGATTCTCACTTTGTCAAGTGAAGATGTGTACTATTCACCCGTAGAATGATTTGGATGACGCGCTTGATAAATTTAGAAACAAACAGCAGAGTACATGAAATGATAAAGAAAATAGATAAGATCATAAGGCTTTATCTCAAATTTATCTTCATTTAACAAATAATATTTTGTAAGAGGTTTTGCAGGAGAAAATTGTCACTGCTGTTGGCACTCGAATTTGGCATTAATGGTCGAAATTGTCGGAATATCAATTTTGGTAATTTGGACTGAAAATATGCCATCCCCGACACAGACCGAAGCCCTAAAGTACCGAAGGCCCGTCCTGCGTTGGGCTTTGGCAGCACCTTCGGAGGCCTACTTCGCAGGCAGGCTTCGGCCCAGTGGGCCCCTTTGGCGGCCTGTAGGCTTCAACCCGGTAGGCTGGCTTCGGCGAGACCCGCGAAGGCCCACTCCGGCCGATAGAGTTCAAATCAGATTAGCATAGTTCGATTGTTTTTGATCTCTTATCTAAATCTTAACCACTTGGCCAAATCCTACTCACATTAGGTGAGACCAGCCCCTATAAATAGAGGGGTGACGCCGATTCAAGAGGACCCCCGCTTTCATATCAACACTAAGCCCTCGCTTTGAATCGTTCTTTTATCTTCCAATCTACTTTCCTTCCCTAGGATTAGCCAAGTAATGTCCATCTTCATGGGTTTGCGGTGAAAGCCCTTCGTCCGCCGTGTAGAAATCACGGTAACCCTTGTTGATTCGTTCGTGAATCTCCTGTTTAATCCACGGAACAAATTTCTATCATTTTATTGGTTTTCTTCTGCTATTCTTGGGAGTTCGGCCTCTAGGATGGATTGCACTTGATCTTTTACTGTTTTGTAGGGGAAACATCTTCAAAATCATCGCCAAGAAGTTTGGGGGTGATTTCTATTCATCTTTGTTGGACCGAAAACGGCAACCAGAGGGGGGTGAATGGGAGCTTTTAAAATTTCAGACTAAAAATAGCCTTCTGTTTTACTTATGTCTTCTACGGAACAGGCTTCAAACACACCCTTCGAAGTTCTAGTTCGGAGGTATTTCACAGCTCCGAAATCAGGCTTCGCAAGGAGCAAAAGTTCGAAGCCAAAAAGACTTCGCTCCACCCACAATCCCGAAAATTCAGCTCTGCTAAGTCAGTGCAGGCTCCACACACAGGGTGCCTTCGAGCAGGCTTTGCACTTCACCCTTCGCAAGAACGGACTTCCATTTGAGGACTTCGATCAACTCTGCTAAGTCAGTGTAGGCTCCACACACTAGGCGCCTTTGAGCAGGCTTCACACTTCACCCTTCGCAAGAGTAGACTTCCCTCTGCGGACTTCGACCAAATACTCAACGACAACAACTGGTGGTAGGCTTCGTACTTCGAAGGTCTAAACGCACACTGAACACACTTCGCCGAGGACTTTGACAAGGGAAGAAAACGGGCTTCGAACAGTGCTTCGCTAGTAATTAGAGAGGTCCAGCCTCCAGTTTACACAACGCGAACAGATACTGAAAAACACACTTCTTCCAAACAGACTTCTCACACACCTCTCCAGAAAACTCACAAGAAGATGGTGCAAAGAGAAATCAAAGCATGCAGTGAAGTACGCATACAAGTTCAAGCAGTAAAAGAAAACAGAATCAAAGCTTCATTGCTTGAACAGGGAACACAAAATGAACTCACATATCTGAATACAAAGTATGTGGTGGCTAACACAGGAGCTCAAAAATGACTGCTCAAAGTGTTGATGTGACCTAGCTAGCTTCCACTATTTATAGGCACTATTCAGCCCTGTGAATAGACTACTTTACCCCTAGGGTTTACACTGGTTTTGTCTCATCAGAACAGGGGGTACAGCTGGTAGTCTACTTTATTTGGAGGCTTCTTTTGTCAGCTTCGCAGAGGAGACAACATCAACTTTTGTAGAGCAGACACGGTCAACCTTTGCAGTCTTGGATTCTTCTGAAGCCCCCCTTCGCACGTGAGGGGTGAGGTAGCTTCGGTGAGAAGCCTTGAGCCTGACGGACTTCGCTTCACCGAAGTCAGCCTTCGATATAGAGACGGTTTTGAGCCGAAGCCGTCAAAGCCCTTGGGCCTTCGCACCAACACCTTTGGAGTGGACCACCACGGCTTCCCAGCTTCTCCCAGCTTGAACTCCGTCAGTCCGTGTACCGAAGCCATGTATGGCTGAAGTACCTCAAGTCAGCCTCACTCCGGAGTCAGCCTCACTCCGGAGCCAGCCTCACTCCGAAGCCCCAC
Organism: Zizania palustris; assembly: GCA_019279435.1. Taxonomy (NCBI): domain Eukaryota; kingdom Viridiplantae; phylum Streptophyta; class Magnoliopsida; order Poales; family Poaceae; genus Zizania; species Zizania palustris. The sequence continues at coordinate 30,546,849 of JAAALK010000082.1, forward strand.
CTTTGGAGTACCACCCTTCGAAGTCCCTCCTTCGTCCAAGGCCTCCGCATGAAGCATTCCATGAGCACTTCATCGCAGTATCTCTCCCCGAGCACACTCCTCGACAATCCTCACCTGGACCATGCCTTCGATGCACCTCGACTTCTGAGACCTTCGTCGGGTATACCTTCGAGTGTCTCCCTCCGGAGCACACTTCGAACGCCTTGCCTCATTGTTGAGGACTTTGTCCACCATACTTCGAAGTCACTCCATTCGAAGTACCCTTCGAAGTGCCTCGCCTACGAGGACTTTGTCTCGGAGTACCTTCACCTGGAGCCAGGCTCCGCACTTACTGCCTTCTCCTGGCGCACCTCGACCCGAGGTCCGACCTCGACCCCTTCGTAGCCTTCGCGACCGAGCTCACCGCTCGCCTGGCATCAAGCCTCCTGCTTGACCCAGGTTCACTTGCTGCGAACCATCTGTCACCTCCGAAGTCACCTGCGCACCACAGGCAAACAGACAAGTGTATCCAGTACCCCGGAGACCTCTCTGGGTAAACAACCTCCGATACACACTCCGGTGTACCGCCCAAAGTACTGAACCCTTCTGTACAACCCAATCATTGTGTACTGTCGGACCCCTCTGACAGGCACACTCCGCTGTAGCAACTAGACCCACCGAATCCTTTGGTGAAACAACCTCCGAACCCCTTCGGAGGGACCCCTTCAAATCAAAGGGTAAAATCTGTCAATCACTCATCACAGACTCCGAAACCAACCCTTGGTTTCTCAATCTCCCCCTTGATGAGTGCATTGACAACCAAATTCAAGTTCAAGAAAATTTGAAAAATTTCAGCACACAAGTGACCATAAAAACTCAGAAACGAGCCAAATCATGTCACTTGACAAAAGAATTTTCCTCCCCTTTTTCAAAAGAGTAAAAGCCCCTTCGGCAAAACTTCCCTTTGCAAAATAAAAACCCACCCTGAGTTATTTTACCCCCTTCCTGCAGAGAACTCAAAAATTTCTCCCCCTTTGGCAATGCAAGCATCAAGGAGCATTAAAAAGATGCAAAGCTTCGAAATGTGCAGAATTGCAAAGACATATAAAGCAAAAATATGCCAACTTTAATACCAATTTTCATGTGCTCAGATCAATTTAACATTCTATAAAAACATGATGACAGCATGTGATTTTACCATTTTGAAATAAAAGCATCACCACTCAATCAAGGTAACTAGACAAGTAAAAGCAGAGACTGCACAAAGCTAGTCAATTTCTACTCTAGACAGACAAGTCCAGTTCAAGTAGAGCATTAAAAGCAAACTTGATGATCAATGAATTTACTGTTCTTTTTATAATGCCAGGGGTTATTTGTTTGTCTACCTTATACTTTCCAATCAATCCAAGCCTAGGCATGAAAGCCATCAAAAGCTTAAGACAGTGATTTTGGCATACACTACACTATCCCAGTTCAGACCAATATGCAATGGTAAGCAGTCTAAAATAGAGTAGTGCGACAAACAAACCCACCTGGATCTTTTTTGCTTGTATCATGCAAATCATGGATATTTGAATTTTTAATTAAGTGAACAAATTTTTAGCACTTTGATGAATATCCATGAATACAATTTTTCAAGTTGCAATGGTTAGCATCCAGGGAAAAGGAGTCTTGCTATCAAGCAGATAAAAGATAGCTAAAGCAGTCCTACCTAAACATGCTAGATTCAAGACTAAGCAGTGAGCATGATTTTATTTTGGAAAGAAAAATCATGCACAAAATGTTTCAAATATATTAAATAGAGATGAGCTGATATGATTACATGAATTATAACCAGGCATATAAGTGCAAAAGATGTAAATGCAATTTCACACACAATGAGCATATGCAAGACAATCAAAAACTGCCCCCCTCACAAAATGTCGTACGGGTGACAAACACCAAGTTCCCCACGCAAGTAGGCAAAACGAGAAGCATCGAGGGGTTTTGTGAAAATATCGGCTAGCTGGTGTTGGGTATCAACATATTGAAGCTCAATATCACCCTTCTCATTATGATCTCTGAGAAAATGATATCGTACATCAATGTGTTTGGTTCTGGAGTGCTGAACCGGGTTGTTTGCAATACAAATAGCACTAGTATTATCACAGAAAAGTGGAACACTCTTATAATCTAACCCGAAATCCCGCAAAGTGGAAACCATCCACAAAATCTGAGAGCAACAGCTAGCTGCAGCAACATATTCGGCCTCAGCCGTCGATTGTGCAACACTAGACTGTTTGCGGGAAGACCAGCAAACCAGTGATGTACCCAGAAAATGACAAGTACCAGAGGTACTCTTCCTATCAATCCTACACCTAGTAAAATCCGCATCGGAATAACCTCGAAGACACAAAGATGAAGATGCAGAGTACCAAATGTCAAATTCGAGGGTATGTTTGAGATACCTGAGAATGCGCTTTACCGCTTGGCGGTGCGAATCTCGTGGTGAAGCCTGAAAACGAGCGCACAGACACACTGCGAAGTGTATGTCCGGCCTCGTAGCAGTCAAGTAGAGGAGGGAGCCGATCATGCTTCGGAACTTCTTCTGATCTACGGCTTCTCCATCTTCGTTAGGATCCAATGCTACAGATGTAGCCATTGGAGTGGCGAGTGGCTTCGCATCAGCCATGTCGAATTTCTTGAGCAGGTCCTTGGTGTACTTTGTCTAGTGGACGAAAGTACCTTGTTTGCTTTGCAAACCAAGGAAAAATGTAAGTTCGCCCATCATGGACATCTCGAACTCCCTACTCATGGTATCTGCAAACTCGACAACCAAAGCATGAGAAGAGCCACCAAAGATGATATCATCCACATAAATCTGGACTAGGAGGAAATCTTTGCCATGCTTGAGAGTGAACAGGGTTTTATCAACAGATCCCATCAAATACCCCCGCTCAAGCAGAAAAGACTTAAGTCTATCATACCATGCCCGAGGAGCCTGCTTATGTGGGTATTTGGGGTTTTTAAAACCAGGGGGTTGTTTTACATAAACATCTTCGCCTATGAAGCCATTAAGAAAAACACTTTTGACATCCATTTGATAGAGTTTGAATCCCGGGGATGTCGCAAAGGCAAGCAAAATCCTAATGGCCTCTAGACGTGCAACAGGTGCAAAAGTTTCAGTAAAATCAATCCCTTCTAATTGAGAATAACCCTGAGCTACAAGTCTAGCCTTGTTTCTAACTATAGTCCCATCCTCCCCTTGTTTGTTTTTGAAAATCCATTTTGTTCCAATGAAATGAACATTTGGTGGAGGATCAACTAACATCCAGACTTGGTTTCTCTCAAAATTTTCAAGTTCTTTATGCATGGCATTGATCCAACTAGAATCAGAAAGTGCATGACTAACATCTAAGGGCTCGAAAGAAGCAACAAAAGCGGAATCAATGAAATGAGCATGAGAATGTGTTACCCTTTGATCAAGCTCACCAATGATCTGCTCGGGAGGATGCATCCTTTGAACATGATGTGGAGCCTCGTGGCGGGATGCAGTCTCCCCCTTAACTTGTGCGTTGGAGTGGTCCAAGATGACCGATGTCGAGGTAGTTTCTTTGGGACCTTGTGCCGAAGTGGTCGAAGCGGGGTCAGCTTCGGGGGTCGATGTCGAGGGTAGTAGGGGTTCATCCTCGAAATCTCCAGGATCTTCTTCTTCGAAGATGGTCTGCTCCATGTCGTGTTCATTTGTCTGTTCAAAAGTGGAACTAACAGAGGTGGTTGATTCATCAAAAGTCACATCACATGACTCGATGATAGTGTTAGTTGAGGAGCCATGCTGAATAGCGTGGGCCTCATGGCTCTAGAAGTGATGAGTCATTGTCAACGATAGTCAAAGAGGACAGAAGAAGAGAGGAGATCTGCTGTTTCATGGGCCGCGTGTGACTCAGGTACACGGGCAGCGAGCGACTGTCGGGCAGAGGAGGCTGCGAAGTCGAGCTGGCCCAATCCGGGTACATGGGCCAGAAGTAGTAGAAGACCCACTGGGCTGTTGACCAGGGTTGACTCAGGTACACGGGCGGTGAGTGATTGCCGGGCTGAGAGAGCTGCGGAATCGGGTCGGCCCAATCCGGGTACCTGGTGCAAAGTCGGTGGAGGCTTTGTCAGTTTCGGCGCAAAACTGACGACCGTCGATCTTGTATCCGACTGTCCAGAAGAGAAGCCGTAGTCGCTACGAAAACTTAGCTTCCGGATAAGTCATCTGTAACTCTAGGCCCACAGTCAGTCAGTCGTGTCTGTAAAAATTCCTAAGGGCAATAGAGTCTTTTCCTTTATTCTTGAGTCTGTAAAAACCCTAAGGGGCTGGTAGAATATTCCTAGTGTTGGGAGCCTATAAATAGGACCCCAATCACTAGGGTTTGGACTACCCTTTTGGCTGAAATCAATTCTATTCCTTTGGGTCACTTTTTGTCTCTTGCTTTGCCTCTCTCCTCTCCTGTTCTTGCTTGCGCCGCCAGGGAGTTTTTGCCCCTATTTTGTTGCCTTGCATTGATTGTTGCAGTGAAGGTTCTTTTCCCAAATCATGTGCAGCAACTGCAGAGCTTTAATGGCTTCATTTCATTTGCACAGCAAGTTTTTCCATGATTTTTGAGGTTTCGGAAGCTTCTGCTAGGTGTGTTCTTCACGCAAGTAGTACTAGTTCTTGTTGTTGCAAGTAGTACTGCTATACTGTAGCTACAGTGCTCTGTGCCAGCTTTTTACTTTCTACTGCGCATCTTTTTGATCGAAGTTGACAGGCTCTAGAAACTTTTCTGGCTGTTTCCTGGCGAAGCCACCATCTCTGTTCGAAGCCCCTCAGCCCCGTGAGGCAGGCTTCGATCGGATATACTCAAAAGCTTCGTTCGAACTTCGAGCATCGTTTTGTGTTCTGTTGCTAGCTTCAAAGTACTTTTTGAACGGACAACATCACATACTTCGAACGACAGTGCGAAGGTACTCCGGCTCTAGCTATTCGAAGTCCACACTTCGATAGGTTTCGAAGTTGGCTTCGAAGCTTGTCGTTCTGCTAGGCTTCGCTTTGGTTTCTTTGTGGCGTGTCAGCCTTCGCTTCTCTTTTCGTAGGCTTCGGTTTGGTCTCTCTGTCGTGTGACAGGCTTCGCTTCTTTGTTCGAAGGTTGTCCGTCTGTGTTGCGTTCGAAGTTTTCTGTTCGAAGGTCTAAGTTGGAAGCACTTGGTTCGAAGCTGTGTTCGAAGCCTTGCCTTCGAAGTACATACTTCGAAGCAGGCTCCGATTTTGTCATACTTCGCTTCGAAGCATACTTCGTCATCTACCACTTCGAACTAGGCTAGATCAAAACACCTTTGGCATTTTCAACTGCCTTCGGCAGGCCTCGCAACCGACCTCCGAAGCAGGCTTCGACAACCATCTCCGAAGCAGACCTCGACAGGCGAAGCAGGCTTCGCCGAGTTCCGAACATGAGACAAATCTAAACAGTAACTTCTCATTTCACTTTACATATACTTAGATCATTTTATTGGGAAGTTTAGGCCTGACATATTTTGTTTATCTACCTAGTTGCACTTCTTTGATAGTTCTCTGTTTGACATCAGTTGCTTCTAGGCTAGATACCTTTAGACTTAGGCTTTCTGTTTATTTTCTGATGCTTAGTCTTTTGAGGTGCGTTGGGTATTGGGAACAGGCCATTGATTCGAAAGAATTTTTAGGCGCCCATTCACCCCCCTCTGGTCGCTACTTTCGGTCCTACAAGTGGTATCAGAGCGAGGTTAGGGTTTTTCCATACCTTAACCGGTTCTAAACCCCAGTAGTGACCATGACTTCTCCTGGCAAGGTCCCGTCCTTGGAAGCCTATGGCTATAACTATTGGAAGACTCGCATGCGAGCCTATCTCATGAGCCAGGGTTCGGACATTTGGGACATTTGCGTTCACACCACGTTTGTCATATTGCCAGTCACTGAGCAGGGTACTGCTGGTATCATTGCTCAGCATCTGAGCAACAGTAAGGCTGTGAACATTCTTTTCTCTGGTTTAGGTCCCACTGAGTTTGAGCGTGTGAGCCATCTCTCCACTGCGAGAGAGATCTGGGCTACCCTCAAGGCACACCATGAGGGAACAGCTCAGGTCAAGGATCGGCTCTATCAGACCTACTGGTGTGAGTACGAGAACTTCACACAAAAGCCGGGTGAATCTGTTGAAGCTTTGTTTGGTCGCTTTCAATCGATCATTAACAAGCTTCGGGACAACAAGGCTGAGGGTGCTCAGTTAGTCTCTGTTGGGGGAAAATATCTCATCTTCGGGGTTATCGCCAAAGCAGCATGAAGACAGTCAACCAGTTCGAAGATTGTCCGAAGATCATCTTCGAAGATGCCCAGAACCTAGTTCGAAGCCTGAAGTCAGACACTGATTTCGAAGTATGTCTTCGAGCCCTTCAGGATCTTTTCTGCCAGCTAAGATGGAAGACTTATCTTCTATCCTATTAGATTAGTCTTTTACCATTTTAGCCCTATTAAGGAAACTGAATAGTTTCCTTAATGTCGGTTGTAATAGAGGGGTAAATAGGTCTTTTCCTTAATGTTTAGGCCTATAAATACCCCCCATTTCATCCTGTAATAAGGACCGATTACAAGTGATTCAATACATACTTTCGAACTATTCTAAGCTATTATCCTTTCGGAGGCTTAGAACAGTTTGCTTCGCAAACACTTCGTTTGTTAGTTTCTTTTCTACAGAAACCTGTTAGCGTAATCTTTTACGCCAACAGTTGGCGCCGTCCGTGGGGAACTTAGTTCAAAAAACTTCGTTCTCTACCAATTTCTTACATCATGCCTCCTAAGCGGAGCGCACCTCGCAATCCTACTCGGAGGTCTTCTCGGATCTCCGGAGAGATACCCTTCGACACAGTCGAAGTCGGAGGGTCTTCGACTATCCCTCCACCTCAAACTCCGCAAGGGGCTTCTATCCCTCGAGGATATGATACCTCTCCGCCAACCTCTTCCATACTCCGACTGCCCGGAGCCACTCCGCCACCCTCTATTCCGATTCGAACTGATCATACCAGTTCTCAAGACCCGGAAGGTCCTTCCGGAGGAGATGAAGATAGCCTTGGAGACATGGCCACTCAAATGGCCAATCTTCAAGCTGAGGTAGCGAGGTGGCGACAAGAGGCTACGAACAGGCTTCGCTCTCAAGCCACCCCAGCTATCCCCGAAGTGCCCGAAGACGACGATCTTGATTATCCCGAAGCCCCGGAGAACGCCTCTTATGACAATGAATCTCCGTTGCATCCCGAGCTTCAGAAGGTTCGCTTCGATCCGAAGTTCAAAGCTTCGAAGCTCTGCAAGTATGCCGGAGACGAAGATCCTAGTGAGTTTGCACGTTCTTATGCCCTAGCGATTGAGGCTAGTGGTGGAGACAGAGAAACTATGGCGAAGTGCTTCCCGTTAGCTCTTCAAGGAGTGGCGTTGAGATGGTTCTGGTCTTTAAAGCCAGGATCAATCGCTTCGTGGTCACAGTTGAAGAGGAAGTTTATAAGTAACTTTCAGAGCACCTTCGTGCCCCCCATGTCGACAGGAAGCCTTTTCCAAGTGAAACAGCTCCCCGGAGAAACATTGAGGCAGTATTTCAAGCGCTTCGCTCACACGAAGTCGCAAATTCGGGGGCTGTCCACATCCTCAGTGGTTGATGCGGCTCGGGAAGGCGTCAGTCATAAAGGCCTTCTGGATAAACTGCATCGGAAGAGCATCACCACAGTATCACAGCTGATGTCGTACTTCGAGGAATATTCGAAGTCAGAAGAAGGTTGGCTTCGGAGGACTACTGCTACTTCGACAGTTTTGACAGAAGTTAAAGCAGAGGTGAAGACTCCGGCACAGCCGCAAGAACCAGTCTTCGAAGTGCAACATGATAGAAGAAGAGGGCAAAAGCACCCTCGCTCTGAAGTCTTAAACATTGCACCCCCGCAGAAGTTTGCACCAAGAGCTCCACAGTCTGCGGGGAACAAGTCCAGCGGCTGGAGGCCACCAGGGAAAACGGCTAGCAAGGGCCAGACCCTTTTTTGTTGTATTCATGGAGAGAATCGAAGCCATGCAACTGACACCTGCAAGGCTATTCTTACCCTTCGGGGAGAATACTTGGAAAGAACTTCGGGTCGCGGTAGTACCGACCGAAGTCCAGCAGCAGCAGTGCGCCCGGAGCCGGTCCAGGCTGTGGCGCGGATAGAAAATTTCGATGCTGCAAGGCATCCTCCGGTGGCCAATGTTATGCCACCTCCGAAGCAAGAAGAAGGGCAAGATAGAGGGAAGAGAGTAGTTCTCCCTATCTCCGGAGGAGGTACCCTCGGAAGCATGTCCAAGAGACAGCGAAGAGAGTACGTTCGAGAAGTAGGTCACATTGGGACTTCGTCATCTGCAGCTGCAATGCCGGAGTGGTGTCATGTTCCAATATCTTTCTCTGCGGAGGATGCAGCTGGTATCAAGTTCCCACATGCAGATCCATTGGTTATTACTGCTGATATTGCAGGGACAGAAGTCCGAAGGGTGCTAATTGACGGAGGTAGCTCGACAGATATCATATTTGTACAAGCCTTCGATCAGTTATGCATTTCCCGGAAGCATCTCCTCCCAGCGGCTCGTCCTCTGCAAGGCTTCGCAGGACCTCCGCTAGATGCACTTGGTCAGATAGGCCTGGAAGTAACCTTCGGAGAAGGTTTACTAGCCCGAACTGAAGAAGTTATCTTTGATGTGGTAGATGCCCCGTATGCTTATAATGTCATCTTCGGACGAGGCATGTTGAATCAGTTCGGAGCTGTGGCGCATCACAACTACTTGTGCATGAAGATGCCCACACAATCAGGAGTTCTGACAATCTTCGGAGATCAAGCCATGGCTCGGAGGGCAGAATATGGTCACGGTCCTCCTCTTGATCCGAGGCAAGTAAACAGTGTTCAAAATGATGAAGAAATTTTTTCAGCCTCTTCCGAAGCTTCGAAGAAGTCATTTCCAAGACCAAGTCCCGAAGGAGAGATTGCAACGAAGATCATTGTCAAAAATGGTAAAGAATACACTTTTCAATTTGGTAAAGATTTACCTCCCGAAGTTGCAACTTCCTTGGAAAAGGTCGTAGAAGAAAATTTGGATGTCTTCGCCTGGTCTGACGAAGATATCACCGGAGTCGATCGGGATATTATTGAGCACAGTTTGCTTGTAAACCCGAAGGCCCGGCCTGTTCGACAAGGGCTCCGGAAGATGTCTGCAGAGAGAGCTGCTCTAGCTAAGGACGAAGTTGAAAAACTGTTGAAGGCTGGGATTATCAGAGAAGTGGCCCATACAGAATGGTTAGCCAACCCAGTCTTCGTCAGGAAGAAGTCCTCCGGAAAGTGGCGCATGTGCATTGATTTCACATCTTTGAATAAAGCGTGCCCACGTGACCCCTACCCCATGCCCCGAATTGATCAACTAGTTGACTCCACGGCAGGTTCGGAGTTACTAAGCTTCCTCGACGCGTATTCCGGTTATCATCAAATATGGTTGAAGCGCGAAGATGAAATCAAGACGAGCTTTGTAACTCCTTCGGGAGTCTTCTGCTATGTAAGAATGCCCTTCGGCCTAAGAAATGCCGGGGCTACTTTTTCAAGATTAGTTGCTAAGGCTCTAGGTCATCAACTAGGCCGTAATGTAGAGGCCTATATGGATGATATTGTAATAAAGAGTGCTTTAAAGCACCAGCATAGCCTAGACTTAGCAGAAACATTCAATAGCCTTCGGGCATGTGGGATCCGTCTTAACCCCGAAAAATGTGTATTCGGAGCTAAGGCTGGAAAGTTGTTAGGGTACTTAGTTTCAAGCAGGGGAATTGAAGCTAGCCCTACTCAAATAACTGCGCTGCAGAAGATGGCTCCTCCGGAGAATTTAAAGCAAGTGCAAAAGCTGACTGGACGTCTAGCCGCACTTAGCAGGTTTTTATCAAGGTCTGCGGAGAGGAGCTTGCCAATATTTAAAGCTTTGAAAGGGTCCGAAGATTTTGCATGGACACCGGAGTGTCAGAAAAGCTTCGAAGATATTAAAGATTATCTCGGCAATCTTGCTACACTTACGGTGCCCATTGCGGACGAAACCCTACTTCTGTATCTTGCAGCTACAGGCTCAGCTGTCAGCGCAGTCCTTGTCAGAGAAGTGGATATCAATGGGAAGTTGGTCCAAAATCCTGTCTATTTCGTATCCGAAGCATTGTCAGGAGCGAAGACAAGATACTCCGAACTTGAGAAGTTCGTTTATGCTCTGATAATGGCTTCGAGGAAGCTAAGACATTATTTTTTGGCTCATAATGTAATTGTACCAACTTCGTATCCTTTAGGAGATATGCTCCGAAGCAAAGATTCCACTGGAAGGATTGGAAAGTGGGCAGTAGAGCTAGCACCCTTTGGCATATCTTTCCTGGCAAGGACAGCTATCAAATCTCAAGTCCTAGCAAACTTCGTAGCAGAGTGGACTCCACCTGCGAAGTTGATTCCGGAGAAATCAGATGACGGAGTTTGGACTATTTACTCCGATGGGGCTTTCCAAGCATCCGGAGCAGGCATTGGGGCAGTATTGATTTCACCGTCAGGACAAAGAGCAATGTACTCCGCAAGACTCAACTTTAAGTCTACCAATAATATAGCAGAGTACGAAGGAATTTTATTAGGACTCTAGAAAGCACGTGCTCTAGGGGCTACAAGGATAATTATAAAAACAGATTCTCAGATAGTAGCAGGGCACGTAGACAAAAGTTTTCAAGTCCGACATCCACAGCTTGCAAAGTACTTGGAAGAAATTCGCAAGATCGAAGCACATTTCAAGGGTATTTCCATTCGGAGTATACCAAGAGCTGAAAACGTTCAAGCGGACATTTTAGCGAAGGCTGCTGCCGGAGCTGTGGATGTGCCTGACGAAGCTTTCTATGAGGAGCTCAATGTACCTTCGGTGCCACAAGTTGCCTCTGCAGAGATTCTCTGCATTCCTAGTGCAGATTGGAAAGATTCGATCACAGAACTCTTGCAAGGAGGAACAAATTTGCCCGAAGAGCCCCAATTGTCAAGATTAAAGCTCAGAGCAAGAAACTATCAGTTAATCAACGGTATATTATACAAGGCCGGAGTATGTTCCCCTCTACTCCGATGTATATCTCAAGCCGAAGGCCAAGAAATTCTTCGAGAAATTCACGAAGGCCTTTGTGGAAGTCATTTAGCCCCTAGAGCTCTGGCAGGAAAAACACTTCGCCAGGGGCTTTATTGGCCCACAATAACAGCTGATGCGGAGAGCTTGGTCCGCACTTGTCAAGGATGCCAGTGGATGGGTCGACGGAGTCATCGCCCACCAACAGCTCTTCAAGTCATTGCTCTGGTATGGCCTATGGCCAGATGGGGTATGGATCTAATTGGTCCCTTTCCGTTAGCAAAGGGAAATCTGAAGTTCGCAGTGGTAGCCATTGAATGTTTTTCTAAGTGGGTGGAAGCAGAGCCCTTAACAGCTATCACTTCGAATAATGTACAGAAATTCTTCTGGAAGAACATTATTTGCCGGTTCGGAGTGCCTAGATATCTCACAGTTGATAATGGAACACAGTTCGACGCAGAACCCTTCAGGAAGTTTTGCGAAGACCTAGGCATTCAACTATGTTTTGCTGCAGTGAGACATCCTCAGTCGAATGGAGCCGTTGAGCGTGCCAATGGAAATATTTTATCAGGGCTAAATCGAAGAATAGTAGGATTATCAAAGGGACTGTGGACCGAAGAGCTTCCGAAGATTCTGTGGTCCATTCGGACTACGCAAACAAGGTCCACAGGTTTTACTCCGTTCAGACTACTATTCGGAGATGAAGCAATGACTCCAACGGAGCTCAAAGGGGGATCATTTCGCAGCACCGAACCAGACATCGAAGAAGAAAGACAAGCTTCGTTAGATTTGTCAGAAGAAACAAGACTTCGAGCTGTAGCTAATTTATCAAAGTATCATCAGCAGACGAAGACTTGGTATGACCCGAAGGTTAAGCTCAGCGAGTTAAGGCCGGGTCATCTTGTTCTACGAAGCATTATAGCACCAGGGAAGTTAGGCAATAAATGGGAAGGTCCATATCTAATTGTCCGCTCAGGGCGCCCTGGTTCATTCAAATTAGCTAATTTAGAAGGTGAAGAGTTAGCACATACTTGGCATGCAGAGCACCTAAAGCGATATTTCGCATAAGGGCTCCTTGTAATCCGCTTGTAATCACCTCTAAATTAATAAAACATACACCCTGTGGTTTGCCTTCCCCTTGACACTCCTAGTTTCCCGAGCGGACGCGCTGGGACGGAAGTCGATCGAGAGGGAAGTGTCATCAAGCTGGGCTGTATTTCCGGACTTCGTACCCATAAAGACGAAGCCTCCGGTGTGGTGGCTGAAATCCATCCGGAGCCCAAGCTGATACCTTGTAGGCATCCATAAAAGAGCCAATACCACATTCTACGGAGTCCAAGCTTCGGCTGGTAGACTTCCGTAAAAAGAGCCGAAGGTGGCCAAAATCTGCGGAGTCCAAGCTGCAGCTTGTCAGACTTCCGTAAAAAGAGCCGAAGGTGGCCAAATTCTGCGAAGTCCAAGCTCCGGCTGGTAGACTTCTGCAAAAAAGAGCCCAAGGTGGCCAAATTCTGCGAAGTCCAAGCTCCGGCTGGTAGACTTCTGCAAAAAAGAGCCCAAGGTGGCCAAATTCTGCGAAGTCCAAGCTCCGGCTGGTAGACTTCTGCAAAAATAGCCGAAGGTGGCTACAATTTCTGCGAAGTCCAAGCTACGGCTGGTAGACTTCTGCAAAAATAGCCGAAGGTGGCTAAAGCAAAACAGCATTTAAGCCATGAGCTTCGAATGTCTGTTCATATAAGTCCAAAGTGACAAATTTCTTAAGACACTAAAGTGTCCTGGAAGTTATCTCAATTGATTTCTTTCGTAAAGCAAACAAAGGTACCAAGTTACCATTCTTCTGACTACAAATAGTCGAAGACATTTCATAAGATTTCAAAAGATCTTTAAAATGAAAGAGGGGCTCCGAACCCCCAAAAAATTGTACTCCGAAGTTTTTTCTTTGCGCATAACCATCTTTGAATACAGTTCGAAGTTGCTTATACCCAAAGAGGAGCTAGTAAATATGGAGACAATTTTAAATCGGCATTCATTATTGAAACAAATGTGTTTACAGATTACATTATGAAAAATTGGTATCTATACCAAGAAGGAATCGGAGACCTCTTCGGTCCCGAGAGCTAGGGGTGGAACGACTAGTTCCAACATCGGAAGTTCTATGAACTTTACTATTAACTCTCTTCCTCCCCTTCGAAGCTCTAAAATCCTTTTGCTCTTGTTGAAGCTCGGCCCAAGTTCGAAGCCGCTCGGGGCTTCTTTCCCAGCTTCTAAGATCTTCAGATCTTTTATTTTGGGCTTCACCTTCGTCTTCGGACCAATTAGTGTCTTCAGAAGACGAGGTGTTTGCGTCAATCTCTTTATCTTCCTCTTTGATATAAGACAATACGTCTTTGATTACTTCGGGCGCAATAACGCCGGAGTCATCTCGAGGAATAAGAAATCGAGGACGCTTATAACTCTTTAGAAGTTCGAAGGTGTTCCACAGTGAGCGAAGTTCGCTGTTAAGCTCTAACACTTCGATATCTTCCATAAGAGGCAAAGCCTAAAAATATGACAAACAAGACTTTCATTGATAAATATTTACAAGCATCAGCTTTACATAATCAAAAAATCCTAAATAATCCTAAACCTGCGGGTTCGGAGGAGGCTGACTGCTCGAAGCTTGGCTCCGAACTTGCTTTTGGCGTTGGCCTTCATCAATCCAAGCCTTGATCGCAGATCGACCTTCGGCTCTCCACGAAGTTTGGAAGGCTCGCCAAGCAGTAGCTACGCCTTCGGAAGGAGTCAAAAGTCTCGCGTCGTCGAAGATGATGGAGCCCTCTGCGCTCGGAGTGATTGTTCGGCCCAAATCCTCGTAGTAACGAAGTATTCCAAGGGCAGACACTTGTCCGGAGAGTTCTCCATAACGCATGCCTGCCGTCTTCATTTGCTTCGCTGCTCCTTGGATCCTCTTTAGCCGGCGCAGCAGAGTTACATTGTCATCCGAAGGTAGTGATCCAGTAATACCGAAGTACTCCAAGACACCTAGCATCTGTTCGATGACCTCCGAAGCCACCTTCTCAGACTTGAGCTTTTCCGCATTAAGTGCATCCTTGACCGAAGTCGTTTCTGCTAAAACTCCGGAGATTCTAGCATTCTCCGTAGTCAAAGCATTCTTCTGAGTCCGGAGTTGGCCAGCTTCTTCTTGTAGCCTTACAAGTTCAGACCCTTTGGCAGCATCCTCCGTCCGCAGTCTTTCAATCTCTGCCCGAAGCACAATTCTTTCTGCTTCGAGCTCTTTCTTCGCAGCCTCCAAGCTTTGCCTAGCCCTTCGCTCTGCTGATATTACATTGTCCATCTGAGCTACTCGACCTTCGGAGAAGTTAAAATTTCTTTGAAGAGCTTCGTTCTCTTCCCGAAGTTGAGCAATTTCATTTTCATTCGATAAAGCCGCAGCGCGGGCTAAGACTGCTTGCTAAGAAAAAAGAAAAACTGAAATAAGAAATTATTCATATATAATTTGCTATTTGGTTCGAAGATGCTTTATACCTGATAAGCTGCTCTTTCCACAGCAAGGTTAAGCTCCGAACCCTTCGCTCTGCTTAAAAGGGCTACCAGTTCTGTTTCCCCGACTTGGCGACTGGCTTGGCCCAAAGGTTTAACCAAAGTCCCAAGTCCGGTTTTCTCCTCCAAAAAAGGAGTTATGAGAGGAAGCATTACTGAAGCTTTCTGATCAGCTCTGCTTAGCGAAGGTCCAGAGAGTTCTTCCGAGGCCCTTGGAACTTCTGAAGATGCCCCCCCTCAGTCGATTCACTTTCATCTGATGATTCAGATGAAGTCGATCCTTGAGCAGGGAGAGGCTCAATGTGTCTTTTTCCTCTTCCAGGTCCCGGTAGAGTAACCTCCGGTCGTGGCTCCGAAGTTGTCGAAGGTCTTTGAATTGTATCTTCGTGAGATACTTCGACAACAGGAGGCTCTGCAAAAACAGAAATATTATACATTGTATAATTTTGCAAAAATTGATAAAAATTATGCAAAATTTACCTTCGACATTCTCTGGAATATCGAGTACCGGACTGATCGGAGGATCGAAAGTGTAGTCCTCATCCGAATCAGCCGTTAAATCTTGGACTGCAGGAGCATCTTCCTGGGGAGTCCTCGTTACTTCTTCAGGAATCGAAGCCATAGTGACTTCGACCCCACCTTCGTTCACAGGAACTCCGTCCTGAGTTGTATCTTCTTGAACTACCGAAGTCATTGGTTGATCAGCATTGTCTCCAGACTCTGGTACGTTCGCAGGTTCTTCGGCCTCATCTACACCCATAGGGGCTTCGTTTTGTTCTTCATGGGTATCCGGAGCTCTTACTTCCTCGATGTTGGCTTGGGGCTCCGGTATACCTGCAGTATCTTCAATGTGAATACTTCGTTGAGCTGCATCTTCCTCAATCAATTTCATTAAAAATATACCTTCGTCTTCCTTAGAACTAGAAATCGAAGCTCTTGAGCTCGAAGGTGCGAGGTTCTTCGGCTTCCGAGCCACCTTCTTCACCGGAGTCCTTGCGGAGCTGGAGGCTCCAGCTTCGGCTACTCTTTTCTTGGGTCCTTTCTCTTGAGGCACCTAGTCCATCAGAGGGGGCGGAGTTAACTCCAACATTCCCCATACTCTGTTAAATCGCTCCCAACTTCCGACTAATTTGATTCGCCATTCTTTTTCCGACGGAGTTGGAGCACCCAGAATCTTCTCCGAAGCCCTTACAATTTGTTCTGATGTAATAGGGTCTGAAGAAGCTAAAAAATAATTCGAGTTAGTCTTGCTTCGAAGTAAATATGTACAATGCATGTTGGTTTCGAAGTTACCTGCAGGGCTCGAAGTATAATTGATTTTGCGAAGGCCGCCTTCGGAGTCATCTTCGAAGATGATAGGCCAGTTGGCCATCAGTGGAGGAATTTGAAGACCGATGAATTCTTCAGCCAAGTCTCGCATACTGAGCCTTCGGCTAACTTTTTCAAGCAGGTTCAGGCGGGCTTCGAGCTGACCTTCGTCAGGTTGCACTAGGGCTTCTTTCCGGAATTGAATTTCTTTGAGGGGCCCAGCCAGAGGACTGCTAGCTCCGACTTCGGCATAAAACCACCGCAGTACCCAATCAGTGTACCATCTAGCATTGATGGCCTTAGCAGGGAATCGCAGAGCATATTCGTCTCGAAGCCTAAAATTGATGCTTCCGAAGGCAACCACTACTTTCTCGCCTCCGGAGCCTACGGAGGTCTTCGGCTGACAAGTTGCTCTATGCAGTGCAGCGGAGATTTCAGCCCTCCCCTCACAACCTTCGGCTCTCAGTGCCCACTCGAAGATAGCTAATCTAGCTACAGCATTCGGAGATAGCTGGGGGAGGGTTACATGAAACAGCTCAAGAACTTCGGCCAAGAAATCTACAGCAGGGAGGCCCAAGCCTGCTTCGAAAAAAGCTTCGAACACTACAACCTCTCCGGGTCTTGGTGATGGGATTGATTCTTTGCCCGGCCTCCGAACCATAACCCCATTGCTAATTTTACCCCCTGCTGTGATTGCCAAAGATTCTCTCTTGCAGGTAGACGGCCCTAACTCAAAGGATTGATCCAAGTACTTAGTCGATGGTGGGCACAGACCTTGGTCATCGGGGATTTGGGGATTTCTCCCCCCTGTCGCCATGGACATTGCCGCCTGCATCGAGGGTGCCGCCGCCAATGTCGCCGCCGCTGCTGCTGCGGCTGCTTGCTGCCGAGCCAAGGCCGAAGGAGGCGCAGATCCCTTGGTCTTCACCATCGCGATTGCCGGATCGATCTGAGAGAATGGAGACTAGGGCTCAAGAACTCGAAGGCTAGGGCTCAAGAACTCAAAGGGCTCAAAAAGCTTTTGACTGAGAGGAAGCGGTGAAAAGGTAATCGGGTAAGTTTTGGGGCTCTTTATTTATAGCCTAATCTTTCCGTTTGTTACCGTTTGGACTCTGCCCTTTCGCATTCCCGCCTGTTATTCTCCTCCGAAAATAACGCCTCGTATAGCTTCCGTTAGAAACAGGAACTAACGGCTATTTTTTCTAAGTCTAAAAAGACTTTCGAACTTCCTGAGTCAGTTCTAAGATAGTTCGAAAAAGTAATTACCTTATGACTGATTCGAAGTTCATATCTTCATGCATTTCAGAGATAAAATGAAAATCAATAACCCCTATGATTGGTTATCTTTTCTTTCCGTATACTGCTCTCCTAATGTTACAGGTCGAACGGAGAAGCGTATTCGAGGGGCTACTGTTGGGGGAAAATATCTCATCTTCGGGGTTATCGCCAAAGCAGCATGAAGACAGTCAACCAGTTCGAAGATTGTCCGAAGATCATCTTCGAAGATGCCCAGAACCTAGTTCGAAGCCTGAAGTCAGACACTGATTTCGAAGTATGTCTTCGAACCAAGGCCCTTCAGGATCTTTTCTGCCAGCTAAGATGGAAGACTTATCTTCTATCCTATTAGATTAGTCTTTTACCATTTTAGCCCTATTAAGGAAACTGAATAGTTTCCTTAATGTCGGTTGTAATAGAGGGGTAAATAGGTCTTTTCCTTAATGTTTAGGCCTATAAATACCCCCCATTTCATCCTGTAATAAGGACCGATTACAAGTGATTCAATACACACTTTCGAACTATTCTAAGCTATTATCCTTTCGGAGGCTTAGAACAGTTTGCTTCGCAAACACTTCGTTTGTTAGTTTCTTTTCTACAGAAACCTGTTAGCGTAATCTTTTACGCCAACAGTCTCAGATCACGAGCAGGCGCTCAAGGTTCTCCATACCTTGGACCCAAAGATCTGGGAGATCAAGGTATCCTCTATCGTTGAGAGCACTTCTTACGATACCTTGACCATTTCTGAGTTGTTTAGCAAGCTGAAGGCCACTGAGGTAGATATCCAGCTGAGATCAAATCTCACTGGTTCTGGATCAAAATCCCTGGCCCTTGCTACACCTTCTATTGATCCCTCTGCTGTGAGCTGTGCTGGTTTCTCCTTGATGTCTATCACTGAGGACCAGCTTGAGTCTTTGGGAGATGATGATTTGTGTCTCTTTAACAACCGGGTGCGTCGTGTCTATGACAAGAGAATGTTCAAAAGACACGGCACAAAATCCGGATGCTTTGAGTGTGGTGATCTAGGACACTTCATCGCCGACTGCCCCAAGCGCAATGGATACAAGAAGGGCACCAATGTCAGCTTCCACGACTCCGGCAAGCATGAGAGCTCATCCTTCAACAAGGGCAAGCCGAAGACCCGATTCTTCAAGAAGGCCCTGAAGGACTACCGGCGAGAGAACAAGAAGCGCGACAAGGCCTTCTTCGCCGAGATGGAGAAGAGCTACTCCAAGCAGTCCACGTCTTGTTCCTCTTCATCAAGATCAAGCGATGAGGAGATCGTCATCAGGAAGGGGAAGGACAAGGACGATCCGGCGGGCCTCTGCTTCATGGCCTTCGGAGACAAGCCGAAGAGCCGCTCACACCAGCGCCGAAGATCCCGCAAGAGCTTCTGTTCAATGGCTCTTGGGGATAAGGAACAAAAGAGCTCCTCCGACGATTCCGACGACGACGACAACAAGGTATCATCCTACGAGCACGAAATCGTTGATTTACTTGAGAGCAATCGTCAGGAGTTGAAATATCGGGAAAAACTGCTTAGGGGGGCTAAGAAGAGGATAGATGAGTTAGAGAGTGAGCTTGCCGTGGCCAACGGCAGAATTGAGAGTCTATCTTCTTCCCCTTGCTTGGGTGATAGCAGTGAGTGCCCGAAGTGTGAGGTGCTTCTGTGTGACCTGTCGACTCTGAAGTCCAGGTACACAGAAAGGGTTGATGAGAGGGACGCTTTGGCCACTGAGCTTGAAAGCGCTCAGCTGGAGCTGAAAGATACTCAAGCCACTGTCGTCGCACCCTGTGTTGATTGCCCATCTCATCTAGCTGTCTTAGCTGAGCTGAAATCCAAGGGCGATGAACAGTTGGGTGATTTGGAGAGGTTGAGAGCTGAGCTTGCGCAGACTAGGCTAGAGCTTGAGACATTGTCAGTTCCACCCACTGTATGTGAGAACTGTCTGTCTCTTAGAATGGAGTTGATCAAGCTGAAAGCCGAAAAGTCTGTCCAAGAAGAGAGTGAGTGTGAGACCTGCTTGTCTCAGGTGGAGGTTCTAGCTTCCTTGAGAGAGGAGCTAGCAGACTCTCAGAATGAGAACTTTTACCTCCGTTCTATCCTGAGTTGGATCAGTGCCAGAGAGCCACAACTTGGCATGATGATCCAGCAGTTCAAGAGGCAGGATGGGTTTGGGGTAGGTTACACCTACACCAAGGCTGACTTTGAGAGTGCCATTAGCCGGGCAGTGGAGTGGAGTAAAATGACTCCTGAGCAGAGATACCCCAAGACTCACTCCACTGAGTCCTCCCAGGCTTGTCAGCCCAAGGATGGGGTGATTCATGAACCACCCAAAGCTCCACCCAAGAAGCCTATCTGGGTTCCTAAGCCCAAACACCTCCACTCTTCTCTAGACTCTCTTCCTGGACCCTCTCAACCCAAGAAGACCACACCAAACACTACCAAGCCCAAACATCCCAAGCCTCAACCACATCCCAAGAATCCCACCTATCATTGTGAGTACTGTCAGAGAGACGGGCATCTTGCGGAATTCTGCTTCAGGAGGAAGCGGGTTGAGAGAGCAAAGAGGGCTCGTAGTGATCAGGAGCAGTTCTACCAGCAGGGTGGTAGACTGCGTGTTCCTCGGCACGGGGAGAGGCTGGAGGCCAGGCCGCATCGTGTAGGTGGTGGTAGAGGAGACGGCTTTCTTGCCCGTGCTCCAGTTGGTGGTGTCCATTCTGGCAGAGTTCCAGACCGTGTTGGCTACGGTTTTGGACCTCGTGGCCGCAGGGTTAGGCAGAACCGAGGACCGCGCTTTGAGCCGCGTTTTGGTCCAAACTCTTTTGATGGTTTTCGCTTTCCATCTTTTGAGCAGATGGCTCGACACTGATTTAGCTCTTTTGCTAAACCTGGTGCCGAACCATTTGCTCCCACTTACAGCCACTGATTGTGCAGGACCGGCGACTGGAGGATGTTTGGATCATGGACTCAGGATGCTCTCGCCACATGACGGGACATCGCAGATGGTTCTCCAGTCTCACTCCCCCGAGCTCCAAAGAATACATCACGTTCGGGAACAGCGGTCAAGGGAAAGTAAGTGGCATAGGCTCAATTCGCATTTCAGATCATTTCTCTTTGAAGAATGTTGCTTTGGTTAAAAATTTGAACTTCAACTTGATTTCTGTTTCGCAACTTCTTGAGGATGGTTTGGAAGTGCGTTTTAAGAAGGGAAATTCTTCTGTGGTTGATTCTAGAGGGTCTTTGATTTGCCAGATTTTACCTTTCGGTAAAGTTTTTCGAATTGACTTCTCTAGTTCTTTTGGCCCTTCTCGCTGTTTGATTGCTGGATCTTCTTCTGAGCTCTGGAAGTGGCATAGGAGGTTAGGTCACTTGAGTTTTGATCTGCTAGTCAGGTTAAGCTCTATGGACCTCATCCGAGGATTGCCCAAGCTTAAGATGGAGAAGGATCTAGTTTGTCATCCCTGTCGTCATGGGAAAATGGTTGCCGCATCTCATTCACCTGTGACTCAGGTGATGACTTCGTATCCGGGTGAGCTTTTACATTTGGACACTGTAGGTCCCGCTCGGGTACGCTCAGTCGGTGGGAAGTGGTATGCACTTGTGATTGTTGACGACTTTTCTCGATTCTCGTGGGTTTTCTTTTTGGAGTCTAAGGATGAAACGTTTCAGTTTGTTCATGACCTGATTTTGAAGCTGAAGAATGAGAACAATGCTCGGATGCGAGCAATTCGCTCCGACAACGGCTCTGAGTTCAAGAACTCTCAGTTCATCAGCTTCTGTAGTGATCAAGGTCTGGACCATCAGTTTTCTTCTCCTTACACTCCCCCACAGAACGGCATTGTGGAATGAAAGAACCGCAGGCTAGTCGAGATGGCCAGGACGATGCTCGATGAGCACAGGACTCCTAGGCGTTTTTGGGCTGAAGCCATGAACACGGCTTGCTATCTGGCCAACCGCATCTTTCTTAGAGCTTACCATGGTAAGACATCATATGAACTGCGGTTTAGCAGACAGCCCAAGGTGAGCCACTTGCGAGCGTTTGGCTGCAAGTGTTTTGTGCTCAAGAAGGGAGGGCATTTGGACAAGTTTGAGTCTCGTTGCTGGGATGGTGTTTTTCTTGGTTATGCATTGCTTTCTCGAGGCTTCCGTGTTTGGAACCTCGAATCCCAACTGCTTGTCGAGACCTGTGAGGTTTCATTTGATGAGTCATTGCCTTCTTTGACTCCTTCTTTTGAGCCTTCTGATGGTGAGCTCGGAGAGTCCATCTTCGAGGAAGATGATGACACTCCAGCCACTAATGAGGGTGGGCCTTCTGCACCCCCCGCAGAGCCCACACCTTCTGAGACTTCGACTGAGGATGAGGGCGGACCTCTGATCACTTCTTCCACTACGATCGAGCCCCCTTAGTCGAGTCCAGATGTGCCAGCTGCTGACTCCGGTGAGGTGACTTCGGATCACCAGGGAACCTGAGCAGTTCAGCGTGATCACCCCTCAGAGCTCATTATTGGTGATTTGACTGAGAGAACTTTGCGTTCTTCTGCCTCTCTTGCTGTGTTTGCTGAATCTGCGTTTGTTGCATCTTTTGAGCCCAAAGACGTTTCTCATGCTCTTTCTGATTCTAATTGGATTAATGCTATGCAAGAAGAGATTGAGAATTTTGTCCGTAATCGGGTTTGGACACTAGTTGAGCCGCCACCAAGATGCAACCCCATAGGCACCAAGTGGGTGTTCAAGAACAAACAAGGTGAAGATGGGATTGTGGTGCACAACAAGGCTCGACTAGTTGCCCAGGGTTATTGCCAGAAGGAAGGTATTGACTTTGAAGAAACCTTCGCTCCTGTTGCCCGTCTTGAGTCCATTCGTATTCTTCTAGCTTTTGCCGTTTCGAAGGGTTTTAAGCTTTTTCAAATGGATGTTAAGAGTGCTTTTCTGAACGGGTACATAGAAGAGGAGGTTTATGTTAGGCAACCCCCCGGTTTTGAGAACCCTAAGTTTCCTCGACATGTTTTTAAGTTGCACAAATCTTTATACGGGTTGAAGCAAGCCCCCAGGGCTTGGTATGACCGGTTGAAGCAATTTTTGTTGGAGAAGGGCTTTGTGATGGGTTCTGTGGATAAAACTCTTTTCTTGCTCAGAGATGCTTCAGATTTCTTAGTCGCTCAGATTTATGTGGATGATATTATCTTTGGCGGTACTACTGATTCTCTTGTGTCCAAGTTTTCTGAGCAGATGCACAGCGAGTTTGAGATGAGCCTCATGGGTGAGCTCAAGTACTTCTTTGGGCTCCAGATCAAGTAGACCAAGGACGGCACCTTCATCCACCAAGGTAAGTACACTCGCGACATGCTTAAGAAATTTGACTTTGGTGGTGAGTTGAAGCCGCAGATGACCCCGATGGGCACATCTGGGGGTCTGGACAAGGACGAGAGCGGCGTCAAGGTCAATGAAAGGGAGTTTCGAGGGATGATCGGTTCGCTGTTATACTTAACGGCAACAAGACCAGACATACAGTTCGCCGTGGGACTTTGCGCGCGCTTCCAGTCTTCACCACGCGCGTCTCATCGGCAGGCTGTCAAGCGCATCTTCAGGTATCTCACTTATGCGCCTGATCTTGGTCTTTTCTATTCAGCATCATCTTCTCTCGATTTATCTGGATTTTCAGATGCCGATTTTGGTGGGTGCCGGTTGGATCGCAAGTCGACTTCCGGTACTTGCCAGTTTCTTGGTTCTTCTCTTGTATCTTGGTCTTCTCGAAAGCAATCGGGAGTTGCTCTTTCGACCACAAAGGCTGAGTACGTAGCTGCTGCTAGCTGCTGCTCACAGTTGGTTTGGATGATTTCCACTCTACGAGATTTTGGGTTGTTCTTTCCTACCAGAGTTCCATTGTTTTGCGACAGCACCAGTGCTATTAGTGTAGGGAAAAACCCATGTCTCCATTCAAAAACCAAACATATTGATGTGCGCTTTCACTTCTTGCGGGATCAATATGAGAAAGGTGTCATTGACCTTGTTCATGTTGATACCCATCATCAGTTGGCTGATATTTTCACCAAACCCCTAGATCAATCTACTTTTGAGCGTTTACAAGGGGATTTGGGTGTTGTGTATCCTTTCTAGGATATTTTGCATCAGTTTTCTTTCTTCTTTACTCTTTTCTTGAGTCCTTTTTTTGTGTGTTCATATCTTGCATATTCACATATCACACCTTAGAGATGCTTCTGTTATATGATTGAACTACTTTACTTATTTTAGCTGGTACATGCTCTTGAATACTTGTCAATGATCATGCTTTGGTCCAGTTCACTTGATATGTCTGATATCTGTCATATGCATGGCTTTTATGCTTTAAACTTGAAAACATGATCACCATTGCTTCTGGTAACTAGCATGCGTAGGCTGAATATTCTTGCTATATGTTAACATGCCTGGTAGCTAGTTCTTGACTTAGATGCAAACATGCAACTTGGACATCTTTCTGCTTTAAAACATGGAAATGTGCGTTAAAAATGATAGAAATCAAGAAAAATGTAAATTCCATGCCTTTTTATGCATAACTTGAAAAGATCCAGGTGGGTTTGCTTTGTCGCATTACATTGTTCTGGACTGCGTACCATAGCACTTTGGTATGAACTAGGACAGTGTAGTGTCTGCCAAGACCAAATGTCTTAAGCTTCTGATGGTCCAGTTCTGGCCTAGGCTTGACTTGGTCGGTCAGCATAAGGTTTGACATGCAAATAACCCCTGGCAAAAATGAAAAAGGAAAGAGAAAAAGCCTGAAAAATGAAATGATAACAAGTTTGCTGAAGCACTTTGTTTTGGATAATGCTTATCTTGGTAGATATCAGATAGCTTTTGCATCTCATGCTTTACCTTGCTTGTTTACTGGAAAATGTGGTGATGCTTTTGTTTGCAAAAACTGAAAAATGCATGCAAATGACTTTCTTTAGATATCATCTGTTGCACTGATCATGCCATGTATCGTTACAGTATGTCTTTTGCCGTATCTGTTAGATGTTGTAATTGAAGTCAATCATATCTGAGAAGCATGCTTTCTACACTCCTTCTGCACTCCAGTTGAATTCACTGCATATTTTGAGGGGAGTTGCATTTCAGGGGGAGTCTGTGTCTCTATTGAGTGCTTGATGAGTTCACTTGTCAACAAGAGGGAGAAAATTTGGGATCAAAGTTTAAGGGGGAGTTTTTACTCTGTTGATATCCTTGTTGTTCTGAAATCGCACTCAATTTTGAGCTTTTACGTTTTGGTTAACCATAATGACCACTTCTTGCTTTTGTTTGGCTTTCGGTCAGTAGGGTTAAACTTTTACCTTATTTTTTCTTCTTCTTTGTTTTCTTGTGTTTTGTTTTCGTGTTTCCACATTTGTTCGCAGGTGCTGAAGAGCTGAAGAAGAGGAGTGTTGACAATGCACTCATCAAGGGGGAGATTGAGGAGCCATGCTGAATAGCGTGGGCCTCATGGCTCTAGAAGTGATGAGTCATTGTCAACGATAGTCAAAGAGGACAGAAGAAGAGAGGAGATCTGCTGTTTCATGGGCCGCGTGTGACTCAGGTACATGGGCAGCGAGCGACTGTCGGGCAGAGGAGGCTGCGAAGTCGGGCTGGCCCAATCCGGGTACATGGGCCAGAAGCAGTAGAAGACCCACTGGGTTGTTGACCAGGGTTGACTCAGGTACACGGGCGGTGAGTGAATTCCGGGCTGAGAGAGCTGCGGAATCGGGCCAGCCCAATCCGGGTACCTGGTGCAAAGTCGGTGGAGGCTTTGTCAGTTTCGGCGCAAAACTGACGACCGTCGATCTTGTATCCGACTGTCCAGAAGAGAAGCCGTAGTCGCTACGAAAACTTAGCTTCCGGATAAGTCATCTGTAACTCTAGGCCCACAGTCAGTCAGTCGTGTCTGTAAAAATTCCTAAGGGCAGTAGAGTCTTTTCCTTTATTCTTGAGTCTGTAAAAACCCTAAGGGGCTGGTAGAATATTCCTAGTGTTGGGAGCCTATAAATAGGACCCCAATCCCTATGGTTTGGACTACCCTTTCGGCTGAAATCAATTCTATTCCTTTGGGTCACTTTTTGTCTCTTGCTTTGCCTCTCTCCTCTCCTGTTCTTGCTTGCGCCGCCAGGGAGTTTTTGCCCCTATTTTGTTGCCTTGCATTGATTGTTGCAGTGAAGGTTCTTTTCCCAAATCGTGTGCAGCAACTGCAGAGCTTTAATGGCTTCATTTCATTTGCACAGCAAGTTTTTCCATGATTTTTGAGGCTTCAGAAGCTTCTGCTGGGTGTGTTCTTCACGCAAGTAGTACTAGTTCTTGCTGTTGCAAGTAGTACTGCTATACTGTAGCTACAGTGCTCTGTGCCAGCTTTTTACTTTCTACTGCGCAACTTTTTGATCGAAGTTGACAGGCTCTAGAAACTTTTCTGGCTGTTTCCTGGCGAAGCCACCATATCTGTTCGAAGCCCCTCAGCCCCGTGAGGCAGGCTTCGATCGGATATACTCAAAAGCTTCGTTCGAACTTCGAGCAGCGTTTTGTGTTCTGTTGCTAGCTTCAAAGTACTTTTTGAACGGACAGCATCGCATACTTCGAACGACAGTGCGAAGGTACTCCGTCTCTAGCTATTCGAAGTCCACACTTCGATAGGTTTCAAAGTTGGCTTCGTTCTGCTAGGCTTCGCTTTGGTTTCTTTGTGGCGTGTCAGCCTTCGCTTCTCTTTTCGTAGGCTTCGGTTTGGTCTCTCTGTCGTGTGACAGGCTTCGCTTCTTTGTTCGAAGGTTGTCCGTCTGTGTTGCATTCGAAGTTTTCTGTTCGAAGGTCTAAGTTCGAAGCACTTGGTTCGAAGCTGTGTTCGAAGCCTTGCCTTCGAAGTACATACTTCGAAGCAGGCTCCGATTTTGTCATACTTCGCTTCGAAGCATACTTCGTCATCTACTACTTCGAACTAGGCTAGATCAAAACACCTTTGGCATTTTCAACTGCCTTCGGCAGGCCTCGCAACCGACCTCCGAAGCAGGCTTCGACAACCATCTCCGAAGCAGACCTCGACAGGCGAAGCAGGCTTCGCCGAGTTCCGAACAGGAGACAAATCTGAACAGTAACTTCTCATTTCACTTTACATATACTTAGATCATTTTATTGGGAAGTTTAGGCCTGACATATTTTGTTTATCTACCTAGTTGCACTTCTTTGATAGTTCTCTGTTTGACATCAGTTGCTTCTAGGCTAGATACCTTTAGACTTAGGCTTTCTGTTTATTTTCTGCTGCTTAGTCTTTTGAGGTGCGTTGGGTATTGGGAACAGGCCATTGATTCGAAAGAATTTTTAGGCGCCCATTCACCCCCCCTCTGGTCGCTACTTTCGGTCCTACATTAGTCTCCAAATTGTAAACACGGTAAGAATGACCATGTGTAGTGTAACCCAAAAAGATCCCGTCAGAAGAACGCGACTCAAATTTGTCCAAATTTCCACGTTTTAGGATAAAGCAACGGCAGCCAAAAACTCGAAGATGAGTAACTCTGGGCTGTCTCCCAAAACATAGCTCATAAGATGTCAAGTTCAAAATTGAGCGCAAGAATATTCGGTTTAAGATGTAACAAGCAGTGTTCAGGGCCTCAGCCTAGAATTTTCTAGGAGTCCTATGCTGATCGAGCATCGTCCTAGCCATCTCAACCAAAGTGCGGTTCTTTCTCTCAACAACACCGTTCTGTTGAGGAACCCGCGAAGCAGAGAATTTATGTTCTATGTCATGCTCCATGCAAAAGTCAACAAAGAGACTGTTCTTGAACTCAGTGCCATTATCACTTCGAATGAATTTCAATGCACTAGGGAGTTCAGTGAAAAGTCTCAAAGCTAAGCTCCGAAAGTGTGAAAACACTTCATCCTTGCTGGCAAGAAAGAAGACCTAAGAGTAACGAGAGAAATCATCGACAATAACTAACACATACCATTTGCCGCCTAAAGAACTAACCCGAGAAGGACCTACAGTGTCCATGTGGAGAAGTTCTCCGGGTTGTTCAGTCATCACTGTGGTGACTAGCGAGTGCGAGGCGGCAATCATTTTACCATGTCGACAAGGAGCGCAAACTAAATTCTTCTCAAACTTGAGCTTGGGCAATCCTCGAATCAGACCTAGGGCACTCAAACGAGCAAGCAACTCAAAACTCATATGCCCTAGTCTCCTATGCCACTTCCAAAGCTCAGAAGTTGAATTTATTTCTTAATATTTGTTTGATTACCTGGTTACTCCGTTACCCTTACAATCGTTAAGGATCCATCGGAACGCGACGTCGGTGTTGGGTCATGGTTAGGTTTATCCCTAAGTATCCGCGCGCTTTTGGATCGTCGAACTGACCCAAGTGTGTGGGTGTGTTTTCGTGTCAACAACTGCCTTATGGTTAAAGATGGAATCGATTTGGATGACAAAAGATCTTACCAGAAGGATGCACATGAAGATGAAATTATTTTCCCACAAGTTGCAAGATGATGGTTCCGTGTTGTGAGGAATATGATCCCGGGGTATTTCCTAAGAAGCTTTAAGCTAACTAGTCAAAAAGCGACGTCCTCCAAACGATCACCAAACTGAGGCCTAAAGACTCATGAGTCCAGCACTCGGGACGGAGGCCCTCCCTACTAGCATTAATTGAGCAGCAACCTTCAAGCGCTGGGCAATCATTAATCCCCACGTACTAATATTATCAGCGTGTTAATCATTGTATCATTGCCTTTGAACTAATCGCTAAACCCCCTTAATTGGTCATTAACAGAGCATTTTAACCACCATTTGTAACACCTGATCCCTCTCTTTTAAAGGGATTAGAGGGATCCTGCAAAAGGCAAGTTCTTTGGAACATACCCATACATTTCCACCTGCTTAAGGTCGTTTAACACCTTAAAGCTCATACACACAAGAGTAGGGTTATTATCATTCGGGAGGTCCGAACCTTTCTAAAAACTCTCCCTTGTCTCTTATTTCGAGATAACCATTAAATCACCACACAATACTCTTCCTTAGCCTAATTAAAAATCCCTCTATGGGCACCCCCATAGCACATTGTTGTTCATACGCAATGACAGTTGTCATGCCAGGTAGGGGGTTGTTTGTGTTTTTCAACTAATTTGATGGTTGTTGTATGCAAGGTCAACACCAAAGTTTCTGTTGGTGCCACGATCTCATTTGGAAGTCTGACTTTCATTGGGGATTGTATGGACCAATTGGTTCAGACTACCATCCCATTGATGGCAAAAGCCTCACGTGTTCCAATGATGCATTCATCGGTTCTTCAGATGTCCGAGCTCATAGCTCCGTCTAAGGAAATATCATTGGGCTCTCAGGAATCAAAGCAACAAGCTCTTCCTTGAGCTCGCCTCTAGGTCGCCACTGACTCGCCCACTGACTACATCATTGCAAATTTACCACGGTTTCTATGAAGCAAGCTCACACTCGACCATTTCAGCTAAGCTGACGTCATCTCCACATGTCATCATGATGATAATGACAGTTGTCTTAGACAACAAACCTTTTGATCTAGCCGAATCCAGTACTCACCGATGTGAATGCCAAAGGCAGAACACCGCCTGGGCTTATCGTCAAGCAAGGGCTCACGTAGATACTTGTACCTCCTGACAAGGTGCACGAGATGCATACACGATGGATTTTGAAGGCCATTACGTGTATCGCACCCCGACTATAGATCCTCTCACCATCGAGAGGACGCTGGCAACCCCCCCTAACACACCCAAGATCCAAAGGGCTCAGGCCATGACTTAGGTTGTAACCGCTCAACTTGTTGACATGGAACCACTTCACCAACCATGGTCTTCGGGCCGTAGTTCTCATTCTCGAGCTCCAAGAGACTATAAAAAACCTCCGCAAGTTCCAATGGTGGCTTTACCCAAACAAATGTGTATTCAGTGTGCCGACTGGAAAATTACTTAGGTTCATTATTAGTAGTCGGTAAATTAAAGTAAATCCGAAGAAGATTTCTGTAATATTGAAGATGGCCAAGCCCAGAAACATCAAGCATATTCAGCGTCTCATAGGCTGTATGACCCTACTTGGTCGATTTATTTCCTGACTCGGTGAGCGCAGGATGCCTTTTCTTCAAGTTGCCAAAAAAGAAGGTGATTTCTTATGGATGTCAGAGGCCAACAAAGATTTCGCTGACCTCAAGAAGTCTGGTACCCTCACGATGAAACCTTTCTCCTCTACATTGGCACGATGACCCACGTGGTCATCACCACCATGGTCATCGAGCACACAGAGGAAGGACATGCCTATCTAGTTCAAAGGCTAGTATATTTTATATGAGGTATTCGTACTATACAAAGTCCGGTACCCTCAGGTCCAAAAGCTCCTATATGCGGTCCTAATTACCGCCTGGAAGCTCAAGCATTATTTTCAAGATCATACAATGAAGATTATCACTAAATTTCCACTCGGAGATATTTTGCGAAATTGGGAAGCGACTGACCGGAACGTGAAGTGGGTCATCGAGTTAGGAGAATATACTCTTGACTTGAAGCCCCGCACGACCATCAAGTCTTAAGAACTTGCCGACTTCGTAGCTGAGTAGACCGAGATTCAATTCCCACCAATTGGTGACCTTCAAGAACATTGGTTAATGTATTTTGATGGATCACTCAGTATTGATGGAGCAGGAGCCAAAATCCTCCTCATATCCCCTCAAGGTGAAAGGTTAAAATATGCTCTTTAGCTATTATTCATGGTGTCTAAGAATGTAGCCAAATATGAAGCTTTCCTCAATGGGTTGTGCATCACCATTTCCCTCGGGATCCAAAGATTAATGGTATATGGAGATTGCAAATTAGTTTTTAGTCAAGTCAATAAAGATTGGTCACGCACTAATGAGAAGATGAATGCTTATTGCAAGGAGATCCACAAGCTAGAAGGCAAGTTTAGCGGTCTCAAGTTTCATCACATCCTAGATACGAGAACTCAGCCATTGACTTTTTGGCTAAACTCAGCTCATCAAGAGCCCCAACGTCAAGCGGTATTTTTCTACAAGAACTCCCGAAGTTATGGATTCAACATGATAAATATCCGATTTTAGAAGATGAGAAAATTCCATCGGTTTTAGTCATCACTAATAATGAAGAAGACTGGTGGCAACCAATCATTGATTTCATCCTTTCTACCTGTTGATAGCAAAAAATGGCATTAATGGTTAAGATTGTCAAAATATCAATTTTGGTAATTTGGACCAAAAATACACATGTCTTGGACTGGGCCGAAGCCCTACAGGGCCGAAGGCCCATTGATCTATAGGCTTCGGAAGCTTCCATCAGGCCTACTACCTTCGGCCCGAAGGCCTTCGGAGGCCTTCCTCGTCGAATCTTCGGCCCAAGGAGCAGGCTTCGGCGGTCTTGGTTGAAGGCCCACTTTGGGATGATTTCTGGAGATAGAATTTGAGTCTGATTCTAGCTAATCTTATCCCTACGTGTGATTAGGCTAAATCCTATCAGATTAGGCTTAGAGATTAGAAGTCTAGCCCCTATAAATATAGGGGTGAGGCCGGTTCATTAACCCCCCAACACAAATCAACACAAAAACCTTTACTTTTCTACAACCTTCGTGGGTTTTCCTAGAAGCCCTCCGACGGCCACTTCAGAACAGTGGTAATCCTTATTACTTCGCTTGTGAAGTATCCGTTAATCTACGTAATAGATTGCTATCGCCTTATTACTTCGCCTGTCAAGTATCCGCTAATCTGCATAATAGATTGCTACCTTCGCTCCCTAGTGCAACACTTAGCAGAATTTGGTCCCCAGGCCGAATTGGCACTTGATCTCTGTTCTGTTGCAGGTTTCCATGCTCGGAGCCGCTTCGTCGGAGGTGTCCGGAGCCAAGAGATTGGTTTCGGAGGCTACCAGAACACCCTTCGGCGGAAATACTGCTTCAACCACCCATACCGGACTGTCACGCTGTTGTCGGTTTGACCGAGTCCCACGCGCCAGCACGCTTCGCAACAGGCCTCGTCACGATAGGCTTCGCCATGTTTGTATCCCACGTTAGACGAAGTCATGCCCACGCGTTGCGTTCGAGTTATTTTACCATGTCAAAGACTTCGCTCCGAACCCCACTGCTCGGAGGTGATTGTTGCGTCGAGATATGTTCGGAGCCCACCTTCGGTCAGATCAAGTCCGAACGCCGAAGGCACCCTTCGGCGGGACCCTTCGCATCATACGCCGAAGGTACCCTTCGACGATACCCTTTGCACTGGATACCCTTCGGCGAGTCCACCCCCTTACCATTGTTAAGAGTAGTTGGAACGTGACATCGGTGTTGTGTTACGCTTAGGCTTGTTCCTAAGTATCCGCACACTTTTGGATCATCGAACTGACCCAAGTGTGGGGGCACATTTTCGTGTCAACACTACCAAGGCTCTTGAAGACAAAGACACAACAATTCATCTATCTAGAAGATATAAACAATATGTTGTGGTGGGATCAGAATTATATAAAAGAGCCACTTCAACCCAAGTGCTTATGAAGAGTGTCAACAAAGCAAAAGGATTAGAAATATTCACAGAGATACACTCAAGCATTTGTGAAAACCACACAGGCACTCGGACACTGGTTGATAAGGCCTTTAGGTCAGGTTTTTATTGGTTGACTACCAATGAAGATGTCAAGATACTAGTTTATAGCTACCAAGGATGTCAATTCTTCACCAAACAACATCATCTCCCTACTCAAGCTCTCTAGACCATCTCGACATCATGGTCGTTTGCATGTTGGGGACTTGATATAGTCGGACCTTTTCAAAAGGTCTCCTAAGGTAATGATCGTATCTTTGAGGCTATTGACAATTTTACCAAGTGGATAGAAGTGATTCCATTAAAGATAAGCACAACCAAGAAACCTGCAGATTTCATCCAAAATATAATCTATCGTTTCGGCGTCCCTAATCAAATTATTACATATCTCGGGACCCAATTCACCAGCAATGATTTTTGGGAATTCTATGAAGACTGGTGTATTAAAGTCAAATATGCTTCTGTTGCATATCCAAGAGCTAATGGTCAAGTAGAACGGGCCAACGACATGATATTACAAGGGTTAAAACTAGAATATTTGATCCCCTAAACAAATATGGTAGTGGAAGGATGCAAGAGTTGCCATCCATTCTTTGGGGTCTTCGCACTTAGCCTAACTGAGCCACTGATCAAACTCCTTGTTCCTTATATGGATTGGAGGTTATTCTACTGATGGACATGTTGCATGTGTCCCCTAAGATTGAATATTATAAAGAAGGCAGAAACCGAGAAGACAAGAGAAGAGCATGTCGACAACCTCGAAGAAGCGCGTCTTGCTGCATCTATCCAATCGAACCGCTACTAGCAAAGTCTAAGAAGATACTATGATAGCAACATTTGTGGTCGGGCTTTTCAAGTTAGAGACTTGTTCCTCTACCGAGTGCAGTCCACAGTTGGCGCACATAACTTGTTAGCTCTGTGGGAAGGACCATACATCATCTCTGAAGTAACCCGACCTGGGTCATATCATCTCATGCGGGAAGATGACCAAAAGATGACAAATTCATGGAATATTGAACAACTTCATCGTTTTATCCCTAAATAGGACAAGATAAGTTCTTGTTTATATTATGCAAGAAATTTGAATTTTTTTTCAAATTGATCCTCATAATTCGCCTTCAACCCAAGCATTTGCAAAACAGTCACTCTAACATATTGTCGAACTGACTACCTGCTCGGGGGCTTGATACTTTATTCGCCTTGATTGAGTCTCAGTGTCCTCGACTACTTGTGACACCGATGGTTCTAAACAATGTGCAAGCGGCTCAAGTTTCCCTACGCTAAACATACCTAAGCTATGTTACAACAGTCAAGACTTCACTGCATATAATCAAGCGAGACAAATATTAACAAAGAAGAATTTTCTTTGCATTTCAATAAGATGTACATGTACAAATTTTCTTCTGCATTCCTTTTATCTGCTCAATAGGTCTTGCATTGCTCAGATGTAGTTCCATCACACTGTATATACATAGTGCTAGAACATTCTCGAGTATGAGAATCCCCACGAACTGAGGATGTCGAGCAAAGAACTGCTCGAGTGCTATAGAGCACTTAGCAGATTATTCAACACACACTCCCCAGCCTACCAAGCAGACAACGTCATTAACTCTGAGATGATGCACCTAACTGACCAATCGGGAGGTCGTAGTAACAGTGGTAGAGGCTAGACAACTTGTAGAGATGAACATTGTCATATCGATAATTATCACACCTACTGAAGCTAGCGAAGCCCGAGCACCACTGCTACGTCCGCAATCACTACCTAGACAGTCAGTTTGCCAGTAACCGGTCTACACTATAGTTGCAGACCAGAAGTAATGTGACATGAGATTGAGCACCATACCTCGTATGTAGTTCCACTGGGCATTCCCAAGTGCAAGGGTCACCGACAATGGGGAAGCCGACCAAAGAATGTGGTGATGACAATGTTGAAGAAATTATCTGCTCAACAGAGTCTTCTTCACCTGGTGACCAGGTGCATTCCTCCGATCTCCAATGGTTGAAGGCTCCATAGGAATGCTCGACCCCAACCAAACATGTTGTTCGGGGCAGAGTACCACCATGCGGCCACCACATCAGCTCACATCATATCGCTGGGTACTAAGATTATTGTTGCTCCTCCTCCTTCTGAGTAGTTGCAACAAAACATCGTCCAACATGCAAAAGTGACTGCTTCTTGTTCTTGAAAAGCTCTGTCAACACCCGATAGGTGATATTATTGAAGATTGAAAGCAATCAAGTATCAAGAGGTCTACTAGAGGTTGGAAATACAAAAATTTAAAGGAACAAGAGCATTTTTCCTCCACACTCGAAGATGCTTGGTGAGCCGGATGAGCTTATCTGCCTGAACTTAGTCATTCGACTCATGATAGCAGAACCAAGCCAGATCCAGAATCAGCATCAGATTAAACTCGGGTAGATATGCTAACTCATGATTCTTAATCATGAGGACTCCTAGCCTTTCCAGACATGGAAGAGGCACTTTAAGGAGGAAAAAGTTCAAGCACCAAGAAGATGCATGAGGAGGCGAAGGCTCAGAGTGTGATGGAGAAGCTCATGTAGGGATGGCTATTTATAGGCCATTAGAGCAATCAAATCGGACCCTTTTAGTTGGAAGCAAATCATAAGTTTTTCGGCATTAATCGTCATTCATGGCGCGCCAAATACTATGGAAAGGCCTTAATTGATCAGTCTCCAAATCCACGACCTTAAATCTCATCAGTCAATATTCCTATCTTCATTGAAGTGGTCAACATGACCCTACACTTTCCCTGAGAAGCGGTCAAGTCCGGTGGACGTTTGGCCTGCCAAACCTCTGTATCCGCAGATTCTCTTCTATCAGATTTCAATCGACAATCGCACAAGATTTAATACTCGTCGGATATAAAAATACTAAATATGTGGAATTTAATCATGCCACTATTGGTGAGATCACTAATAACTTAGAGATTTAAAACATCTCATAAGTACTTTTCACCAACAGAATATGGAACATTTGTGGTATCTATTACTCAAGGCGCAACAAGCTAAGTCCTTATTGTTGAAGTAATATGATTGCACAATTTCTTTTTTCCTGACCCCCTAAAATAACTTAAACTTTGTATCCATGACCCGCTCTGGCTGAGTTAAGTTATGAATGATTAATATTGCCATCCATGATCATCTTTGGCTTAGCTTAGTTTTTCTTGAAGCCTTATAGCCTAAGAAACTCTGTATCAATGATCTGCACTAGCTGACTCAGGTTATATTTCTTTACACTCGGGAGCTCGACCTTTATTTCGTGGTTAATTTGACTACTCCTAAAGTGATGTTTCTCGACTACATGTAATGATTATGACTCTAAACAACATACTTGTTTGTCAAGTTTCCCTGGGCTATGGATCTAAGCTATAACATTTAGTCAGATCCATCACGAGTGGTTGGGCACAAAACATATTTCACATAAGAAAGCATTGTTTCATCTCCCAGAAAATATATATTTACACTATGGCAGTCTACTCGGATGGGATTGCAGGGTTGGATAGATATATTTCCAAGTACGAAACAAGGACATCGGCGGTCTCCCTCACCTCCATGTAAATGTGTTCCATGCTAGACTCCTTGATGTTCGTCGACCACCCTCTTGGATGTAATCCATTCAGGCCATTGGATACACCACCCGGATAATCCCAAGTGCATGTGTGGCTACTAACCGAGCGATGCCCCAGGAATTTTCCCACAGGTGTGTTTCCGACCCCTATGGTTGCTCAATGGACTTCTTCATCGATCACTCGGTGTTGTATTGCTCACAATCAATCATCTTGATTAGCGCATCTGCCCTAGTTTTGAAATGGTCTCGCTGCGTCTGAGCACTGCTCAAACATGACTCAAGGTCAGCAAATTGGGCATCCACTCGCTGATGAAGCTCTGCAAATCATCATATTATTTTAGAAAAGTGCTTCAAAAAGAAATTATAATAAAAAGGAACAAGGCGGTGATTCTATACTTTCATATTCACCTAACCATCGGGCACTAGTGGACTCAGATTCCTTGAGCTATTTTTCAAGCTCAAGATTTTTTGCCTTCGCTCGAGCCGCTTCAGTAGTGGCTTCATGTTGAGACATGGGGAAGCTACGCTAGTCGACAATTTCAAAAATTTAACCCCCAAACCCTAGAACCATGCGTGTGAGGGATCATGAATCATTACCTTCTAACATGAGACGTGCTAGTGTAGCGGAAAAAGATGTTGGGAAGTGTGTCCTCGCTTATCCTCATCTCGCTCCACCTATTCCTTGGCGATCCAATCGGTGAAGACCGGTGATGTCCACGTGAAGAAGCCCATGAGCGCCGCTATTCAAGCAGTGCCTCTACAGAGTCCACATGTACAAGGATGAGATTGATCTCACACCGGTGTGATAGCACCACTCGTGAGAACCAGGGAGAAATCCCAATCTCAACTATTGAGATCGAGAAGGGAGAGAAGAGGTTCTTTGAGGCTAGGGTTTAGATCTAATCTAAACTGCAATTAATATATATCCAAAGACCTCTCTTTATTTAGAGCTTGGACCCTAGGCCCAAAACTAAATAAAAAGACCAATAGATTCAATCTATTCACCTGCCTTAGAACTTCCGATCTAGACTCTTTGTCTACAACACAGAAATTATCAGAACTTCTGATACCTCTATCGGAACTTCCAATACCTCTATCGGAACTTCCAATTCCAAATCGGAACTTCTGGTTTGAACTCTCTATCTCTAAATCAGAAATAATCGAAACTTTAGATTCCAAATCGGAACTTCTGATTTGAGCTCTCGGTTTCTCAAACCATGAATTATCGAAAGTTCTGATACCATATCAGAACTTCTGATTTGAGCTGTCAGTTTCAAATTTAGAAAATAATTGAAACTCCCGATTCCAAATCGGAACTTCTGATCAATCTAGAATTTTCTTAGGCACAATTCCTTTAATCTCCCACTTGTACAGGAACCAATTCTTAGCAAGTTTCTTAATCCATCCCTTTAAGTGTGTGACCTGATAGGTTCATACACAAACAGCAGTTCCCTGGAAACCTTTTTCTGGCTCACTGATCAATAGCGGTACCTAGCAGCACATATTGACCCCCGAAAGCATACAAAATCAAATTTTCACTGAACCTTGATATACGCATGCACCAGTCCCTTTACCACACGACATCAAACAAGATCAAGGAGAGATATGTGCCACCCTTGTTGGTTAGCTCAACATTTCACTCAAACAAGTATCAAATTCAAATCACGACTAACTTTTTAGTCATAGTGGCATGGCCACACACTTTTCCAATCCGACTACCTTGAGGGTCCAGAGACGTCTCTCCTGTTATGAGGAAGGGTAAATTCTATCTTGACCGCTCACATCCCATGACATGTTTCACAATAAAGCTAAAAATAACCCTTATGGCTGGCTACCTAGTTACGGAATAGTGCTAGGAAATATCTAAGTGTGCCGCCACACATTCTAGAATGAAATGACGATCTTAGGTCTAAGGACTCTGTAGGTACATAATTTGAGATGACAACTCATAGCATATTACAATAACAATCCTAGCAGAATTTAGAGTCTGTCTATCTAATATCATGTTCTTCAACATTTGTTCACATCTCTGATTCGACATCCCCATGTCTATGATCCGTGAAACATGATCAGCAATCAGCCAGATGTGCTAGCAATGTCACATCACTATCCCACATGATGATAAGATTAGGGATCATTTTGAACAAACATCATTATAAAAACAAAGAGTCTCAAGGACAAGTCATCAACTCATCAATCAATGTAAATGACATTTATTCCAGGAACAAGATAACAATTATCCTCATACATGAGCATAGACACTACTAACGTCTTCCACATACACATGACTCACTCACATAAGTATCTAATACCCATGGATCTCAAGTGTGCCTAATG
Organism: Zizania palustris; assembly: GCA_019279435.1. Lineage (NCBI taxonomy): Eukaryota > Viridiplantae > Streptophyta > Magnoliopsida > Poales > Poaceae > Zizania > Zizania palustris. The sequence continues at coordinate 30,584,588 of JAAALK010000082.1, forward strand.
CTTGGGCTGTGAAAGAGGTTTTGTCAATGGATCTACTATGTTCAAATCTGTGTGCACCTTGCAAATATTCACATCACCTCTCTCTATGATCTCGTGACCTAGGCTCCTTTGCTTGCGCAATGGCACCAATATTATCACAATAGAGGTCCACTGGACTGAAAGCACTAGGGACAACACCCAACTCATAAACAAACTTTCTAATCCAAACAGACTCCTTCGTAGTTTCCGAAGCTACGATATACTCAACTTCTGTCGTAGAATCCGCCACTGTCTCTTGCTTAGAACTTTTCCAACTCACTGCGCCTCCAATGAAGCAAAACACAAATATAGACTGCGAGCGAGAATCATCATTGTTAGTCTGAAAGATAGCATCGGTGTAGCCACTTACAATGAGCTCCTCTTCACCATTGTAAACTAGGAACATATCCTCAGTTCTTATCAAGTACTTGAGGATACCTTTTACTACAGCTTAGTGACTTTCACCTAGGTTTGGCTGGAATCTGCTCGTAACACTTAGAGCATAGGAGACATCTAGGTGTGTACACAACATGGCATACATGGTGGACCCGATCATGGAGGCATACTGGATCGCACTCATTTTCTCTAGCTCATCAGGTGTCGAGGCACACTGAGTCTTACTAAGAGAAATACCATGTGACATTGGCAAGAAACCCTTCTTGGAATTCTGCATTTTGAACCGCTTCAAAACTTTGTCAATGTATATACTCTGGCTTAATCCAATTAGTCGTTTTGATCTATCTCTATAGAAACTATTTTTCAATGAAGTCTTGACAACATTCAATAAAGGAATGTCATTTTCGATCAACAATTTGTCATCCACATATAAGACCAAAAATATAAGGCTCTCATTTGTTCTTGATGAAGCCAAACCCTTTGACTACCTCATCAAAACGAAGATTCCAACTCTGAGAAGCTTGCTTCAACCCATAAATGGACTTCTACAACTCACAAACTTTCCCATCATTTTCTGGATCATAAAGACCTTTGGGCTATGTCATGTACACATCCTCACTTAGGTTTCCATTCAGGAAAGTTGTCTTGACATCCATTTACCATATCTCATATTCAAAAATGCAGCAATTGCTAGGATGATCCGGATAGACTTAAGCATGGCGACGAGTAAAAACATTTCATCATAATCAACACCTGGAATCTGTCTGAAACCTTTCGCCACCAATCATGATTTATAGATGTGAACATTTCCATCAACGCATATCTTTTTCTTAAAGATCCATTTACACTCAATAGTTTTTACACCATCGGGTGGATCGACCAAATTACAAACTTGGTTTTTTTGCATTGATTCTAATTCAGATCTAATGGCTCCAAGCCATTTCTCAGAGTCTGCTTCCATCACTACTTCCGCATAGGTCTTGGGTTCATCGTTGGACTCACCCTCCCAGACCTTCATGGGTCTGGTTTCTCAATAATAGGTTATGTAACCCTTTGCATGTTTTGTTGTGGTTCAATGGGATTTGAAATACTTTTCAGCCGCTCTCGAACTTCTTCAAGATGCACCGTGCTCCCACTAACCCCTTTCGAGAGAAACTCTTTCTCAAAGAACACACCATTATGAGTGACAAACACTTTGCTCCCCTCTCTATTATAGAAATAGTATCATTTGGTTTCCTAGGATATCTCACAAAGAAGCACTTGTCAGATTTAGGAGTGAGCTTGTGAGACGTCAAACGTTTGACATATGCGTCACAACCCCAAATCTTCAGAAAAGACAAACTGGGATGCCTCCCAGAACACATCTCATATGGTGTCCTCTCCACTACTTAGATGGAACTCTATTCAATGTGAAAGCGGTAGTTTCTAGAGCGAGTCCCCAAAAGGATAATGGAAGATCAGCATGACTCATCATCGACTGAACCATGTCCAACAAAGTACAGTTCCTCCACTCGGACACCCCATTCTATGGAGGCGTGTTAGGTGGAGTTAGTTGTGGAACAATTCCACACTACTTTAAATGATCACTAAACTCATGGCTCAAATATTCACTTCCATGATCAGATCGTAGAAATTTAATTGTCTTTCCCGTATGATTTTGTACCTCATTTTGGAACTCCTTGAACTTTTCAAACGACTCCCACTTATGCCTCATTAAGTAGACATAATCAAATCTACTCAACTTGTCGGTAAAAGTGATAAATTACTGAAAATCACCTCAAGCGGTATGACTCATCGGTCCAAATACATTAGTATGTACTATGGCCAATAGCTCACTCGCCCTCTCACTTTGACTAGTGAAAGACGTTTTTTTCATCTTGCCAAGTAAACAAGACTCACATGTGTCATGTGATTCAAAATCAAATGACTCCAAAAGTTCATCTGTATGGAGCTTCTGCATGTGCTTCTCATTTATATGACCCAAACGACAATGTGAGATGTAGGTAGGATTTAAATCATTGAGTTTTTGTTTCTTTATACTAATGTTATAAATGTGTGCATCCTCAAGACTTAGAATATATAATCCATTCACCAATGGGCAAACACCATAGAACATACCATTCGAAAATATTGAACAACAGTTGTTCTTTATTACGATTTCAAAACCATCTTCTTCTAAACATGAAGAAGAGATAATTTTTCTGCCTAAGGTGGGAATGAAATAACAATTATTTAATTCCAAAACTAATCCTGAAGGTTGCGATAGTGAATAAACACTAATAGCCAATGTTGCACTTTTGCACCATTTCCAACGCGGACATCCAGTTTGCCACTAGCACACTTTCTTGACCTACTCAACCACTGCAACGATTTGCATGTATGAATCATCGAACTGGTATCAAATACCCATGAATCATTTGGACGAGTAACAAGATTAATCTCTATAACATTTATACCTGAATCGGAAGTCGCACTTCCCTTCTTGTTCTTCTACTCTTCCAGGTACACCTTATAGTTGTGCTTCTAATAACTAGGATTGTCGTAGTGGTGGCAAATATTAGAGCTAGCAAGACCTGACTTGGAATTTTTAGTCGGTTTAGATTTTGCACTAGAGATCACATCTGAAGTCTTAGCCTTGCCCTTACACTTTCTCTTTTTGCTCTCCTTCTAAACCATCATCACGTGATTAGGAGCTTTCCTGATACTCTCCTCAGCAGTTTTGAGCATCCCATGCAACTCGGCTAAGGTTTTCTCTAGTCCATTCATTTGAAAATTCATAATGAATGGCTCAAAGCACAAAGGGAGCGATTGGAGAATCACGCCCGTAGTAAAGTCTGGATCTAGTGGAGAACCCAACCTCTCCAAGGTCTCAATGTAACCAATTATTTTGATTACATGAAGACTAATTGGGCTCCCTTCTGCCAATATACTCCCAAACAAGGACTTAGATACATAGTATTTCTTAGCTCATGCCTGGTTATGAATCATGCCCTTGAGGCCTACCATCATATCGTAAGCATCTCTTTTCTCATATTGTTTCTGAAACTCAGAGGTAGGCAAGAAACAGACAGCTGACATCCACAGAATCATTAGCATGCTTCTCATAAGCACGCTTATCTGCTGCAAAGGCATCTTCCCTTGGTTCATCAGGATGGGGTTCCTCTAGAACATAATCTTTTTTCTCCTGCTTGAGAACAATTATCAGGTTTCTATACCAGTCCATAAAATCTGTTCCAAACAATTTCTCCCTTTCAAGAATAGATTGCAAATTAAAAACTGATGTGCTCTTAACAGTAGTTGGTACCATGATCTACAAAATAAATTGCAAGGTTCAACACTATGCTATGTTTATCTTTTATCAAAATAAAAGATGTAATACTATTAAAATCAGTCAGTTTCCCTCTAATGACTAATAGTGTGACAAGATTCATATTCAACTAACTCCTAGCGAGCTTTGGCATCACTACTAGAAGCTAACTGACTTATTAAGCAACATTTTGCTAATAAAATCATATGTGACTCTTGTTCGTTTGAGCAACATCCAATGCTCGACGTCCAACTCCATGGACCAAGGCCCAAAAACCGTTTTGATAGCCTTGTTAAGCAAACCAGTACTATGTGTGTGGTAATCCGACTTCCACCCTAACTGGTCAAGGTATAAGATAGCACTCTGCTTTGATAGACCCACTATCGTAGGATCGAAATAGGCGACTGGAGGGGGGGTGAATAGACGCCTCAACAAATTCTTTCGAATTGATGTTCTTTTCTAGGGTTAAATTCTTCAGTGCCACTGTTATTTTCCGAAACGTCAGAAATGCCATTAAAATTTCGGTATTAGCTCTTATGCCATTACTATTTCAAATTCACTCTTTTATACCATTTGGACCCACCTGCAGACTCTGAATATTTGCTCATATGCCATTAATATTTCTAATTTTCCATTTTATGCCATCACTTTTTTATGAATATTTGGGCCCAAATGGCATCAAAGAGTGAATTTGAAATAGTAATGGCATATGAGCAAATACTGAAATTTTAATGGCATTTTTGGCGTTTCGGAAAATAACGGTGGCATAGAAGCAATTAACCCTTTTCTAAACACCCAACGCTCCTCTGATAATATCAAGTTGAAGCAAGGATTGCAATTCACAGATTAATTTAGTGCAATTACCCTCAGAAATCAGAAAGAAACTTCTAGAATTCACTACAATTTGATGAAGCAATTAAATCTTGACAGAAATTGTGTTGTAGACAATTTAAAATCAACCTTCAGTGCAGTATAAACTATTCTGAATTAGTTCTGAAATACTTTTAGCAGAAACATCAAGCATAACACATAAATTTCATTTTCATCAAGAAAAATACAATTGCAGTAATTAATTCACAGTACTTTTGACAAAGCAATATTCACCGACAATTACTACAGAAGTCAGTAATCAAAATGCTCTGAATATTTCTTGTCAGCAGTGAAAAATTATGAGATAAGAAAACTTCAAGACTGCTAGCATAGGATAAAGTGCAAAAACTGAGATTAAGAAGTAGCAGAAGAAGCAAAAATCAATGTAATTCAGATTTTCTATGGTACCAACAAACTTAACAGTACTAGTCACAAAAGGATTTAGAAAAGTACTTGTTAACAGAGCAGTCTGAGAAGAAAACAGAGATGAACACCAAATAGGATTTACTACAGCAACCGATCAGAAATATTCCAGCAATTTCAACAGTATGGCAAAATCTATAGGAACACACCGCACAAGGATCATACTATCATAGAACAGAGAAGCTAGCTGTGCAATTCTGAAAGGAAGCCAGAGAAAAAAAACAGATACAATCGCTACAGTAGCCACTGATTAGCCAAATTCCGGCAAAAACACAGTGCTAATAAATGCTACAGAAACATCCAGAAGAAGCTTTGCACAGCCGGTGTTTATCCACAGAAAAATTCAAAGCAAACTTTGGCTCAAACTTTTGAAGAAACCAGAGAAATTTTGCTACAGTAACAAGTAAAAATCACTCGGCATTTTAATCAGGACCTGACAAAAACTTCTGCGTCAAGTGCTCTCGATATTTTTCAGTCTCTCAACCAGACCATGCAGGAGACAAAATCCACAGTATTATCAAAAAAAAAATACAGAACAGAAACACCTACTCAGCCTGGAAGTACTCAGAGAGAAGAGCAAAAGCGATTTGCTACTGCTGTCGAATAGAAGAAACCCAGCAGAAGGACTGTGCCGACAAAAGCAACAGTATAAAACTGAAAACGCAAACAAGCGCAGAGAACAAAAGAAATCCAGGCATACCGATTTGAATGATAATTCTGAATAGATGGGTTTCAAAAGATGTATCTAATCCTAGGGATTGTGGCCATTTTATAGGCATCCCCACAAAGGAAACCTCCAAAGTACCCTTAGGGATTTTTTATAAAAAAAAGTAAAAACAAGAATACATAAAATACCCTTTTTGTATTTTTCAGAATTAAAAATTTAGAAAAATACTAAAAGACTATACCTACTATACTAAAATTTAAACCAATTGTACCGAAAAATAAAATTCAAATGATCGAGATCCTTAGTAGGTGCAGCTATTGGAAACAACATCAATACTTAATTTTCTGAAAATAAAACTATTATAGCAAGGTGACGTTCCCTACCGTGCATGAAACATGCAAGAATAGTATGACAGGAACAAAAGTAAGCACCACAGGCAACACATTGACTATGACATAGTATGGCCTCCTTCACATGGCGATCTCCATCTCCATGGCTCCCATCATTTGTGTGCGTCTCTAACGTCTATAAACCTGTACTAGCCTATTACAAACAATAACACCTATACTAGTTACATGAGTCGAAGCATCACAGGTCAACACGCAGGTCGTACAAACCATTGAACAACCTTAGGCTGCAAATAATCATGATACGCAAGACATATTAATTACATGCAATGCATATCATACATACTCAATAAGACCGTACCAGTCACATCATTGTCTATAAAATAAAGTTAGGCAAAGAATCTATAAGTGACCGATATCTGGATCTGAAAATTTTAGCTCAATAGGCTCGAAATTTCTAGTTTTGGGTGTATCAGAACTTCCGATCTGATATTGGAACTTCCGATCCGCCTGCTCTATCCCGAATTTTATTCTGGACCAGAAGTTCCGATCAAACCTCAGAACTTCCAAAATTCGACGAACAAAAAATAGATCTAATATATTTCCACCATGTATCTCCATACGTGATTGATCCAGATCAGACACTACGCACATAGGCTCTGATACAACTATTAGGACATGTGGAAGATACGCTAGCCAACAATTTCAAAAATTTCACCCCCAAACCCTAGAACCATGCACGTGAGGGATCATGAATCGTTACCTTCTAACGCGATACGTGGTAGTGTAGCAGAAGAAGATGTTGGGGAAGCACATCCCCGCTTATCCTCGTCTCGTTCCGCCCGTTCCCCAGTGATCCAATCGGTGAAAACTGATGATGTCCACGTGAAGAAGCCAACGAGCAGCGCCTCTACAGAGTCCACACATACATGGATGAGATTGATCTCATGCCGGTGTGCTAGCACCGCTTGTGAGAACCAAGGAGAAATCCCAATCTCTACTATTGATATCAAGAAAGGGGAGGAGAGGTTCTTTGAGGCTAGGGTTTAGATCTAATCTAAACTGCAATTAATCTATATCCAAAGAGCTCCTCCTCTCTTTATATAGAGCTTGGACCCTAGGCCCAAAACAAGATAAAAATCCCAATAGATCCAATATGTTCTCCCGCCTCGGAACTTCTGATCTTGGATCAGAACTTCTGATCTAGACTCTCGGTCTACAACCTAGAAATTATCGTAACTTCTAATACCCTTATCAGAACTTCTGATTCATTCCTATCAGAACTTCCGATTCCAAATCAAAACTTTCGGTTTGAACTCTCTGTCTCTAAATCAGTAATAATCAAAACTTTCGATTTCAAATCGGAACTTCCGATTTAAGCCCTCGGTTTCTCAAACCATAAATTATTGGAACTTCCGATACCATATCGAAACTTCCGATTTGAGCTCTCGGTTTCTAATTCATAAAATAATCGGAACTTCTGATTCCAAATCAGAACTTCCGATCCATTTAGAATTTTCTTGGGCACAATTCCTTCACTTCATCCCTTTCAACCAAAGCTTCTTCTGTTGAGGTGACCAATTGGTCCGCTAGTAGGGTCACCGTATCAAGCCAGTCCATGGATACAAACCATTCTATCATTTAGGCATTAACAAAGGCAACATGCAATATCAACAATGAAAAGTGAACAAATACTTACCATGAGACTGATGCTCAACAAAATCATGAAGGATCTTCTGATCCCTCTCCGTCTTCTCTAAGTCGGAAGCCAGTTGACTGACAAGGAGGTGTTCAAAAAAGCAAAATAAGTTATTATAAAAACATATGTTAAATCATACATATGAAACTAACACTTGCAGGGATTACTCACTATGGTGTCTTGACCAAATCGGCCAAAAACTTTGAGGCATTCGGTGATGTCCCTTAATCAACTCGGTTGGATGACCGACTACCACACCCATGGAGCGTTTAGGCATGGCCCCCCGAGACCCGAGTCTGGCCTTCTCTAGCTGCACCGAAGGAAGCTCCTCATCAACCCTCGATGTGTCGATCTCCACTGACACTGATGGACCGGTGACCGACGATGCACCCATCACCGCAACACTCGGATGCTCCAAGTCTAGCAATGCCAGGACTGGCATAGCCTCACTTGGTCTGGCGATAGTCGAAGAGCTTGCTACAGGCAGCCCAATCGCCTTAGCTCCTTCAAAACTTGTTGCCCTAATATACACCACAATGTCAGTCGTGGGGGTAGCGGTGACATCTGGACTGCTCACAGCCAAACTGATCGATGGATGTGGAACTATGTCAAACACAACAAGAAGATCAAAGTCGAATTGAGTTTCAATAGTGGATTTGAATCAACAGCAAGAAAACTCATTGTCCTGACCATCAGAAGGTTGTCAACCCAATTGTCTAGAGCCCAAGATTGCTCATGTTGGTGGGGACGATGATGGAAGAGCTGGTGATGGTGATTCAGAGCATGAAGACGCTGAAGCGCCGCCACTTAATGGTGCTCCCTCAGAATTCTCTAAGTCGGCACCCACTTCTCCAACAAATGATGAAAGCATCTTAGGTGTCGCTTGATACACTCTTGTCATCATCTTCATTCTCTTTGAAGAAGAAGAGTGTATTTCCTTACCCTTCCTCTTCTCAAAAACTCCCAGGGGTTGCTCTGGTAGTGGAGGCCATGACCAGAACGCTTCCTGACCCTATTCAATGAAGCATTCAGGACCCGACAGGTGACACCATCAAAAATCAAAATCAAAACCAGAAGATGATGCTTACTAAAGGTCGAGGATGCTGAAGTCAAAATGATCTAAAATTGGCATCTAGGTCAGCCCCAAGCTGACCAGTCAAGATCAACTTTGCCCGCTTCTTCACCTCCTCATTCAACACAGGCTTAGTGGTTTCCTTGGTTGAGTCCTCGGCTCCTGAGTACTAGTAGGATAGGTGGGCTCTCAACTTTAGTGGCTGGACCCACTAAGACATGAACTTGTACGCCACATGAATGCTCGTTTAATTCACCACCCGGATCTCTTTGATCATCACCACCAGATTGTCCACCTAGCCATGGTCCTCCCTTGGGTAGCGATCGGTCCAAGTGAGTGTCGAAGCTAGAGCCCGGTTGATCTCAAGTGAAAGGGTTGGCTCGTTTTTGGCAACATAAAACCAACCTAAGTGCTAGCCCTTGTGGGAAGAAGGGAACGATATCGAAACATAGTCAGCTACCTTCCCATCCCTCAGCTACAAGCCACAGCCACTGACCACCTTCTTCATGTTCGGCCTAAAGTAAAAATACTAGCAGAAAATATTGAAGTGGGGGTCGATGCCAAGAAAATCTTTGCAAAGATGAATAAAAATGGTTATGTGCAGAATGGAGTTGGGGTTAAGATGGCAAAGGGAAATTTTATAATGGTGAAGAACACCTTGAATGAAAGGATGGGCCGGTAAGCCAAACCCACGAAGAAAGAAGGACTCAAAGACCACCAGCTCCTTGGTTTTACGGGTCAGGAACATCTCTCCAACCACTGGATGCCATGAGGGCAGTGTCATTGCCAAAAGAACTCCCTTCTCCTCCAACATGTCGATCAAATTTCGCCAGCCTTCGATTTTCGGAACTCCTCAGACTCATTCACTACCTCTTGAGGATCCATAGAAGCAAGCCAGGTGATCCTTGAAGAATAAATTGGATGAAGATGGTGTTGATAACAAAAAATAGCATTAATGGTCAAATTTGTTAAAATGTCAAAATTGGAACTTTTGGTCAAAAATATGCAAAGTCCTGGCACAGGCCGGTCCAACCGGCCAAGTAGGCCTGATCAGATCGGCCCACTCTGAATTCGATTCATATTAGTTGATTTTGGGTCAATTTTATCTCTAATTTATTTCTAACTACTTGGACTTGTATCTAAGTCAAATTAGAGCCTAGGCACGTCATGACCAACCCCTATAAATATAGTGGCAAGGTCGATTCAAGGACTCTCTTCCCCTGAAATCCTAATAGATCCAATATATTATTTACCTTGAATCGTATCTTTACTTTTCAATCTACTTCTTTGCCCTAGGATTAGCTTAACACGTCTATCTTTTTTGGTTTGTGTTGTAAACCATCCGCCTGTCACATCGTAATCATGGTAAGCCTTGTTGATTCGCCTGTGAATCACTCGTTTAATCCATGTAACGGATTTTTATCGTTTTATCGGTTTTTATCGGTAATTCGGTCTCTTGGCTGAATTGCCTCTCATCTTTTGGTGTTTTTGCAGTGTTTTCTTCTCCATATTATTCTACAAAAGCCTCTGCACAAATTCACCTTCGACAAAATGGTCGATGGAGCCCCGGAGACCAATGTCCAGGAGCTATCGGTCTGACTAGAGGCATCACCTCGGTCTGACCGGCCCATGTTGTGTCGTCACCTGACACATCGGCATGCAGCGGTATGACCGGCGACATAAGGCTGGTCTAACCAAGCTTCACAGGAGGCTTCGGGAGCACTTCACGTCGACGCCGAAGTACCCTTCGGACCCCCCCCCCTTCAGCCACTATCCGGTCTAATTGGCGTACCACCTTCGGTCCGACCGACCGAAGGCCGGAGGGACCCCTTTAGTCATCCTTCACAAATCACGCTGGAGGCCCTCTTCGGCTAGACCCCCCGCATCGCCGGTCTGACCGGTAGCCTAGCGTTGGTCTGACTGGCCCGTATTGGCCGGTCTGACCACCAATTTACTTTCGGTCCAACCGGCCCCTAAATTGGCCGGTTTGGTATTTTTCATCTACAACTCGGTTAGTTAAATAATATTTTATTATTGTTTAATTTCCTAGTGACTCCACCCTCCCTTGTCACTGTCAAGGGTCGTCTAATTGTGACGTTGGTGTCATGTCACACTTAGGGTTATATCTATGTATCCACGCGCTTTTGGATCGTCGAATCGGTGTCAGTGCGTTGGTACTTTGACCGTTAGGTTTTAGCATCAACAGATGGAAGAGTCATCTTGCCATGCTGTAACAGATCACGCACCTACAATGGCGGTGAGGATTGCAAGGCACCAATAACTTGGGCTCAAAGGGCTCAAGGAAGAATACAAAGATTAAAGGTTTGAAGTTTGCGAAAGAATGAAGTGTCTTCAAAAGAACTATTTATAAGGCCTTTGTTCGACAGTTCAACTCCCCGATCCATCATGATTGCCTTGGAACTCCCCTCAAAGTAATCTTCGGCATCGATCATGCCGGTTAACATATTTTTAGTCTCACCATCCTACCAATGGTTGCAAATCCTAAAGTGGATATCAAGGCTTGAATCGATGCTTGCAGTTTATTCGACTAAACTCGCGTCCGAAAGGTAGCCTTGCAAACCAACACAACTATCAAATATGATAGGTGCCAGTTCGTGGGAGCGGTCGTATCTTCATTTGATGGGGCCCAAAATCACTCCATCGTGCTAAACTGCTCCAACTGCTGCCATTTCGCAAAGGACCACTCGAGTGGACTACTAGTCCTACTACGAAGTCAGTTTTTAAGACTAGAGCTTATTTTACTCAAAGAAACTCTAGTCTCGGGGGCTGCACCCGGCAAGTGCACCTGAATGTTCCATGGTACGAGTAATCTTCATCAAGCTTGAAACCCTTTCCGATTACTCAACTTCATCTACGCGCCGCAAAGAGCTCAGGAGCTGCTATCAATAATATGATCATGAGGTACTTCCCAAGAGGCTTCAGGCTGACCAGTCAACAAGTGGCATCCTCCAAACAATCACCAAACAGAGGCCTACAGACTCCTAAGTCAAGCACTCAGAAAGGAAGCCCTCTCGACCAACCTTAATTAGGCGACAACCTTCAAGCAATGGGTCATCATTAATCCCCATGTACTGATATTATCAGTATGTTAATCATTGTACCATTGCCTATAATTGATCATTAATAGGGCTCTTTAACCACCATTTGTAACCCCCGATCCCTCTCATATAAAGGGATAGGAGGAAGCCTGTATAAGGCACATTCTTTGGAACATACCCATATATTTCCATCCACTTAAGGTCATTCAGCACCTTAAATCTCATACACACACAAAAGTAGGTTTATTATCCTTCGGGAGTCCCGAACCTGTCTAAAAACTCTATCTTGTCTCTTATTTCGAGATAACCATCAAATCACCGCACAATACTCTCCCTTAGCCTAACCAAAAATATCTCTACGAGAACCCCCGTAGTATATTGTTATTCATACGCAACGACATGTGTTGAATCATTTATTGACTTTCAAGGGGATTGTTTCTAACCTTGAGTATATGGAGGTAAAGTTTGAAGATGAGGATCTAGCTCTTATTTTTTTATGTTCCTTGCCACCATCATTTTCAAATTTCAAAGATACAATTTTATATAGCCGTGATAAACTAACAATTGCTGAATTTTATGATGCGTTGCATGTAAAAGAAAAGATGAAATCAATGGTAACTTTTGAAGGTTCTGAGTCAAATGGTGACGCTATGCATGTTCGAGGAAGAACAAATGAAAATAAATCAAACAATTGTTTAAAAGGTAGTAGTTCAACTTGTTCTAGGGGACATTCAAAATCCAGAAGCAATGATAAATTCTGCATGTACTGCAAGAAAGGGTAAATTTGATGACAATGATAATGTGTCCGTTGCTTCTAGTGATAATAATTCAGATAATGGTTATATTCTTGTCATTTTTGCTAGATGTACGAGTAGTAGTAATGAATGGATTATTAACATTGTTGCATCTTTTCATATATGCACTAATAGAGATTGGTTCATCACTTATGAGTCTATTTAAGGTGCTGGATGTGTTAGGATAGGATGGGAGATGATTCTCCATGCCCCGTTGTTGGAATTGGATCTGTCCAAATAAAGATGTTTGATAGGATTATCAGCACTTTGACAGAGGTGAGATATGTTCTAGGTATGACAAGAAATATCATTTCCTTGAGTTATCTTAACACACAAGTATATAAATATTTAGGTGGCACTAGAATTTTGAAAGTATCAAAAGGTTCTCTCATTGTGATGAAAGTGGATTTGAAATTTATAAATTTATATCTTCTTTGAGGCACTACTGTTACAAACTTGTGTGATTTCACATTCATCCGGTGTTTCAAATCTGTGGCACAAACATCTTAGTCATATAAGTGAAAAAGGTTTGGTAGAGTTAAGTAAGAGAGAGCTACTTTATGGAAATAAAGGTAGACTTTGTTATATTTTGATCCGAATATGTCGGGGATATGACCTCGTGTACCCTTCCGAGTGGTCTTGTGCTAACTGCCAAACGGTCGGCTAACTCATGAAGATTGATTTTGGGGACCACAAGTCCCCGAAAGGTCACACTCGGGAAGAAGTCTTTTTGAGTGCTGGTACTCCAATGGACGACCTTCAATTGCCAAGACAACGATCATCTCCATAATCTCCATACGGGTCGTCATTAATTATAATAGGTATTTTTGTCAATAACCACCCATTACTTGGTTGTTTCTTTAGTCATTATGATGGATATGCCCAAGAAAATTTTGTGTATCGAAAGTTCTGATAGGTAGTATCGAAAGTTCTGATTATTTTCTGGTCTCGAGTCAAAGAGCAAATGTTGCTTCGGAAGTTCCGATATGGTATCAGAAGTTCCGACGAGCTGGAAGTTCTGATTTAGAATTGGGGGAATATTGTACTAATCGGAAGTTTCAATATGTATATCGAAAGTTCCGAGGTGGGAAAAAATAGATTGGATCTGTTGCGTGTCGTACTGAATCAGGAGACCTAAAATACCCTGCCGGAAATTCCGATCTAGGATGGGAAGTTACGACGTGGGTAAACAAATTGGATCTGTTATGAATACAAATTAGTTACAACTAATTTGTGGGTTCCGAGATGTGCATGACCATGAGCTCTTAGGCCTATATAAAAAGAGGAGGATGAGGTCTTGAAGACAAGCAATAAGCATAGATTAGACCTAGCCACCATAGACTCCTCTCCTCTCTTTCTTGATCTCAAACATTGAGGTCGAGGATCTTTTGTCTCTCACGTGCGGTGCTAACACACTTCCATGGGAGGAACTCTATCCCTGCACGTATGGATACCATGGAGGCGTAGCTCGAATAGCGACGCTCGTGGACTTCTTCACATGAACAACTACGTCACCTTCACCGATAGCATTGGCGAGGGACGGCCAGGACAAAGCGAGGATAGGATTGACGCGCTACTCTGACATCTTCTTCTGCTACACCCAGCGCATCTCGTGCAAGAAGGTAACGAACTATGATCTCGCACACGCATGGTTCTTGGGCTTAGGGTGGAAATTTTGAATTTGCTGGCTAGTGTAGCTCCCTTATTCCCCAACAGTGGTATTAGAGCCTACGTGTGTAGTGTTCAATCTGGATCCCTCATGTATGGAGATACATGGTGGAAAAACAGATTAGATATGTTTCTGTATGCGGCGAATCGGAAGTTCCGATATTGATCGAAAGTTCTGATGGTGATCAGATGTTCTTATATCGAATAGTGATTCGATACAGAAAGCAATTGGTGTTGTCTGGGATTCTGATATTGATCGGAAGTTTCGGTAGATCGAAAGTTTCGATGCTAGATCGGAAGTTCCGACCTAACCGAATTTAAAATTCTGAGCCTATTGAGCCGGCTTTTTAGATCTAGAATCCAGTCACTTGTAGATTGCTCGCCTAACTTTGTTTTGCAAAGAATGTTGTGACTGGCATGACCTTGGATAAATGTGATGTATGAGATGCATGCGATGAATGTAAATTAAATATGGTCTGCGTGTCTTGATTATTTATAGCCTAAGGCTGATGTAAAATTTATTACTGCTTGCATGTCGTTTTCGCGGTGCTTTGACCCATGTAATTAGTATAGGCTATGCGAGATAGACTAGTACTCTTCATGGAGGCCGGGAGCATGCACTCAATGACAGGATCCATGGAGATCTAGATCGCCATGTGAAGAGGGACATGTTATGTCACAATTAATATGATTGCTTGTGATGCTTTCTTATGTTCATGTTATACTATGCTTGCATGTTTCATGTGCGCTAGGGACATTACGGTGCTAGAATAGTTTTCCCTCAAAAAATTAAGTACTGATGCTCTTCCCAATAGCTGCACCCACCAAGGTTCTTGCTCATCGATAGTGGGTCTGCCAAAGTAGGGTGCTATCTTTTATCTTGACCATTTGGGGCAAAAGTCGCACTTCTGCACACATAGTATTGGTTTGCTTAATGGGGATATCAAAACGGTTTTGGGCCTTGAAGCATAGAGTTGGCATAGAGCATAGGATGCTTCTCCAACGACAAGAGTCACATACGATGTGATTAGCAAAGTGTTGCTTACCTATGTCATCCAGCTTCTAGCAATGATGTCAAAGCTCACTATGAGTTAGAATGAATATGGATCTTGTGCCACTATTAGTCATTAGAGGGAAAGTGACTGATTTTAAAATAGTGGAACATCTTTTATTGGATAGAAGATAAACATTGCATAGTGTTGAACCTTGCATTTAATCTTTTGTAGATCATGGCACCTTCTACTTCTTCTGTTAAGAGCACTCCAGTTTTTAATTTGCGATCTATTCTTAAACGTGAGAAATTATCTGGAACAAACTTTATGGATTGGTATCAAAATTTGAGAATTGTTCTTAAACAAGAGAAAAAGGATTATGTTCTAGAGGAACCTCACCCCGATGAACCAAGAGAGGATTTTTTGCAGCAGACAAGCGTGCTTATGAGAAGCATGCTAGTGATTTTGTGGATGTCATCTATCTGATGCTTATCTGCATGTCTTTCAGAAACAATATGAGGAACGTGATGCTTACTATATGGTCGTAGGTCTCAAGGGCATGTTTCAGAACCGGGAAAGGGCAGAGAGATACAATGTGTCTAAGTCCTTATTTGGGAGTAGGCTGGCTGAAGGGAGCCCAGTGAACCCTCATGTGATTAGGATGATTGGTTACATCGATACTCTAGAGAGACTGGGCACTCCACTAGATCTGTACCTAGATATTGATGTCATTCTCTAGTCTCTCCCAGTGAGCTTTGAGTCATTCATCATGAATTATAACATGGTTGGACTAGAGAAGACACTAGATGAGTTGCGTGGGCTGCTAAAAACTATTGAGGAGAGTATCAAGAAATCTCCAAGACAATTATAAAAAGCCAATCAAGAAGATCAAGTACCTCCCGGCATCCTTACCATGTCGACCGCTGAAAGACCAACTTCTTCATCCGTGAACTAGGACCCGCGCCCGGTGCAAAACCGATTGGCGGGATCGAAGAAGGAGGTGGCGGCCACGAAGGTGAAGGAGGAGGTGGGGTAGACACGAAAGACGATGACATTGTGGCCTCGACTATCGTCGGTATCATCTTGGAAGTCTCTAAGTCGGCGCCCGCATCTCTAACGAAGGATGAAGGGACCTTCAGAGGTCCCTGCGCCATCTTCTCACTCGTCGTCGCCCTGGCCAAACTTTTGGTCGATCGCCGACTAGGTGAAGCCTCCGCCAACCTCTTCAATTTCTTGGACTGAGGAGGACAAGTTTCCTTGTCCTTCCTCTTCTTTCTAGACGCTCCTTCATCTGGCCCAATGTCTTTTTTCCCGATTGCCAGAGGGTGCTCTAGCAGTGGTGGCAGAGAAATGAAAGCCGCTCGACCCTGCACATCTCAAGGTAAATACTTGGAAGACAATACTCAAACTCCAAAAACACCCATCAAAAAAGGAGGGGCAACCTTACCTCCGAGTGGGGAAAACTGAGTCTGAAGGGACAAGGGCAAGGATAACTCTTGATCTCTATCTTGCTGGCAAAGACGCTTCGTGTCCTTGCCTTTTCCTCTGACCCACAAAGTTCCTCAGCTGACTCCCTAGTCAGGTCTCGAGGGCCTGGATACTCAAATTTCTAGTGAAGTTGTTGTCCACATCCACCGAAAACCTTGCTACCAGAAGACCGCAAGAAGAAGAAATGGTGGAAAATATTGAAATGGGGCTCAATCCCCAGAAAAGCCTCACACATGTGGACAAAGACAACAAGGTGGAGGATAGAGTCGAGATTCAAGTTGCAAAGTGAAATGTCATAGTGATGAAGAACACCTCAAAGAAAAGAATGCGTCGGCAACCCAAAACCATGAGAGAAGAAGGAATCAAAAACCACGATCTCGTGGGTATTGGGAGAAGGGAATGACTCGTCGCCGGTTTCTCACCACGAAGACAAAAGCATCGATGGGATCTGGCCATGACCCTCCAGTGTCGACACCACTTCTTCATCCACTGTCGACAGCCGAAACTCCTTCGTCCGATCAACCGATCTCTGAGAGGCACTCGCCGCCATCGAAGCTTTGGAGAAAGATGCCAAAGGTTTAAGATTGAACAACCGACGGGCTTTGCGATAGCAAACTACACAGTTGCAATGCTGAGTACGGTTGCGGGGCGCCAGGAGATCAAATGAAGGAAAAGTTGCGGGAACTAGGGTGAAGGATCAAGGTACGCCAAGGAAATTATATATAACCTTCGCTTCCCCCTCAAACCGCTCCGGATCCCCAAAGTGTCGTGGTTGCCAAGCACGCGACCCCAAGCGTCCTCGCCATCAATTGCGCCAGCATGGTTTCCACAACCACCAGAAGATTTCAAATCGTGTGGCAGAAGTTGGAGTAAAAAGCAATAGTTGCTCTCATTTCATCCGCCGAAAGTAACATTGGAAGTTACACAAATCCATTCAGAACTGATGACACTGACATGCACTAGTCCGTTTGGCCTCTTTCGCCGAAAAAGGATTCAGGTGACTCCACTAGTCATTGATGCCTCAAGTTTTCAGAAAATATTTGAGACTAAAGCTTATTCTTCGAAGAAGTTTCTGTCTTGGGGGATGCTTACCAAATATGTAATGCTCACAAAAATCTAATTTTCCACATAAAAGATTTATTGAAGAATGCAATGTTGTTTCTCATGCTTTAAATGTTATAGAAGAGATTGAAGGTAATAAAGAACTTTCAAATTATTCTGAAGATATTTCTTGTAACGATCATAAGAATTGGATGACCGCAATGCAAGATGAGATGTAGTCACTTTAAAAGAATGGTACTTGGGATTTAGTGAAATTGCCTAAAGAGAAAAAGACAGTCTGTTGTAAATGGATTTTCGAAAGAAAAGAATGCATCAGTCCTAGTGAGCCTGTAAGATACAAAGAAAAGTTAGTTGCTAAAGGTTACGTCCAAATTTCAGGTATTGATTATAGTGATGTTTTTTCTCCTCTTGTTAAGCATAGCTCAATCGCAACCTATTGAGTATTGTTGCTATGCATGATTATGAACTTGATCAATTGGATATTAAAACTGTATTTTTACTTAGAGAACTAGAAGAGAACATTTATATAGATCAACATGAAGATTTTGTTTTTCCTTGAAAAGAACATAGTCGCAACTAGTGCTTGTTTAAGTTTGAAAAATCTAGAGATGAACTTGTTGGTTATGTTGATTCTGATTATGCTGATGATTTAGATAAAAAGCTATCTCTCACAGGTTATGTAAAGAAACTACTTGGTTGAGAGATTTATATGCTGAGCTTTGTGGGAGTATTTATTGCATTACTATTTTCTGTGATAGTCAAAGTATTATTTGCCTCACTAAAGATCAGATGTATCATGAGAGGATGAAACATATTGATGTGAAATATTATTATATTTGAGATGTCATCGCTCCAGGTGATGTTAAAGTGTGCAAGAACAACACTCATAATAATCCCGCAAATATGATGATCAAGACAGTTCATGCGACTAAGTTTGAGCTATGCTCAAGCTTGGTTGGTGTTACAGTTTAAGTTCTAGTGATTTTTTGACGCCAGTAATATTTATTATTGAAAAAAGTTCATAGATGATTATTCATTTGCTATAAGAGAGAATTCATCTTAAGGTGAAGTTTGTTATATTCTAATCGGAATATGGATTGGGACCAATGACACCTTGACTTGTTTAGCCCAATATATATATATATATATATATATATATATATAGTATGACGTAGAGAAAACTGAGTCCATCATTGTAATTTCATATATTTCTGTAAATTTTTCCTGATATAGATATATATATATGGTATGACGTAGAGAAAACTGAGTCCATCATTGTAATTCCATATATTTCTGTAAATTTCTCCTGATATAGTGAAGATTACAGACTGACGTTCATGAATTTTTTCATAAAGATTTTTCACGTTAAGTTTCGTGTCTATCTCGACCACGACTCTTTATTTTATATCAGATGACACCGTATCACCTCGGTTGATATAACCTCTTCTCGAAGAGTAAGAATAATTGTTAAAACATACTGTACTTGTTGGGCTTTGCAGGAGATTATAAGGAAGGACTAAATTGTACATTTGTTCATGGGCTTTATTGGATTAAATTGCATACAAGTATAGTA
Source organism: Zizania palustris (assembly GCA_019279435.1). Classification (NCBI taxonomy): domain Eukaryota; kingdom Viridiplantae; phylum Streptophyta; class Magnoliopsida; order Poales; family Poaceae; genus Zizania; species Zizania palustris. The sequence continues at coordinate 30,604,023 of JAAALK010000082.1, forward strand.
GCCTCAATGGACCAAGCTAGCGTTCTTGTCACTGTCATAGTGTATTATCGAGGACGTGCTTTATAGAAATTGTAAACGGCATGATTTCTACTAAAACTCTCTTCACAAATATTTACTGAATTTTTTAAAAATAATTTTATATTTTCTAATATTTAATTCATTCGCTCGTGCCCTCAATAATTAGCAATTTAGAAAGATACCCAACTTATGGCAGACTTGTTCTTTTCTGCTCAAGCTGCATCAGCAAGACTGCAAGTCCTTGCAAAAAATAAAAATAAAAAGCCACATCTGCAAGTATCAACCAATTGTTTTGTACTAATATACTGCATTTCTATTCCAAGGAGCAGCAAAAGCTTACATGAACTGAACTGGTCATTCCAAATTTCCAAGAACCAAGCAAACTCTTAAATACCTATTTTAGTTGATCTTAATATAGAGCAACACTGTCTTTGGTTACTTGGAAGCCATCATATTACAAGCTGAAAAAAAACTATGTTCTGCTGTCTGCTCCATGTGTGAAACTGGGGCAGGAACCTATGCAAGATTTGCACTTCTTCCCCAGCTGACCAGCTCATGAGCCATCCACCCTGCCCAATCACACCGGAAAACTCCCCATGACTTTTCCTTTGATTGGAACTACAAAGAATTAGAGAAAGATGAAAGAAAACAAGTGATCAGGTGGGGTCTTGCGCTACATCAAAATATATGGATGGCAAAACTCTGACGCCATCATCACAGCTTTGAAAACTTGGTGGGTTCAGACTTCAGTCTTCAGAGAGAGCTAGCTCAGTCTTTTTGAGTGTTGGGTGTACTAATGCTACTATGATGCATCGGCAGTCCAGTATGTCTTGACCGCCATGAGGACCTTTTCTGGGTTGAAGGGGCCATCCTCATGGTCCATGATGCGGCTCTCCCACCGCATCCGTTTCGTTATCGCCTGGACCTTGGTGAGGACATCGACTGTGTCGCGGATGATTGCTGTGCCCTCAGGCCTCAGGATCCTGTCCATCTCCAATAGGATGTTTGTGATGTCGCATCTGCAAAGTTGAATAAATGTGTGCATCAGTGAACACTGAACAGGGCAACAGGTCATCCAAAAATGACGTGATTTGCACATTCAAATTGCCTCACCAATGCAGACATGGTTACAGGCATAGTGGCATACAGGCATGGGATCTCAGGTGTCAACAACAGCGTGAGTACTGTTAGAAATATCCGAGACGCGCTTTCAAAATTGTATAAAGGCTGCGGCTTCACAGGCATAATGAAGGAGAGACTGTACTGTACAGGCCATACAATACAAGCTTGGCAATGATCTAGCGAGGACTGAAGCCTAATAAAGGACTATGGTGCTATTATATTTCACTGGCCTGTGCAGCTGTGCTCATGTTACCCATCTTTTGGCGTATAGTGAATATGGGGCCCTCAGCTGTGTAGCTTAAGCTGTACTCGTTCTAACTTCTATCTGGGTTCATCGAAAAAATGATGCCGAACTACCACTCAAAATATCTTCTGTAAGTCAGGAACTACATACAGACTGAAACTAAGACTGCTGCATCCCTTAAAGACTAAACTAAATTGTCA
>JAAALK010000082.1:30605706-30798119 GCA_019279435.1 Zizania palustris
GCCCTCGCATTCGGATTCCGAGCTATGCCTCGACGCGCCCTCACACTCGGGCTCCGAGCCCCGGCTCGACGCCCTCGCATTCGGGTTCCGAGCTATGCCTCGACGCGCCCTCGCATTCGGGTTCCGAGCTATGCCTCGACGCGCCCACACTCGGGCTCCGAGCTCCGGCTCGACGCGCCCCAGGTTCGGGCTCCGAGCTCCGCTCGACGCGCCCCCAGGTTCGGCTCCGAGCTCCGGCTCGACGCGCCCTCGCATTCGGTTCCGAGCTATGCCTCGACGCGCCCTCACACTCGGGCTCCGAGCTCCGGCTCGACGCGCCCTCATGTTCGGGCTCCGAGCTCCGGCTCGACGCGCCCTCGCATTCGGGTTCCGAGCTCCGCCTCGACACACCCTCTCATTCGGGCTCCGAGCCCCAGCTGGGCACGCAGCAGTCCGCTTTCCCTCTCCTAAGCTACTTAGCGCCCAGCTAGTAAACCACTACCCGCCAAGCGGGGGGGGGGAGAAAGAGGGAGAGAAAGCGAGGCGCAAGCTGCAACAAGCCCATAAGTGTACAATGTTCATTACAGGAGGAAGTCAGAAAAGTTCTCGTCCAGGCCAAGAAGGAACCGTGGGCCCCTTCGGTAGACGGACCGGAAGTCGTGCTCGCCCCTCGACCGGACCTTTCCTTCCTTTTCCTGCGCTCTTCTTCCTTCTTTTGGGCGCGGAAAGTTCTCTGGTCCTCCTGGAGCTGAGCCCAGCTGCGTAGGCCGCCCCCCTCCGGGGGCGCTCCCCTTAAGTCGGCTTCTGTATCGGACCAGTTAACCGGTTCGGAGGACGAAGACGGCGAGTGGGGCCCCCCCCTCTTCGTCCTTCACATGCTTCAGAACCCCCTGAAGGACGTCGGAGTCCACACATCCGTCACGGCCGCGGGGAAGAACGAAGCGCGCGGGCCGGTTCGCCCGCACGGCTTCGAGGATGGCCCAACGATGCCGAAGGGCGTCGTCCGGTTCGAGTACCTCGACATCAAGATCGCGACCGCAAAACACCCTGAGTAAGTCCCGAAAAAGTAGTCTTTATTAATATGACTAAGTTCCCTAAGCTATTACAGGATAAGGGCTAAAACCGACCCCTAGAGCTACACCTGCGGGTCCGGCAAACGAGCCGGGGCTGAAGGGTTCGAAGGGGCTGGAGGGTTGCGTGCACGGAGGGCCTCCTCCAGCCAAGCCTGGATCGCCGCAGGGCCTTCGTTTGCCAAGTCGCCTTGAGCGCCCTCCAAGCTTGAGCCAAGGCAAAGCTTGGCGTCCGAAGGTGGTCCCCCGTGAAGGCGACCGGATGCGGGCTCGAAGGCGAAGGAAGCGGAAGCCCGGACGCCTCGAGGTGCCGAGGATTCCGTACGCTGCCACCCGAGCGGACACCTCGCCGTACTGATCCATGGCAAGCTGTATCTGCCGGACGGCGGATCGGACGAACTTCACTCGGCGGACCAGGGGCTCCCGGGCGATGTCGAACGTGCCGCAGCCAGTGCCGTAGCGCGCCAACATCTTCCGCAACGACTCGGCAGCCTCGGCCGCCGTCTTCCCGGCTTCGGCGAGTTCCTCGGCGGCCTTCCCGTTCCGCGAATTGAGGCCGGCCTCGACCTCCTCCAGTTGAGTCACCCGGGCTCCGAGGACTTCAACCTTGCGCTCCGCCTCCGAGGCCCGAGCTTGGAGCCGGGAGACCTCTTCTTCGAGCTGTTCCGCTTCCGAAGCCCGGGCCCGAAGCACCCTCCGCCTCAGCAGCTTTGGTTCGGAGGGCGCCGACCTCCGCCTCCAGCTCTTCGGCACGGGCGGCCTTGGCCCGGAGTCCCTCCAGCTCCGCGACGCGGGCCCTGAGCGAGTCCGCCTCCGCTGCTTGGGCCTCGAGCGCCGCCACCTTCGACGCCTGGGATCGAAGGGCCTCGACTTCCAGCGAGCGCTCGCGGGCCAACCTCTCCGCGGGCCGCCACTCGGGACGCGAGCCTTGCGGCATACGCCTCGTGATGCTCGCGCTCAAGAAGCAGAGCGGACATTTGCCCCTGCGCCAGCGCCACCACCTGCATGCAGGAGAGTAGTCAGAAGATCCGCGACGAGGGCATCAAGGATGTCCAAAGGAAATACCTGGCCTGCGGCCGTCTCGATGGCCCTCCCGAGATCCAGGCTGTCCGATCGCCCGAGCTCGCCTATCACCGGGGCGTCGCGTAGCCGCAGGTAGTAGTCGTGGATCGAGCCACCCTCAAGGCGAAGTCCTCTCCGACCGACAGGAAGGGGCGCAGAAGCGGCACGGAGCCGCGCGCAGTTCGTAGGTCGGTGGGGGGCTGATGCCGGATTTCGGCGCCCCCGACAGGCTCCCGAGGAGCCCCCTCGGCGCTCCGGGACTCTGCCTCGTCCGGCGGATTCAAGTCCCCCTTCGCAGTAACAGGGGCTCCAGACCTTGCGTCCGGAGCATCTACCGGGTGACGGCCGACTGGCTCCATGCCTCCGGCCGAAATGCCTGCGCGAGTAACAGAAGTTAAATACGGGGAAGCTCCTTGCGCATGGGGAGGCGTGACGAAGTTACCGTACCCGCGCCCACAGTTTCGTTGACGCGGTCCGGAGGTTGGAAGTGGCCCGACGGGCTCGGGCGGAAGAAGAGGTTGTCGATAGAGTTCGGCGAGAGCCCGCTACCGCCGCGGCCAATTCCGCCTCCTTGTCGGCGCTCCCTTCAACGCCGGCGAGTGGGTCAGCTAGGCCCCCGAGGCCCAGGCTATCCGTAGCCCTGCTCTCGACGGAGCCCGCGGAGCCGCCCGCCGAAACGGGTATCGAGAAGAGGCGGACCCCGGCGGGGCGTCACTCCGGCGATGCCCGACTCTTGGTTGGCGTCCGGCGTAGGTCCCGTTGGGCTCGGGCGAAGGAGAGCGTCTTCGCGCCCTTCGGTGTTCGGCGGGATCAGGGGAGCCGGAGCCGGAACCTCCCGGAGATCTCCCGACTCCCGACTGGACCCCCTCGCTGGAGCCCCCTCCCTCCGAGCGAGAAGCCGAAGAAGGTCCCGGCGACGCGCGCTTCGGCCCCTTCACGATCCTCTTCTTCTTCGAACGGCTCGGAGAAGCGCCGGCGTCCGCATCGACCGCCTTCCTCTTCGAGACGTCCCGGAGGATCTCCCCCTCCGGTAGAGGCGGGGGCGTGAGCTCGAGCGCCCCCCATACTCTGTTGGAGCGCTCCCAGGAGCCCACCAGCTCCAACCGGCGGGCCCGCTCAGCTGCCGTGGGGACCCCTAGGATCCTTTCCGCCAGGCGGGCGATCTCTTCGGGCGTTCGAGCGACGAGCGAACCCTGCACCTTTTCGTCAGGGCCGAGGTATCCCTCAAGGGTGCAAAAGCGAGACTAAAGGCGAAAGGAAGCTAAGACTTACCAAGTTGGCGAGAGAGCTCCGTCGGCACCGACGCGTCCCGGCTGCTCCGAAGCAAGGCGGGCCACTCCTCCTTCAGCGGGGGGATCTCGAGGGCCACGAACTCTTCCGCCAGGTCCCGCATGCTCATCCGGCGGGCGACGATCTGGAGAAGTTGTACCCTCGACGAGATGGCCCCGGAGTTGACTTCGACCCGCGCCTCTCTCCGGAACCAAATGTGGCGCGGTATTCCGGCCAAGCCGGAGGTGAGTCCTACGCGAACGTAGAACCACCGGTTCACCCATTTCGAGTACCACCTTTCGTTGGTGGCCTTCGCCGGGAAGGAGTCCGCGTACCTCCTCCGGAGCTGGAAGTTGATGCTCCCGAAGGCCAGCACCCGGCCGTCCTTTTTCTTCGGTTGGCAGAGGGCTTCGTGCATCTCAGCGAAGACCTCCGCCCTCCCTTCGCAGCCTTCGGCGCGCATGGCCCACTCGAAGATGGCGAGGCGGGCCACGGCGTTTGGAGACAGCTGCGGGAGCTCCAGGTGGAATGCTTCCAGGACCCCGGCAAGAAGCTCCGAGGCAGGGAACCCCAGGCCCGCGTCGAAGAAAGCCTCGAAGACGACGACTTCGCCTTCCCGCGGCCGTGGGGTCGTCTCTCGCCCCGGCCTCCTCGCCGGCGTCTCTGGGCCGACGCGATTCCTGGTCGCCTGCTCGATCGAAGCTTCAGTACAGGCGGACGCCCCGAGCTCCAGCGTTTGTTCTCGGAATCGCTCGGAAGCGGGGCGGAGCTCGCGCGCGCCGCGCACCTCTGGCGCGTCAGTCGCCGCCGCCGCCGCCGCGGCCGTCATTTGGCGCTGCAGGAAGCGCGGGTCCATCGTCATTTTGGCAGCCGGCTTCCCCGACATTTTTGGAGAGAAGATGGGAGGAGCGTGAGGCTCAGAGGGCGCTGGGCAGTGGACTAAGCGGTTGCGGTTTGGCGCGTGGGGGTGAAGGAAGAAGAAGCCGTGAAGGGCAAAGGCATATATATATCTTTCGGAAAAGATGGCGGTTCGACTTCCGTTTCGGTCAGCGCACGAACGCGGCGGTCCAACTTCCGTTTCGGTTAGCGCACGGACGTGGCGGTTTGCGTGACGCCGCATTCAAAGCTGGGTGGCGCATCGGGGCGCGAGGGCGATCTCCTGGCGATTCGCCTCTTCGGTGCCGCCGTGCGCGCATTAACTGCTCTCGGCCCGCTCGCCCGGCTCCTCGGGGCTGAAACCCCCGCAGTCAAAGTGCGCCGGTCTCCGGCCGGTTCGGTCAACCCCCTCCTCGGCGTTTCGGGAGTGGCCGAAAGTCCGAGGCAGGGTCTAATTCCCCGGTCTCTCGGCTCCCCGTCTCAGTGCCCTTCGGCGCCCCGGCGGATGCGGCGCCCTGCAGCGAGGTACGCACTCTTGTGAATTAACGGGATTATCTTGTGCGCTTCCACCCCCTCCTATTGCAGGACTACGAGCGGGAAGAAGCGAGGGGCTACTGTTGGGGAGATAATCCCTGGAGTCAGCGGGGTGGGCCCCCCAGCCGGAGGGCCCGGCCTTGGTGGCCGGAGGTCATCGTCCGGAGGAGCGCGGCCGGAGGTCATCGTCCGGAGGAGCGTGGCCGGAGGTCACCTTCCGGAGGGGTGTGGCCGGAGGTCACCTTCCGGAGGAGCGTAGCCGGAGGTCACCCCCGGAGGAGCATGGCCGGAGGTCACCGGCCGGAGGAGCGTGACCGGAGGTCACCTTCTAGAGGAGTGAAGCCGGAGGTCGCCCTTCGGCGTAGGACGCAGGAGCCCGCCCTCCGGAGGCTGGAGGTCCGGGGCTCTCGGCAGGCCCGACAAGACGAGCCCAAAGGGAGTCTTGGCGGGAAAAGGACTAGTTGGTCGCGCGAAAGGACAAGATCGCGATCTTCTGAGCCGTGTCGGGCGGCGCAGGAAGCATCTGACACGACCGATACGCTGTCAGAGTCGAATCTTCTTGTCTGTACTATGCGCTTTTCTGTCTGTACTACCGGTCAGGGTTGGTCGGGTGGCCGTTGGCGGCCCGGAGGCGCTTAGTCCTCTGGCGGGGCGCCCTATAAATACCCCCCACTACAGTTGTAACGGACACGCAGCCCAGAGCATTGAATACATTACTCTTGTTTTCCACTAAAACCTGCTGGTTCGATCCGTCGTCCCAACACCATGGAACCGTGAGCACATCCATTCCCTGTTAGCAACACGAGAAAGAAGAAGTTGTTGACAGGAATGGATGTGTCCCCACGGCTTGATGACATACATGAGATAACTCAATAACAATTTGCATCATAGGCCTCTAAAAGGAATTGCAGAATCTAATGTTGGCCTTCAGCCGGATGAACTTGAGGATTAGTATATAGTAGCCTTAGAAATAATAGCAGTAGTAAACTGATCACAGTGTTGTTTAGGCCTCAGCATATTTTGTGTTGCTTTTCAAATATGTTCATGGCTGCCATGGAACCGTGAGCACATCCATTCCCTGTCAGCAACACGAGAAAGAAGAAGTTGTTGACAGGAATGGATGTGTCACACGGCTTGATGACATACATGAGATAACTCAATAACAATTTGCATCATAGGCCTCTAAAAGGAATTGCAGAATCTAATGTTGAGGATTAATATAGTAGCCTTAGAAGTAATAACAGTAGTAAACTGATCACAGTGTTGTTGAGGCCTCAGCATATTTTGTTGCCATGGAACATATTAGAGGGAAAAACAACACAAAATATGTTGAGGTCTTAACAACACTAGAGAGAGAACAACACAATCTCCTAACTTGAGAATTAATATAGTGGCTTCGGAAGTAATAGATGACTATTGTAGACAAGAAGAGTTTTTATACATTTCCCACCTTTGACACTGTGATCAGTTTACTACTGTAGCCTCAGAAGTAATAACAGTAGTAAACTGATCACAGTGTCAAAGGTGGAAAATGTATGAAAACTCTTCTTGGCTACAGTAGTCAGCTATTACTTCTGAAGCTACTATATTAATCCTCAAGTTAGGAGATTGTGTTGTTCTCTCTCTCTTGTGTTGTTGAGGCCTCAGCATATTTTGTGTTGTTTTTCAAATATGTTCATGGCTGCCATGGAACCGTGAGCACATCCATTCCCTGTCAGCAACACGAGAAAGAAGAAGTTGTTGACAGGAATGGATGTGTCGCACGGCTTGATGACATACATGAGATAACTCAATTACTATTTGCATCATAGGCCTCTAAAGTTTTTCTAAAAAAGTGGTAATGTGGTATGCAATATTTCTCATGGCATAACTTAGATATAGAAGACTTCACTCAAGAACTAGAGGGGGGTGAATAGGCGCCTCGACAAAATTCTTTCAAATTAGATGGCCCTTTCAAAACACCCAACGCTCCTCCAAACTTAATCACATATTTAGCTCCAATGAGTCAAATTAAAGACTACATCACAAACTTGCTATTTAATCTTATGTCTGATCAAGAAATCAGAATTTAAACAAACTTAATTATCTAAACACCTTGCAATGATTTCAAGGGTAGCCGAGGGTGGCGTGGGCTTTGGGAGCGACGTGCGGAGTTTGGCGGCGACGGCCTTCGGGGACGACGACGACGGGCTCCGAGGGCGGCGGCAATGGGCAGAGTTCGGCGCATGGGAGTTAGAAATGAAACTAGGTTTTTGGACGGCGGGAGCAAAAACTTTTATATAGGTGGATTAGCAGTGGCGGGCATGAGTGAATCCCTCTCATGTCACTCAATCCCTCTCCTAGATTAAATTCCCTTGGGATTAAATCCCTCCCTTTTAATTATGTGTTCTTTTGGATAGGATTAAATCCCTTTGGGGATTATAATTTCTAACCATCATGTTGAAAACAAATTGATCACATAATAAAATGATGCATAATTATTCCAGTCACTGCATTTACATGACAAGAAAAACTAATCATTGTCCCCAAAACGTTCCCGGTCAGGCTGAAACAAGCATTACAACCACATCAGAAATTTTCTTCATATATCAAGTCTGAATATAATCTGTTGTATCACTCCCTCTACCAAGTTCATTTTTGTTAACATACGTTGTGCGGAAGCAAACTACTTCTACACTGTTCTAGAGCATAATATAAAATCTGAATTTTTCTAAACTTTTTCTGGGAACAAATTAATATGCTTGAGGGATGAAAAAGAGGATGCCCGGAAGGTACTCACCGGTAAGTATGAAGTGGAATCAACAGGACGTCGGCGCTGCTGCTCACGGGATGGAGATAGGCGCTGCTCGCAGGCAGCGGGCGAACGAGCGATGAGAGGTAGTCGACGCTGATGTCGCGGGGACGACGGTGTGCGCTCGGGGACAGGGACGGCGGTGCGGGGTCCGGCGACAACGACGTGGGCTCCGGCGGAGTTCGGGGCGACGACGGCGACGGGTTCCAAGGGTGGCGGCGCGGGCTCCGGGACGGGGATGGCGGCGTGCATCGGGGATGGGGACGGCAGCGACGAGGGGTCCTGGTACACCGACGTGGGCTCCGGTGATGGGCTTCAAGGATGACAGCGACGGCTCCGAGGTGGCGGCGAGGGATCCGGGGACACCAACGGCTCCGAGATGGGGGCGACGGGCTTCGGGGACGACAACGACGAGCTCCAATGGTGGCGGCGCGGGCACTGGGAGCGACAGTAACTGGCAGGAGAAGATTAAGGCTTAGGGTTTTCAGACGCGGGAGCGAAATATTTATATAGGTGGATTAGCAGTGGCGGGCATGCTGATGTCATCCTGCCCGCCACTGCTATTTTCTCTTAGTAGTGGCGGGCATGCTGACGTCACCATCCCGCCACTACTAATCCGCCCGCCGCAGGTGCTCGATGCCACTACTAAAAGGAATAGCAGTGGCGGGCTGGTGACATCAGCATACCCGACCGCCACTACTATGAGAGGTGGGGGTTATCTAACATACGTTGCCAAACATTTCGAGAAACACATTGTAGCGCAGTGGTGCGGGGATTGCTTTGGTGCCATGCGGTTCGAGGTTCGAACCTTGCTGCCGGCAGGCGGTTTGAGGTTTGAACCTTGCTGCTGCATCCAAACATTTTTTACATTTTCATGACTTTTTTATTCATGTTTAAATTCAAGTTTGAACTTGATTTAACAATAAAAATACATCATAACTTATCAAATTTAAAAAAGTGGTATTTTTCTGCCTCACTTTACTTTTTTTTATTTCATTAAGAAACATGAGATTTTCCAGGGATGCATTAGGGTTTAGAGAAGAAATGACTGAGGTTTGAAAGCAAATTCTAGTTTGAACTTGATTTTTTTAACAATAAAAATACATCATAACTTATCAAATTTAAAAAATTGGTATTATTCTGCCTCACTTTACTTTTTCTCCCTTAGTTTACTGTTTTTATTTCATTAAGTGTGTTTTTATGATCAAAGTCAAAATAAGTTCAATTTGAACTACAAGACATGAAATAATTCACCAAAATTTATAGAAAACCATATTCATGTTTTGACTCTATAATTAGTTATTATCCAGTAAATTTAAAACCATTATAAAAAATGTAGGTTTCCACAACACTCGATCGACAACTTGTATTTTTATAGTATTTTAATCCTCAAAAAATAAAATAAAGTCTAAAAAAGATGAGACTTGTCATGTTGTTATGATATGATCGATCCATAGATGTTGTCATAAAAAATAATTTTTTTCGAGAAAATAATCATGTACGGCGTTAAGAAACCTAAGATTCTCCGGGGATGAATTAGGTTTTAGAGAAAAAATGACTCAGGTTTGAAAGCAAAACCTATAGTTGATTCTTCCTTTGAACTTGAAACTTTTTGTACAATAAAAATACAAACCAATATTCTAATTGCAAAAATTGGTATCTTTCATTAACAGAAATTGGTATTTAAATGCAAAAAAGTCCACGTAGAGGTAGGGATTATCTAGCATACACTGCACAAATAGCCGAGAAATACTTTGTAGCGCAGTGGTTTGGGGGGTTCTTTGGTGCCATGCGGTTTGAGGTTCGAACCTTGCTTCCGACAAGCGGTTTGAGGTTCGAACCTTGCTGCTGGCACCAAATCAACATTTTTCTGTTTTGTACTTTTTTAAATTTTCAGCACTTTTTTATTGATGTTTAAATCCTCGTTGAACTTGAATTTTTTTAACAATAAAAATACATCATAATTGATCAAATTTAAAAAGTTGTTATTTTTCTGCCTCAGTGTACGTCACTCGACTTAGTGGTGGCGGGCCGATGACATCATGCGACCGCCACTACTAAACGGATAGCAGTGGCGGTCTGGTGACGTCATCCTGCCCGCCACTACTGCCTCTGGTGGGGTTATCTAGCATACGTTGCCATTCATGTCGAGAAACACTTAGTAGCGCAGTGGTGCGGGGGTTGCTTTGGTGCCATGCGGTTCGAGGTTCGAACCTTGCTGCCTGTAGGCGGTTTGAGGTTTGAACCTTGCTGCTAGCATCCAAACATGTTTTTTACATTTCTATTCTAATTTTCATTACTTTTTTATTCATGTTTAAATTCTAGTTTGAACTTGATTTTTTAACAATAAAAATACATCATAACTTATCAAATTTAAAAAATTGGTATTTTTCTGCCTCACTTTACTTTTTTTATTTCATTAATAAACATGTACAATAAAAATACATCATAACTTATCTATAGTTTATTCTTCCTTTGAAATTGAAACTTTTTGTACAATAAAAATACAACACCAATATATATGATCGAGACTTTGTAGCGCGGTGGTGCGGGGGCTCGCTTGACATATCATGTTTATTTGAAAGCAAGTAAACAAACACAAGTCCAAGCTGGGGAAACCAGCTTACACATCGAAACGCACTACTGGTCAAACCCAAAAGAAAGATATGGTTTGGAGCTTCTTCTTCCTCGGCACAAACCCAACCTATTTCTGGTTAAACAGATTAAAAGCCTCAACTTTCCAATCCTCAACCAACTCGGCATCATCAAGCAGTCTGAACTGCTCTCCATGTTCGTGAACAAGAAAATACACGCGGCGGCGATAGTGAGAACAACTTATTATCAATGATTGAATTGGATGATAAAAATATAAAATTTACATAAAAAGAGGATCTTGCCTCCCTCCTCTTGCTGCCGCATTGCTCTACATGCTTCCCTTTTCCACCGCTAGCCTCGGCATGTTTCCCTCTACCACCGGTTGTCTCATCATTCTTCCGTCTGCTAACACTTACCGTATCTGGTTGCGGCGATCTCGAGTCGTCCTTTGAGTCGGAGTCCATTATGAGAATCACTTTCTTCGCCAAACAACTGCAAACTATACCATCATGTACCTTATGTTTACCGCATTTGCAAACCTCACACACGCCACTTGATGTAGAGTATGAGGATCCACTGTTTGGTTCAATCTTAGGAGGAGCCATCTGCATTTTTTTGTCACATTGATATAACATTAAAAAACCCTAAGCTAGTAATATTATAGTACATTAAAAACATTATTGTTATAGTGGAAATTTTTTTTCTCAGAAATTTTTTATAGTACATTAAAAAACATTATTGTTATAGTGGAAATTTTTTTCTCAGAAATTTTTTATAGTACATTAAAAAACATTATTGTTATAGTGCATTCTAGTAGTAATATTATACTAAATTATATTACCACGCATAAATTAATATAACAATCCTCCATCATTTTAACCCTAAGCTCGAATAAATAAGACCAAAGATAGGTTAATAATCATTTACTGATCGACTGGATGGCGGCGACGGGCGGAGGGCAGCGGCAACGTGCTCCGGGACGTCGATGGCGGCGACGGGAGGAGGGGGCCGACACGGGAGTTTAGGGTTTAGAAAATGAAACTAGGTTTTCGGACGGCGGGAGTGGAAAGTATATATAGGTGTCTTAGTAGTGGCGGGCATGATGACGTCATCCAGCCCGCCACTACTAAACGGATAGCAGTGGCGGTCTGGTGACGTCATCCTGCCCGCCACTACTGCCTCTGGTGGGGTTATCTAGCATACGTTGCCACTCATGTCGAGAAACACTTAGTAGCGCAGTGGTGCGGGGGTTGCTTTGGTGCCATGCGGTTTGAGGTTCGAACCTTGCTGCCTGCAGGCGGTTTGAGGTTCGAACCTTGCTGCTAGCATCCAAACATGTTTTTTACATTTCTATTCTAATTTTCATTACTTTTTTATTCATGTTTTCTCTTAGTAGTGGCGGGATGATGACGTCATCCAGCCCGCCACTACTAATAGAGGTAGGGATTATATATATAGCATATAATACTCTTCCTACAATGACGTGAAACACTTAGTAGCGCAGTGGTGCGTGGGGCTCCTTGGGGCCATGCGGTTCGAGGTTCGAACCTCACTGCCGGCAGGCGGTTTGAGGTTTGAACCTTGCTGTTGGCCCCACAAATTAAATATTTTTAAAAATTTTCTATTGATGTTTAATTAAATCCTCATTTGATCTTGAAAATGTTTTAACAATAAATGACATAATTGATTTTACAACTAAACATAAATGATCTAGCCTTGCACTAATTTTCCATCGCCATTGGTGCGTAGATAAGGAATCACACTGCCAAATGACAGTTTTGCTTCAACCACATTGATCCTTGATATGTCAATGAAAAACGACACCTCATCAAACTGATTGTATTCTTCTTCGTCTTTGACTCCATCAACTCCAACAATTCTTTGTTTTTCTGGAGCAACGATGTATTTTTTCTCATCTTTAGGATCAAGTATATAAAATACTTGTGCCACGGATTGAGCGAGTATCCAAGGGTCATCTTTATAAGCCACCTTATTAAGGTCAACTATCGTAAACCCGTAATCATCCACCTCCACACCTTCTAGATGTCTGACCCACTGACACTTAAATACATGGATTTCTATAGAGTTCCCGTAGTATTCCCATATTTCTTCGATGTATCCATAGTAAGCATTCTTTTGTCCAGTGCTATCTTCTGCTTCTCCTCTGACGCCACTATTTTGGCGCTGACTCTTTTGATCCTTTGCTTTGGTATAGAATGTGAAACCATTGATGTCATACGCTTGCCATGTTTTAACCATGCTCAATGGACCGTAAGACAATTTATTTATCATCATCTCTTCGTCGGTTTCTCCGATCGAAAGGTTTTGATCCCTCAGCCATGATGTGAAATAAATTTTGTGTTCTTTCATAATCCATTGTTCATCGCGATCTTCATTCTTTTCACGAAGCTCTTGCAGGTGTTGTTCAATATATGGTCTCATAATCGCCAACTGATGCATTACACTGTAATGTGATTCTCTTATTGTTTGGTAACTATTGTCTCGTATGATTTTCCTGCCTTTAGTTCCTTTACCGGTGAGTCTTCCATCGTGCCGGGACACGGGAACTCCTATTGGTCTTCCATCTCTTATGTAATCTGCGTAGCACTCAATGACTTCCTCAGTCGTGTAGCCCTCTATCATGGAACCCTCTGGATAAGCACGATTTCGTACGTAACCCTTGAAGATAACTATTAGACGCTCGTACGCATACATATTGTGCAGGTACGTTGGACCGAGAACAAAGATTTGGTCTGCTATATGTATCATATAGTGCTCCATAATATCAAAATATGAAGGAGGAAAGCACATCTCAAGCTGACACATAGTCTCCCTCATTTGTTTACGTAATTCATTTAACTCTTCAGTGTCGATCACCTTCTTTGATATGACATTGAAGAAGTGACACATGTGTGTTATCACCATCTTCAGAAATGAATGTTTGACTCCTCTTACTGCGATGGCGAGGAATAGACCAAGCATAACATGACAATCATGAGTGTTGTAGCCGCTCATCCTCAAATCTGCTACGGAGACAATATTCTTTATATTCGTTGAGAATCCTGTTGGAACTCTAATTCCATGTAGACACCTACAGATTAATCTTTTCTCATCAATTGTGAGGTTATAGCTAGCAGCCGGAAGGAAAAATTTTCCATTGGCCCTTTCCCGTGGGTGAAGCTCGGGTCTAATTCCGAGAGTTTGAAGGTCCCTTCGTACTTTGAGTCCATCTTTTGATTTGCCCGGTATGTCTAACAAAATACCGATAGTGCTTTCGAAGACATTCTTCTCAACGTGCATTGTATCGATAGCATGACCAATCTCCAACTCCTTCCAATAGGGCAAATATCTAAAGAAGATCGACTGCTTTTTAAATGGAGCGTCCTTTGAAATTTTTTCAGATTTCTTCCTCTTCTTTCTGAAAACAACTTTAATATTCTTTACCATTTCGAATAGAAATTTGCCATCTCTATTTCGTGGAGGCTGTCCAAGCTCGATTGTACCGTCGAAATGGTTCCTATTTCTTCGATATTTGTGGTTTTTTGGTAAAAATCTGCGGTGTCGCATATATATCGTCTTAACGAATGATGGAAGATGCATAGATTTTGTCTGGTCCACACACACTACACATGCTGTCTTTTCTTTAACCTGTCCTGTTAGGGACATGCGTCCTAGGTTGTCAGCTATGGTGCAAAAGATTATGGCTCTTAGATTGAAGTGCTCTTTCTTGTGCTCATCCCACACACAGACACCATGTTCCCATAGACGTTTCATATCCTCCATCAAAGGTTCTAGAAAGATATCAATGTCATTGCCAGGTTGTTTTGGACCAGAAATTAGAGTAGTGAGCGTAAGATATTTTCTTTTATGGCACAACCATGATGGAATGTTGAACAAGCATAGAAAGACTGGCCACGTACTATGTGGGTTCCTCATCTCACCAAAGGGATTCATTCCATCCGTGCTAAGTCCCATCCTGATATTTCTAGGATCATCCGAGAAATCTGGATGGGCCAGGTCAAATGATTTCCACTGCCTAGCATCTGCAGGGTGCCGAAGTTTTCCGTCCTTCTTTCACCCAGCGAAATGCCAGATTAATAGTTCAGCATCTCTAGGATTAGAGAACATACGTTTCAAGCGATCAATCACCGGTAGGTACCACATTACTAAGGCTGGAACTTTCCTCTCCGTTTTTTTCCAGGATGGTCTTCAATAACATTTTTATTCCTCTTCTGCAACCTCTTATTATTCTTCTTCTGGTGGTCATTGTAGTCCTCCACACAGTCATTTGGACATTTGTATCGACTCGCGTTGCACTGCGGACATCTCTCTAACAATCCATACTCTTTTCGATATAGGATACAGTGGTTCGGGCATGCATGAATCTTCTGAACGCCCAAAGTCAATGGACAAATCATCTTCTTTGCTTGGTACGTATCAGATGGTAAACCATTGGGTTTTGGCAAAACCTTTTTTAGGAGTTGTAAAAGATCTGAAAAACTAGTGTCAGACCATCCATTGCTGGCCTTCAGTTTCATAAGCTCAAGAATTGTGTACAACACAGTATACTGCTTATCGCATCCGTGGCGTTCCTCGTAAAGAAGGTTTTTTGATGCTTTGTCAAGTGCTTCAAAGTTATCGTATCCTTTGGTTGTAGTTCTCTGCAACAACACCTCAGGCGCAACATTTCGCATCAGTTCCTCCACATCAAAGGCGTCATCATCATCATGTTGATCAACATCATCATGTGTTATGTCGGATGTATGATCACAACCTCTTCTATGTTGATGAGCATCTTGCGGCACATCAGAATCTTCAGGAGGATTTTGGCCCATCTCACCGTGTTTCGTCCATATATAATAGTTCTTCACGAAACCATTTTTCAACAAGTGAAATCGTATGGTTTCACGATCAGAACACGGATACATCGCTTCGTTTTTACAAACTTTACAAGGACAATATATTGCCTCTTCACTCTGACGGGAAGCATATTGTGCGGCAGCTTCAGTAAATTCAGTTACTCTGTTAAAATATGCCACCACATCTCCATCATTGGACGAGTACATCCAGGACCTGTGCTCCATCTAAAACATATATTATTTGAAAAAATATTAATAAATTCTTTATTGTTAATTTTAGTAATTTACAAATTGAAAATATATTGATTTATTATCGCTCATAACAACATTAATTAAAAATCCTCAATGCTTTAATTAAAACTATTTATTAAGCAGAAAAATTTATTAAATAAATTAACTATATTGGTTTCTCTCTCTCCAAACAACATAACTCTAGATCTATAATCATAAATCAAATTAAAAAAGAGATTAAAATGACGTAAATCAATATACAAGTGATGAATAATTGTGAGGAGGGTCATATTTGTTCATTTGGGAGAAGGTAACACTGTAAATGGAAGATTATTTTAAAATTTCTATTCACAAACCCTAAATTAGTAAAACGCTAATAACTCATTGTATACATGATTAAATACAAAATAAATGTGAGATTCGGCATGGATTTACCTCCTAGAATGAGATCCTTCAAAAGAAACGAAAACAAAGCCTCCCCCTCTTTATCTAGATTTTTGTCGCCATTGTACGGACAAAATTAAATGCGAACTCCGGTAGGGCTCGGGGAGGAAGAAGCTGCGCATTTATAGCTAGAATAGTAGTGGCGGTCGCAAGTGATATCATCAATACTTTAGTGGCGGCCACATTAGCAGCGGCGGGCAGCACCAGTGTCCGCCGCTGCTATTGGTACAATAGTGGTGGTCCGGGATGACGTCAGCACCGACCGCCACTACTTTATCAACAATAGTGGCGGGCGCCGGTGCTGCCGTCAGCACCAGCAACTGTAGTGGCGGGCATCTAATGGACCGCCACTACAGTGGTTTTGCCCAACACCACTACAGTGACGATTTGTAGTAGTGTTTTGGCTAATCTAATCGTTTTAAGAGATAAAATATCAATCCAACCCAACAACCGGCGCCGTAGTGGTGGTTCAGTGCACCTTCTCTTGTTTGTCTTCGTGGTAGCAATTGCGACGACACGAGCAAGACGAAGGCGATCACTAATGTAGCCACTAACCGGGCACTAATGCTGGGTGATCTGCACCCTACACATCCCAGAGACGGAGGCTGCAGCCGTGCTTCGACTCGTCACGTCCATCTCCGACGAGCTTACTAGTTGTCAGGCTCGACGCGCGGAGTCGGTGGATGCATGGCCAGGTCAGGTGGCGACGTCCTCTCGTGACGCAGCACCGAGATCACCCGCCGGCCGCCGCCGTCGCTGTCGGCCGATCCCGCCGCGCCGGGCCGAGGCGTTCCGAACCTTACGGCGGACAAATCACGTGATGACTAAGTGACTAACTACGACTGTGAGTGGAGTGTGCACGAGACGGACTGAAGACTTGTCTGATTTTTTTTTGCAAGTTTTCGTCAGATGACATGGGCTCATTTCGAAATATGATAGCTAACGATAAGTTTTTCGATTAGTTCGTCCTCACGGTTCTGCCGTTCTGCTCGTTTAGAACCAGCCATTGCAATTGTGAATTTGTGATCTGGTAGGGGAATGGATTATGGATGCGTGCAGGCTGCAGCCGTCAAATGTCGAGAGCTCTGAACTGAAACAAAGCTGAGGTTATGTGACACCGCAAAGTTCACATTTTGTCTGTAAATCTGTTTCTTTCTCTAAATTTCTGATTCTGACTGAATTTACAGGGCTAACAGATTACAAGGGATTATGGATGATAAGAAGAGAAACTCTAGTCTGATGCAGCAGCCTCCTGAACACCTTCTCTCTCCCGCTCTCCAGCTGGGCAATGCATGCATCCTCCAGCCTCTCCAGCGCTGCCGCCGCCGGCAACACCTTCTTGGCCGCCGGCATAACAGGCAGCCGCCAACCACAGACTTGGTAGCCACTTGCTTGAAGGCATCCACCGATAATATTGATATATCAGGTTTACCGGAATTTTATCACTGATAAAATTAACCCTGACTCTTGGTCATCTCCGTCGATGACATAGTGGCGCCCCCCGAGAAGATGGCCCGCGACACCGCCACGGTGGCGTGGCCACCTCCACCAGAATTTTTTAAAAATTAGTATTTTTTAAAAAAAAATCAAATTTGTACGATGAACCAAACAATTACAAAAATACACATGAGTGACATGACGTCTTTTAGGTTGCTATGCAATGACCAATCACTTGAGCTCGAACATGATGATTAAATCTACAATTGAACATTTCCTTAAGTATGTCTTTATGCGAGTTTGAGAATATATTGCTACATGTTGGAAGAATTGACTTCCATTATACTCAAGGATGTTCGAAAGACCGATCAAGAGTTTGAAGCACTCTTTGAAGATTTTAGGCTCCAGCCTATGAAGTTAGCAACCCTCGGTGTATTCACCAAAACCACTCCTAAGTCCTGAAACCTCTTCGAAGGTGAGGGCCCAAAACCGGGGTTCTCTTTCCGTTTCGACAAGACATGTACTTTACATTATTATATAAGTCTTTTACCATGTCACCTATATGAATTTCACTGTATATCATTATTATAGTCGGTTGTAAGTAGAGGGTAATTATATATTGCCCTATTCAAATAGTACCTATAAATACCCCAATTACTATATATTAGAATGGGGGCATTGAATACTAAATATTCAGAGCTATACAACATTTCTAGACGTAAGGTTTTTATCCTAATCGGAGGCCTGAACCAGACTTAAACACTTCACACAAGTCTAAGTCCTTCGAGGCTCATTAAACATGTTATGTAGTTATTTATTACACCAACACTACCTAATGATGATATTATTATTAGAAAACAAAGAGAGGACTAAAAGGTATATTGAGATAATCAAAGAGGTAGAGAAAAACAAGCAAGAGCATCCAAATCGAATCGGAAGTCCAACCCACTTTCAGTTCAAATCCATCTTAGATTCCAACAGCAACATGAACTAAAACTGTCGTTCATGTCATGTTTAGACTTTGTTTTTCATGTTTTGTATATGCAAGGAAAGCTAACTTTGTAAGCATTCCAATGATACTTTTCTTATCATAATTCATTCTAGATTAATGGAAATCGTCAAAATAAGTGGACATCTAGAATTTGTCAAGATGATGTTGTATTGTCTTATTAGGCCTTTGGGCCATGTACCCAGTTGAGCACATTAGGGATGCTTCTATAGGGGGTATATAAACTTGGCTTGCTACAATCTAGGATTTTTTGGGTTTGTTTGCATGTTATTTTTGATAGCCACCGCATTGCTAGTTTGTGAGTGAACCCCAATTCGTAGAGTTCAATTGAATCTCCCTATTCCGATTGTGTTTTTTGCATTCTTACTTGTGTTCTTCGATTCATAGGTAAGGATTATCCTTCATGGCGAGGTAAATCGGGCTGCGCTCAATTGATAACCAGAGGATAATTGGTGATGTGATTATAGTGGTTCGATCTCATCGATTAGAAGACATGTTGCATGTGTCTCTTCTCTATAAATCATTGTTTATCATCCACCTAATAGAAGATCGGGCACCTGATATCCATCACTTGGTATCATAGCTCGGTTTATCGTCAAGTTCTTATACCTTAGATTAAATTGATTTCATAATCATTCCATGGTACATGAAAAAATCACAAAACAATTGATAGTCTTAGTTTTCCCCTGTTCGAGACAATCCCTATCTATTGCATATTTGACTTTCAATGTTTGTAGTATTGAATTTGTACCTTAAGTCGAGTTTGGTTGCCTGTTAGTATTATGCATCCCCTACCTAAACCCTTTACACCAGCTACCACACATAGATCTCATTCAATTTGCAATTCACGTGCAAATTATAACCTCAAAACCTTGATTTGAAGTACCTCCAATAAAACAACCATAACTTTAGCATACGAGCTCAAAACCAGTCAAATAAGTACATCTCAGAGAGCTACAGTAAAAGATATATCCAAATTTCCTTAGCTTTTTTAGGTTAACTGATTTTATTTTAGTTTATAGTTTTCATCTAACATATCTTCTCTAGTTTTAGTTAGATATGCATACTTGATGGTACCATATGAGTACCTTTTTGGCTTGGGTATGCCTCGTTGTGCCCTAGTTATAGGTCTGGTTTGCTCCTTTGCACCAGCCATCTATTTGCATGAATAATAAATTAGTTGATTTGACATGCCATCATTGTGAAATGCATGCACTAGTGTGAGTTCACTTCCATTTGCTACATCCATGTGCTCCTAGGCTCTGAAGAGGTGTCTTAAGATTGATAACTTTACTAGGAGTTCGATTAATGATATAGGTGGCAGTGGTGAATGACTCATCCCAAAACATGAGAGGCATAAATGCACGAGCGAAAAGAGAGAAACCAATCTCTAGGATGTAATGATGTTTTCATTAATCTGAGTTATTTTGTTGATGGGAATGAGGACAGGATATAAGTGGGTAATGTTGATGCGTTTGGAAAAAAGAATTAAGCAATTATATTCACTGCCCCAATTGATTTGCATAGCTTTGATTTTGCAATTCAGCAAATGCTCCACAAGATTTTAGATATCACGAATTTTTTGAACACTTCAACCTTGTGTTTGAGAAGATAAACACAAGTAAATATACTAAAATCATTAATGAAACTCAAATAATAAATTTTATTACCAACCAAGAAGGGTGTAGGACCCCACACATCTGGGATTGAGCGAGGATGCAATTCTCCAACTTCTTCTACTGCACTAGTGCATCTCATGTTAGAAGGTAACAGATCTATAATCCTATCACACGCATGGTTCCTAGGATAATGGGGTAATTTTTTTAAATTACTGACTATCGTAGCCTCCCCATAACCAACACTTCATTGGTTTGATTAAGAAACCATGCCATATGATCACCATGAAGTGTCACCAGTAGCTTCTCAGAAATAGCTTTCCTATGAAGAACAGGTGCAACTGAGGAGGAAGAAGATGACATGCTTGAGTTGTAGATTAGATCGAAAAGTGGAGGGTGGAGGCTCTGATACCATATAAAACTTAGTGAAAACATGTCGTGACCTTGGCTGACATGCGCGTTATATAATGATGAGAACAAACCTCATCATGTCTTACAAATTGAAAGAGATAGGAATCACCATGTTATTACAAAATCTGAACTACCGTATATATCTAAACTACTCAGCCTATACCAATGCATACAAGTAACTTAACACAACTAACTCGTTGTCTACCTTCCTCTTCCTCCCCGGACCGAGCGTCAAATGCATCCATGTAACATTGTAATCCTCTTGCCTCCTCGATGGATTTATGTGTTGTGAACAGTAAGAAAAACATATGGCAGTGATGGTGAGTTTACTAAATTTTTACAAAGCTTGTTCCATAAAAACTTGATTTTTAATATTTAAAATATCTCCCACAAAAAACTTACGTCATGTTTGTTGCTTCAAGCCTACAAGTTCTTCAATATTTAGAGGGCACCTATTAGTATGAGATCGCGCTAAACTTATTTAATCTTTCTTTATGATTTAAGAAAAAATTGTATCCCTTTGGAACAATACATATACCTTTGTTTAGATGTTGATTGAATATTTTTATGATATGAAAATATTTGAAGAAGACAGACAAATGACTCACCTACATTTTTATGCTCTGGCCCCTTTTTGTAAACTTACCTCTACCTTTGGTGACTCTAATGGGATCAAGCTTATTGATGGGTTAGAGCATGCAAATGAGATTTCTTTTCAATGTGTGCTAAAGATTGGATCGATTTATTTTATATTGGACAAAAACATTATCAAAGCCCGGTCAACATTCTCTAGCATGCAGACAAGATTTCTTTCTAGTGTGGGCCAGAGGTTAGATAAATTTCTTCTAGATTTGGCCAACATATGATATCACAGCTTGGTTAACAATCTCTAGTGAGACCATGTGGTTGGTCTGATATTGCACTAAAGTGGTGAGATCCTAGTTGGTCTGAGAGCACACTAAAGTGATGAGATCTAATGGTCTAAGAGCATACTATAGTGATGAGGTCTAATGGACCGTGTGGTATGGTTGGACCAAAAGTCATCACTATTGGATAGGGAAGATTGTTGGAATAGTATCATATTTGTTAGCCAATCTAATACAAATTGATTCAAACTTCGACTCACACCAAAAAAGAACCTTGCATGCACCCTAAAAGCTGACCCAAGAGATAAGGAACTCTCTCACTATTTAAGTTATATAAACTATCTCTCTATAAATAATGTGAGACTATTCCAACAATTGTTAGTTTGTTTACTTTGATTTGATCAATATATGTGTGATTAATGGACTCTAAGTAAACAAGTGACAACACCCCAATCAATTTAATTATAGTTTAACTAAAAATTAGACCTAACAAAATTAGTAAGAGATACATAAGTCATCTCTCCATGCTACCTGTCGCGCCCTGATTTAATAAATCAGGACTTTATTGAAATTCCATAGAAAATCAATAAAACAAGACGTTCATCATGCGACCACGTACAAATACGAGCAATCATTCACGGTTCGTAGACCGTATTAATACAAAAGTGAATAAAGGTAAAGAGAAACTAATAAAATAAAGGGTCCTAGATGAACGCCTCCTTCCAGTCTCGCCTTGACTGGGTCGCTACTCTAGACCTTCATCCTCCTCGTAGTAGACGGGCTCTGGTGGTGTAAGTCAACGGGGGTGAGTACAAACGTACTCAGCAAGCCACCGAATGCAAATATAATGCAGAGTAATAACAAGGGAGATAGTGGCTAATTTTGCGGAAAAGCATAATTGTAAAGCATTTAAATGTGATCAATTTATTAGTACTGAAATGTAAACATGTGTATGCATCATCATCTTCTAACTCGAGGGGTACAGTCAGCCCCACCTCGCTCAACAGTCCTTACATGCCATGAATAACTCAACCATTCAATCAATTGTAAACTAACTGCGAGTAGTCACACAACCCGCCCTTGACCGTGGGCTCGGCTTTTTGAAAAGATTAAATTACTCTGATCAGAGATGTACCACTGTACCCACAAGGCACGCACTCATCACCTACACCAAAGTGTAACGAGATGATCCATTTCACGTGAACTCGTGCCAAAACCTTCCATATAGTCCTCCCCGACTCAACAACACCCTCTTATAGGTTTCATATGGTGTCCCGACGCGTCGGAGCCCCACCATACCCCCCCTTGAGCCTCGTCGGTACAAGTCGCCCGCAGGCTTGCCCCTTGCCCCCTCCACTATGGTGCATCGAGTCGGAGTATTCCATACTTCCAGTTAGGACTTACCCATTAGACTTGTGGTTGGTACGGAAGTGCTTTGCAACAGATCCCGCAGACCGGTCCTTATAGTGCCCCGGGTGCGACAAACCAATGCCCGAGCTTGCACCCGGAACCCACCATACTTATAACTTAGCCAACTCCAACAGAGTCCAGAGACGAGAATAACGGGGAAAAATCATATTTCAGAATCCGGCTATCTACGACTCATTATTTTTATCCCATAGCAGTTGTGCCGGTACATTGGGCACTAGATAATAGTTTTATAGCAGAGTGACAAGGAGTTAAGGCTCAATAAGCATGGCTTGGGTTTGCACACAAGGACGTGGATCTAATAAATATAAGTGTAAGGCTTAATATTTGACTAATGCAATATTAACCTATGAGTTATAGCGATAATTTATTAAAACATGGGCTCAATAATGATCAACTGTTTCCACAGGGGTGGTCGATGACTTTCCTTGCTCAGCAAAGGGTGAAGGTGGAACCTCGGGATAGAACTCCGGCTCCTCGACGAACTCGTAGTCTTCTCGATACGGAAAAGTAAACAATACATTCGATAAAGCATCACAAAACATAAGCATACAAGTTTTATGATTTAAATATGTGAATTGAGCTTTATTGTACTGAAGTTATATTAATAATATCAAAGGTTAAAGTTTTGGGGGTTTTTCCTAATCTATTTCATGAATTATTAATTTATCCCTAAGGGGTTTTTATTTATTTAATTCATAAGATTATTTTATGCTAAAGTAACATACTGTTTTTATGGCATTAATGTGTAGAGAATAATATACTGAATTTAACAAAATTTGAATGGTGAAATTTGGACTTAAATGAGCAAGTTATGAATTTTCAAAGTTTAAATCAATTTCTGGAATTTTATTTAAACATAAAATGGCTTTAGTCCACGGTGAGCCAAGCCCACAGTGGACAGGCGCACTGTGCGCGTGGACCGGACCGATCTGGATCGTCCGATCCAGATCAAGCGGCCAGGCGCGAGGCGAAACGGTTAAATGAAAATGGATGGCTGTGATTAAAACCGAGCGAACGGGTATGCGTGGACGCCTGAGATCGCTCGGAGGTTTTAAGTGGCGATCGACGGCCGAGAGGCCTCGATACCCCTTTGACCAGATCCGAGGGGGGATTTAATCCTAGCCCTCCGATCGCGATCGTGCAGTCGCGGCGCGATCCGACACGGCACGACGTAAGGGGGCACATACCCCCTTCGTCTCCGGCGACGGCGGCCTCGGGTGCGACGGTGACGGCGGCGGCGAGTGCCTAGGGACCTAGCTATCAGCAAAAATGGGACGAGGAGGGGAGGGCGGTCTTGACCGTACCTTTGATGGCGAAGAAGGAGGTCCGGAGGTGACCGGTGGTGAGGGTAGACGGTGAGGGGCCTTCGGGAGCTTGACGGCGACGGCGGTCCGACAGTCCTCACGTCCGTTGGAGGCGTGGCCAAGGACGGGCGGGCGACGGCGGACCCGACGGTGGCGGTGGCTAGGGCGATGGGGGTCGGGATCGACGGCGAGGGCTCGCCGGAGGTGGAGCAGAGCCAAAGGCCGAAAGCTTCGAGGCGTGGCTCTGGAAAGCGATGGCTTGCGCTAAGGAGGTGTGGGCAGTGAGCGGTGGCCGAAGGGGTATAAATAGGAGGGTTGCCGGCGTCTAGATGGCAAGGAACCGAGGGGTTCCCGTGAGCTCCGGCGAGGGCTTCCAAGCTTCAGTCAAGCTTCCATAATCGCTAAAACGCGTGGCTTATAGATGGAAAGGGGGCGGTGATGCTTGGGGAAGGCGATCCGGGGAAATCCGAGCAAAAGCGGCGGCCGACGGTGAGGAAATCAGAAGGGGATCGCCGGGGAGAAGGAAGGGGGGATCCCCTTCCATGGAGAAGATGAACCTGACAGGTGGGCTCCACCTGTCAGTGGGCGGGCGGAAAAGAGAGCGCCGACAGGCGGGGCCGAGCGGTCAGAGGGAGAAGGCCGGGCTGGTGAGGCTGGCGGGTGGGACCGAGACGGGCGCGGCGGGAGAGAGAGGCGGGGAGCGACGCCGACAGGTTGGCCCCACTGGTCAGCGACTGGTGGTTGGACTGGGCCGGGCTGAGGGTGATTTCAGGGTTGAGGCCCATTAAGGATTTAAATGTTTTTCTGATTTAACATAATTCTAGTAATTCATATATTTGATTAAGGGTTGAATCACTGTTGATAAAATTTGTAAAAATTCCTAAAATTATATTTTGGCCTCTAGTTTATCTCATAAAATTTTCAAGTCCAGATTTTGAATATTTCTCTCTGTTTGGCTTTAATAGGGCTCTTTAAGGGTTTTTCCTTTAATTATAAATTCCAGAAAATGTATTTAATAATATTTTCCTTTTATCTTAATTCTTTTTAAATTCTGGGGTGTTACAATCCTATCCCTCTTACAGAGAATCTCGTCCTCGAGTTTCGGATCAATCCTCGAATAGCTCAGGATGCTATGCCTTGAGTTCATCTTCTTTTTCCCATGTAGATTCCTCTACAGGATGATTGCTCCATTGCACTTTGCAGAAGCGGATGACCCAACTCCTGGTGATCCTCTCTTTGACTTCCAATATCTTGACGGGCTTTTCCACATAGGTCAGATCCTCTTGAACATCCAACTGTTGTAGGTCCACTTGCTCGGTAGGGACTCGGAAACACTTCTTGAATTGGGAAACGTGAAATACGTCGTGTACTCTGGCCAATGAGGGCGGTAGTTCCAGCTGATAAGCAACTTCGCCTTGGCGTCTAATAACGGGAAATGGTCCAATATATCGAGGGGCCAACTTTCCTCTCATGTTAAACCGCTAACTACCACGGAGAGGCGTAACTCGAAGGTAGACATGATCTCCCTCTTCAAAGGCTAGGTCTCGACGTCTATTGTCCGCGTAGCTCTTCTGTCATGATTGGGCTGTCTTGAGTCGGTCTCTGATGATCCGTACCTTCTCTTCAGCTTCTCGAAGGATGTCTATTCTGAATACTTGAGACTCACCGGTCTGATCCCAAAGTAGAGGCGTTCTGCACTTACGTCCATATAGGGCTTCAAAAGGAGACATATGAAGACTGGCTTGATAGCTGTTGTTGTACGAAAACTCAGCGTACGGTAAGCTCTTGTCCCAAGTTGCTCCAAAGTCCAAGACGCATGCCCGAAGCATATCCTCCAATATCTGATTTACCCTTTCTGTTTGTCCATCTGTCTGAGGGTAGTAGGCAGTGCTAAAGTTCAATCTTGTTCCCATCTCTTCACATAATGAAGGCGCGTGATCCTGAATCATAATGGCTGTGCAATATCCCTTGCCGCTTAATGCATCGGCTACCACATTTGCTTTTCTGGGGTGGTAGTGGATACCTAAGTCATAGTCCTTTATTAATTCCAACCATCGTCTTTGCCTCAGATTGAGGTCTGGCTATGTGAAGATGTACTTCAAACTCTTGTGATCCGTAAAGATTTCGCAGCGATTTCCGACCAAATAATGCCTCCATATCTTAAGGGCGTGCACTACAGCGGCTAATTCCAAATCGTGGGTCGGGTAGTTCAACTCATGGGGTCTCAACTGACGAGAGGCATAAGAGATAACCTTTCCATCTTTCATAAGAACACATCCTAATCCTTGGCGAGATGCGTCGCAATAGACATGGAAGTCCTTCCGGATATCTGGTAGGGTCAGTATGGGTGCTGACACCAGCCGGGTCTTGAGGGTGCAGAAACTTTCCTCGCATTCGGGAGTCCATTCAAACTTCTCTCCCTTCTGCAACAACTTGGTCATTGGCTTGGCTATCTTAGAAAATTTTTCAATGAATCTCCGGTAATATCCGGCCAAACACAGAAAACTTCGTATCTCAGATACGTTTGTGGGTGGCAACCACTCTGTAACTGCTTCTACGGTGGTAGGATCTACTGCAATGCCTTGTGCAGAGATAATGTGTCCAAGGAACTTCACTTCCGTCGTCCAAACTTGCACTTGCTGTACTTGCCGTATAATTGGTGTTCCCGTAGCTTTCCTAAGGTTAACCGGAGGTGAGTCTCGTGCTCCTTCTGGTCCTTGGAATAAATGAGGATATCGTCTATAAAGACAACGATGAATTTGTCCAAATACTCCATAAATACCTTGTTCATCATATTCATGAAGAAAGCAGGGGCGTTGGTCAGTCCGAAGGACATAACAGTACACTCATATAATCCATAACGGGTGGTAAAAGCCGTTTTGGGTATATCCTCTTCTCGGATCCTTAACTGATGGTAACCAGACCACAGGTCGATCTTCGAGAATACCGTAGCTCCCTTCAGTTGGTCAAAGAGATCATAGATCCGAGGCAACGGGTACTTGTTCTTGATGGTTACTTCATTCAAAGCGCGGTAATCCACGCACATACGCTTAGCCTTGTCTTCTTTCTTCTCGACGAAGATGACGGGGGCACCCCATGGTGATGTACTTGGTCTGATGTAGCCTTTCTTCTCGAGATCCTCCAACTGCTGCTTCATCTCGGCTAACTCATTAGCGCCCATCTGGTATGGTCTCTTGTAAATAGGGGTGCTCCCGGGTACCAAATCAATTTTGAACTCGATGTCCCTCTTAGGAGGCATTCTAGGTAAATCCTCTGGGAATACGTCCGAGGCATTCCAAGGTAATCTAATGCAGTCTTGGTCTTCCGGACTTCATACTTGGCATATGGAATGTGACGGCAGTCCCTTCTTCACTGATCACTGTTACTTTTCTCTGAGCACATTCTATTACTCCTTGGTGTTTATTTAACCAATCCATTCCTAGAATGAGATCCAAACCTTGGAATTCTATGAGGATGGGGTCGGCCCAGAATATTGTGCCTTGGATATCTACCCATACCCTTGGGCTATAGGAAGAGGCGAGGGTTTGTTTGCCCGGGGTGGCTATTAATACGGGTCTGAGCAGTTCACTTATGTCCAGGGCATTTCTTTCCACAAAAGCAGTTGATATGAAGGAGTGCGTAGCTCCGGTGTCAAATAAAACCACTGCAAGTGCTGAATGTACCATAAACTTACCCATGACAACTTCTGGGGTGGCCTGGGCTTCTTTGGCCGTGACGTGGTTGACCCGAGTGCGAACGGCGGGGTTCGATGCGATGCCTTGTGTACGCTTAGGATGAGGGCACTGGTGAGAGTAATGCCCCTCCTGGCGGCAGTTGAAGCATACCACGAGCTTGTCGTGCCTGTCGCGTAGAATCTCCGCCTTCTTGGCCGGGGCGGCTGGTGCGGCGGGAGCGGGGCGAGACTGTCCGGCTCCGGTGTTGGCGGCGGGTGGTGCCGGACGATATACCGGGCGGGGGTGGTACTGTGGCGCCGGTGGAGGAGGGGTGAAGCGGGGTCTCTAGGCCATGCCCTGGTTCTGCCTGAAGGCAATCATCCTCTTCTTCTTCAGGTCGACCTTATTCTTCTGGGTCTCCTGAATGATAGCTTTATTCACCAACTTTTGGAAGTTGGCGAAATCTCCGGAGATGAGTTGAAGGGACAACTCATCCTTCAGTCCCCGGAGGAACTTAGCTTGTCTGGCCGCATCTGTACGGACCTCCTCAGGTGCGTACCTGGCCAGCCTATTGAACTCGTGTAAATACTCTGTTACGAATCTGCTTCCCTGTTGCAGGTCTCGAAACTCCTACTGCTTCTGTGCTATGATGCCGTCGGGGATGTGAGCGGCACGGAAGGCAGCCGAGAACTCCGCCCAAGTATGGACGTGTCCCTCGGGCAAGGTCTCGCGCAGATTGTCCCACCATTCTGCAGCGGGACCCTAGAGCTGGTGGGTGGCGAAGGCCACCCTCTCCTTCTCGGTGCAGGTCAGGAGGTCGAGTTTCTTCTCGATAGTCCTTAACCAATCCCCAGCCTCCATGGGGTTGGTGGTGCTTGAGAAAGTCGGTGGGTGGACTCGGAGGAATTCCAAGAGTTGGGAGGCGAGAGCGGGAGCTGGAGTGGCGAGGCATGGCAGCTCGGGCTGTTGGTGGAGACGGAAGAAGTGAGCATGCTGCTCTTGCATCTGCTGCTGCTGCATCTGGTTTAGAAGGGCAGATACCAGTTGGTTTTGTGTGGCCATCATCTCGGCCAGAGTGGGGTGATTGGCAACCGGGGCTTGCCTTTGCCCAGTTGCTCCCCACTGAGGCAAGTTCCCGTTATCTCCTCCATTCTGAGGAGCGTCGAAGCCTTGGTTGTTTGACATCTTGAGGTTTCCAAAATAACAACATCCTTAAAGGGGGAACACTGCTAAACTTTATTTCAAAAAGGGTCGTTCTTGCGATTACATTTATTGTCTTTTATTTAGTTCTTTACTCATGCCTTATATTAGACATGGGTGATAATACAATCCAAAACCATATAAAGGAAACAAACAATCGTAAACACTACGTCTATGGTAGTTCTGGGGACGGCTCGATCACGGGCTCGTGGGAGACGGTCGGGGTCGTGGAGCTGGAAGGTCCGGCGGGTGGAGCACTGCGTGAAATCCTCTTGGGTCTCACGATGGGGATCCGAAGTGATTTCCGCTTGCGAGGCGGAAGGGGTGCAATCTCCTCAATATCCTTCTTCAGTTCCTCAATCTGGTGGCGTAGGTGTGGGTTGGTGGCGACGCACTGTCGTAGAAGTTCATTCTAGCACCATAACTCTTCGGCCTCGGCAGCCAATCGGTGTCCCTGCTAGATGCGGTGACGAAGATCTCCGTTCTCATGGTTCAGATCCTCAGAAGAGTGTCGGTAAAAGGAGATCGTATCGCGCTGTCCGTTGGCATCCTGCAGTGCCTCATAGTGGAGCTCATCCATTGCCTTCAACAGGCGCACTGTATGCCCAACCGAAGAGTGACGTTGGGAGAGGGTGCTGACGTAGTCACTGTGAGGACTCCCTGGGGTACGAAGAGGCACGAAGCGATAGTCCGTGTCATAGAGCTCACTATCGTAGATCATCCAGAGCTCGGTGAGGGCCTGGAGGGCGGTGCGCTGGCTGGCCACCAAGAAGGTAGGTCCTCCCCCTCGATAGGTGTGGGCCGTTTGTGGAGAAGGCTGGATGACGATGGTAACCTCGCAGTAGCTTTCTTCCTCGTTGGGGAAGACTCCATGGTACATCGGCTCGTGCTCGAATCCGAGGAATCCAACTAGCATGCGCAACTCGCGGATGAAACCGGCCTCGTCACGAAGAGTCCCGCTCATGGTATGGACTGGCATCTACAAAAGAGAGAAAATTTTTGTGAAAAATCTCGGAAGATGAGAAGTTAAGTAATTTTGTAAGAAATTATGGTTAATATAAATCCTAAGGTCAGGTCTGTTTGGCTTCCTACAGTTAAGTCGGCTCTGATACCATCTTATCGCGCCCCGATTTAATAAATCAGGACTTTATTGAAATTCCATAGAAAATCAATAAAACAAGACGTTCATCATGCGACCACGTACAAATAAGAGCAATCATTCACGGTTCGTAGACCGTATTAATACAAAAGTGAATAAAGGTGAAGAGAAACTAATAAAATAAAGGGTCCTAGATGAACGCCTCCTTCCAGTCTCGCCTTGACTGGGTCGCTACTCTAGACTTTTATCCTCCTCGTAGTAGACGGGCTCTGGTGGTATAAGTCAACGGGGGTGAGTACAAACGTACTCAGCAAGCCACCGAATGCAAATATAATGCAGAGTAATAACAAGGGAGATAGTGGCTAATTTTGCGGAAAAGCATAATTGTAAAGCATTTAAATGTGATCAATTTATTAGTACTGAAATGTAAACATGTGTATGCATCATCATCTTCTAACTCGAGGGGTACAGTCAGCCCCACCTCGCTCAACAGTCCTTACGTGCCATGAATAACTCAACCATTCAATCAATTGTAAACTAACTGCGAGTAGTCACACAACCCGCCCTTGACCGTGGGCTCGGCTTTTCGAAAAGATTAAATTACTCTGATCAGAGATGTACCACTGTACCCACAAGGCATGCACTCAACACCTACACCAAAGTGTAACGAGATGACCCATTTCACGGGAACTCGTGCCAAAACCTTCCATATAGTCCTCCCCGACTCAACAACACCCTCTTATAGGTTTCATATGGTGTCCCGACGCGTCGGAGCCCCACCATACCCCCTTGAGCCTCGTCGGTACAAGTCGCCCGCAGGCTTGCCCCTTGCCCCCTCCACTATGGTGCATCGAGTCGGAGTATTCCATACTTCTAGTTAGGACTTACCCATTAGACTTGTGGTTGGTATGGAAGTGCTTTGCAACAGATCCCACAGACCGGTCCTTATAGTGCCCTGGGTGCGACAAACCAATGCCCGAGCTTGCACCCGGAACCCACCATACTTATAACTTAGCCAACTCCAACAGAGTCCAGAGACGAGAATAACGGGGAAAAATCATATTTCAGAATCCGGCTATCTACGACTCATTCTTTTTATCCCATAGCAGTTGTGCTGGTACATTGGGCACTAGCTAATAGTTTTATAGCAGAGTGACAAGGAGTTAAGGCTCAATAAGCATGGCTTGGGTTTGCACACAAGGACGTGGATCTAATAAATATAAGTGTAAGGCTTGATATTTGACTAATGCAATATTAACCTATGAGTTATAGCGATAATTTATTAAAACATGGGCTCAATAATGATCAACTGTTTCCACAGGGGTGGTCGATGACTTGCCTTGCTCAGCAAAGGGTGAAGGTGGAACCTCGGGATAGAACTCCGGCTCCTCGACAAACTCGTAGTCTTCTCGATACGGAAAAGTAAACAATACATTCAATAAAGCATCACAAAACATAAGCATACAAGTTTTATGATTTAAATATGTGAATTGAGCTTTATTGTACTGAAGTTATATTAATAATATCAAAGGTTAATGTTTTTGGGGTTTTCCTAATCTATTTCATGAATTATTAATTTATCCCTAAGGGGTTTTTATTTATTTAATTCATAAGATTATTTTATGCTAAAGTAACATATTGTTTTTATGTCATTTATGTGTAGAGAATAATATACTGAATTTAACAAAACTTGAATGGTGAAATTTGGACTTAAAATGAGCAAGTTATGAATTTTCAAAATTTAAATCAATTTCTGGAATTTTATTTAAACAGAAAATGGGCTTTAGTCCACGGTGAGCCAAGCCCACAGTGGACAGGCGCACTGTGCGTGTGGACCAGACCGATCTGGATCGTCCGATCTAGATCAAGCGGCCAGGCGCGAGGCGGAACAGTTAAATGAAAATGGACGACTGTGATTAAAACCGAGCGAACGGGTATGCGTGGACACCTGAGATCGCTCGGAGGTTTTAAGTGGCGATCGACGGCCGAGAGGCCTCGATACCCCTTTGACCAGATTCGAGGGCCCAGATTAAATCCCGAAGGGATTTAATCCTAGCCCTCAGATCGTGATCGTGCGGTCGCGGCGTGATCCAGGACGACACGACGTAAGGGGGCACGTACCCCCTTCGTCTCCGGCGACGGCGGCCTCGGGTGCGACGATGATGGTGGCGGCGAGTGCCTAGGGACCTAGCTATCGGCAAAAATGGGACGAGGGGGGAGGGCGGTCATGACCGTACCTTCGACGGCGAAGAAGGAGGTCCGGAGGTGACCGGCGGCGAGGGTAGACGGTGAGGGGCCTTCGAGAGCTTGACGGCGACGGCGGTCCGACGGTCCTCACGGCCGTTAGAGGCGTGGCCGAGGACGGGCGGGCGACGGTGGACCCGATGGTGGCGGTGGCTAGGGCGATGGGGGCCGGGATCGACGGCGAGGGCTCGCCGGAGGTGGAGCAGAGCCAAAGGCCGAAAGCTTCGAGGCGGGGCTCTGGAAAGCGATGGCTTGCGCTAAGGAGGTGTGGGCAGTGAGTGGTGGCCGAAGGGGTATAAATAGGAGGGTTGCCGGCGTCTAGATGGCAAGGAACCGAGGGGTTCCCTTGAGCTCCGGCGAGGGCTTCCAAGCTTCGGTCAAGCTTCCATAATCGCTAAAATGCGTGGCTTATAGATGGAAAGGGGGCGGTGGTGCTTGGGGAAGGCGATCCGGGGAAATCCGAGCAAAAGCGGCGGCCGGCGGCGAGGAAATCAGAAGGGGATCGCCGGGGAGAAGAAAGGGGGATCCCCTTCCATGGAGAAGATGAACCTGACAGTTGGGCTCCACCTGTCAGTGGGCGGGCGGAAAAGAGAGCGCCGACAGGCGGGGCCGAGCGGTCAGATGGAGTAGGCCGGGCTGGTGAGGCTAGCGGGTGGGACCGAGACGGGCGTGGCGGGAGAGAGAGGTGGGGAGTGGCGCCGACAGGTTGGCCCCACTAGTCAGCGACTGGTGGTTGGACTGGGCCGGGCTGAGGGTGATTTCAGGGTTGAGGCCCACTAAGGATTTAAATGTTTTTCTGATTTAACATAATTCCAGTAATTGATATATTTGATTAAGGGTTGAATCACTGTTGATAAAAATTTGTAAAAATTTCTAAAATTATATTTTGGCCTCTAGTTTATATCATAAAATTTTCAACTCCAGATTTGAATATTTCTCTCTGTTTGGCTTTAATAGGGCTCTTTAAGGGTTTTTCCTTTAATTATAAATTCCAGAAAATGTATTTAATAATATTTTCCTTTTATCTTAATTCTTTTTAAATTCTGGGGTGTTACACTACCAATCTATGTTGGATAAATTATTTATAGCATAGAGGAAGCAGGTGCAAGTGATCTGTGAGTGTTGCTAGAATCATCAGGTCTACCTTCTTTGCCATTTTGGCTATGCATGGGGTTCTAGTTTTTGAGGGCCAAGTGGTCATGTGTGTTAATGTATTAGAATCTCTTTATATGTAATCTGTTCATGGTTGAGATAAAGCTAATGGATTCTTTAGATAAGTTTCTATAGTTAGTTTTATACTTTGTATTTTCTATCTTGCTTTTTAAGGCATGTAATCATCCTATTGTACATTTCCACAATAGGGACTATTCATGTTCTAACACTACAACCCTTAATAGGGCTTTGCTTCCCTAATCACAAACTTTATATGGTATCAAAGCCATCATATTCTACCATCTCCTGATCATGGCATCCTCATCGTCTTCTACCATGACAATCATCAGCCAAGTTTCAGAGAAGCTAACTCGGGAGAACTATCTTCTTTGGAAGACAAGCGTTCTTCTAGTTGTGCAAGCAACATAGATTTATGGGTTCCTAAATGGATCTATTGAAGCACCACCGAAGATACATATGGTGGAGCTCTCTAACAAGACCAGGAAAATAGAGGCCAACCCTGCATACACTCAATGGGTGGCATAAGATCAACAAGTTATGTCATACTTATTGAATTATTTCTCTAAAGAAGTTTTAACACATGTTGTTGGACTATAGAGTTCTCGGCAAGTATGATAAGCAGTGGATATAAGTTTCTCTTCACAATCATGATCTCGGGTTAATAAATTGAGGATTAAATTAGTGAATGCCCAAAAGGGCAACATGACAACAACAACATACTTCGCCAAGATGAAATCCCTCGTGGGCGAACTTGCCATGGTGGGCAAACCTTTACGAGAAGATGAGTTGGTGTCTTATATACTAGTGAGTCTCGACATCGACTACAATCTACTAGTAGCCACTATTGATGTCAAAGATGTGATCACCCTGAGTGATCTCTACACTAAGATGAAGAATTTTGATATGAATCAAGAAGAGTTGTATAACAATTCATCACAGAGTGGAGGCTTCCAATCCTCCACTAACAATGTTGTTCATGGACATGGTGGATTCCAAATGAGAGGGTGTGGGCTGCCACAAGGGTGTGGTGTGGTCATGATAATAATGGAGGATGTAGCAGCAGTGGTACACGTGGCTACCACAACAAAGGAGAAAGTGACCGAGGAAACTCTCCTCGACCTACCCTCTAGATTTGTTCCAAACAAGGCCATGCTGTAATAGAGTGCTAGTGGTGATATGATGAAGAATATCAATCTGAGATCAAGGAAGCCATTGCTACATGTAGTCCTGTGTTGATAGCAATTGGTATACTAAAACAGGGACTATTGATCATATCATGGGAGATTTGGAGAAGCTCACTATTCGATATAGTGTTGGTGTCTTTTTTGGTCACACTTTGACACACGTGTGGCCTAGGAGATCTACTTAGCTCCAGTGCAGGTCTTACAATCTTAGAAAAAGGGTTCAAGGCATGCTAATCAATTTGACCTTGCAACTGATAGGGAAACAGAGAAAATGACATTATTAACATAGCCGATCGGTTGTCAAGCCGATGACTGCGGTGAGGATAAAGCAATCGTGAGAGAATAACGTCAATCGGCTATAAGGCCGATGACCAAGCCAGAGCGACCGGGGCAAACGCACCATCGGCCGATGAGATGGACAATTCGCGCATATGGGCCAATGAGCCTTTCCCGATGGCAGATAGAATATAACATTGAATTGAATATAACCTATCTGCTTATACTCCGACAGAAATAAATAAAATATACCAGATAACATATATGTATCATCGAAATCATCATAATAACAAAATTGGACCTAACCAAGACAATAGCTATTCATGATGAACTTAACAATACTTCCAAGTATCAGGCATGCTTTATTTAGATGAACGGTATACAACATGAAGAAGATATAATAGAAAAAGATTTTAGACCTAACCGATGAAGCCTTAGACTACCACACCTAAATCACATCAATCTAAGAGATCAAACTATGCAACCTTAGACCTAGCCAATATACCTAGATAAATCGACGATCATATTATTTCAGTCGATGCCTCAAGAGATCAAATTGATGCAGCCATGAGAACACCGACCTAGTCGATACGATCGTCCGGGTGGCGGGACTCACCTCTTCGTCGGAGATCGAAACAATGTAGCCCAGCTCCAAGTGCCAAATACCATCGGGTTTAACCTTAGGACGAGAAGGGTGGCGATGCACCGAAGAGTTGTTTGTAGGGTTTGTTATTGTGTTGACCTAACTAAGGGATACATTTATAGTTCGGAGACTTGTCGTCCAAGCAATCTATCCTAACCAATTTTGGATAATCTTTATCTTCTTCTTACTTTTATCTCCATCGGCTTCTTCATATCTGGTCATGTTACACATCATGGACGGGCTTCTTTTATCATCTTTGACCGGACTTCTTTGACTTCTTTTGACCGTACGACATCCCTAGTGGGCCTTGGGCTTTACCAAATCTTAGCGTCAACAGATAGGTACCATGGATAGGAACAAGTGCATGGACCTAAGGGGAAAGGTACGACTATTAAGAATATCGAAAGTACTACTATTTTTACCCTCTTCGTAATTTGCTTCTCAGAAATATTCTTCATGTTCCAAAATCCACTAAAAATCTTGTTTCTGCACATAAGATGGTGAAAGATAATAATACTTTACTTGAAATTCGTCCACATTTTTTTCTATCAAGGATCAAGTCGTGAGGAAGACACTTCTTCAAGGTAGAAGTGAGAAGGCCCTCTATCCTGTTCATTCAGCAGCGCCAAGTTCAAGTATTCAAGCCTTTAGCGCTGTTAAGCCATCCATTGGAAAGTGGCGCAGTCGTTTAGGCCATCTATCCCGTCTTATTGTTTAACAAATTCTTAAGACAACTAAACTTCCTTTTTCTAGTGAGTTAAGCTTAGAATCTGTGTGTGATTCATGCCAAAAAGCCAAGAGTCATTAACTGTCATATCCTAAATCCCATAGTAGGTCTACTAGTCCTTTAGAACTAGTTTTCTATGATGATTGGGGGCAGCTCCAACTTCTATTGGAAGATACTCCTACTATGTAAGCTTTATTGATGACTATAGCAAATATACTTGGCTCTATCTTATTAAGAAAAAAATAGATGTATATCAAGTCTTCCATAACTTTCAAACTCTATTGAACAACAATTTGGATGGAAAGTGCTTGTTGTTCAGTCTGATTGGGGGAGAGTATGAAGGTCCAAACTCTCACTCTTGCAAAAACTTGTCATTGCTCATCATGTGTCACATCCCCATGCTCATCAACAAAATTGTTCGGTAGAAAAGAAGCACATGCATGTTGTAGACGTTGTCTTAGCTCTCCTTGCTAATGCATCCATTCCTCTAAAATTTTTGGATGAGGTGTTTCACACTGCTACTAAACTTATAAACATTCTTCCCAGCAAGGTCATTGATTTTGATACTCCGACATAACGACTCCTTCACAAGAAACCCACTTATGAGTCCCTTCGGAATTTTGGTTGTGCTTGTTGGCCCAATATTCGCCCTTACAACAACCATAAAGTCTCTTTTCAATCTAAGCAGTGTGTCTTCCTTAGGTATACCACACTACACAAAAAGGATTCAAATGCCTTGATATAGCTTTTGGATGTGTTTATATTTCACGAGATGTCATCTTTGATAAATCAATTTTTCTTTTTGCTTATCTCCATCCTAATGTCGGGGCTCTTCTTCACAAATAAATTATTCTGTTGTCGGGACCTCTGCGTAATTTTTAGACATTTGCTTATGGGGGTGAACATAGTACTAACCAAATGTTTGAAAACCATACTCATGCTAGTTATTTTAATCCTAATTCGCAGGCACCATTGGATGCTGATTTCCATACAGAAATATACAATGATAATGGTGCCAACGTCTTGTAGGAACTTAAACATAATATATCACATACAACCCTACACAGAGATAATGGTGCCATGCTTTAGAAGGATTTTTCTAGCAGCAGTAGGCAAAATTCAAGTGACCAGCTCCAACCTATCATATCGACTAAATTTGTTTCAAATACAACTTTGATATCTCCTGTACTTGACTCTATTGTTGAATCCTCAACACCAACTCCAACTATGATAGGGACAAGTATTAGTAGGCCACAGAAAAGGTTGTAAAGAGGTATTAGAAAACCAAAACAATTTACTGGTGGCACAATACCTTATGGACACCCTAGTTACAAGTGAGCCAAATAATCTTAAAGAAGCTTTAGAAGATGAAAGATGGAGCAAAACAATGAATGAACAGTATGAAGCATTGATGGACAACAAAACATGGCACTTAGTTCCAGAAAAACAAGGCAAGAATGTAACAGGTTGTAAATGGGTGTATAAAGTAAAAAAGAAAGGCAAATGGAACACTTGATCAATATAAAGTAAGACTAGTGGTGAAAGGTTTTAAGTAAATGTATATTTTTAGTCCGGTTGTAAAAACTGCTACCATAGTCTTGGCTTTAGCTATTTGCAGGGGATGGTCCTTTGAGACAATTTGATGTTAATAACACCTTTTTGCATGGTGCTCTGAAAGATGAGGTATATATGAGATAACCACTAGGTTTTGAAGATCCCAATGTACCTTCATATGTTTGCAAACTTGATAAAGTCTTACATGGTTTAAAACAAACTCTTAGAGCTTGATATGCTAGATTAAGTGTAAAACTTCAAGATCTTGGTTTCACTGCATCTAAGTCTGATACATCTTTGTTTACATATAACAAGCAAGAGATATCTATATTTGTTCTCATTTATGTTGATGATATTATTGTCACAAGTTCTTTAGAATAAGCTGTCACAACATTACTCCAAATTATGAATTTAGAATTTGTGCTCAAGGATTTAGGGGGCTTGCATTTCTTTTTGGGACTGGAGGTAAAGAAAATGAGCAATGGTATTTTACTTACTCAAGAGAAGTATGCAACAGATCTTTTGGTTAGTAAATATGTAATGATGCAAGGCAGCCTCTACTCCTCTTTCAACTAAAAAAAGCTATCAACTTACGAGGGAGATCTTTTGAGTGATGAGGACACCTCAAGATATAGAAGCATTTTAGGTGCATTGGAATATTTAACTTTGACATGGTCTGATATAGCCTTCTCAGTTAACAAAATTTATCAATTCTTATATGCTCCTACAACTGCACATTGGACTACTGCTAAACGTATTTTACGGTATATTAAAGGCTCCATGGGAATTGGAATATGCTTCCAAAATCATCATCTCTTCTTATCACTACATTTAGTGATGCTGATTGGGCAAATCAATTGATGACAGACGTTCAAAGGGGGGCTTTGCCATCCTTTTGGGACCAAATCTCATCTCTTGGAGTGCAAGAAAGCAATAACTGTTTCTAGGTCAAGTACAGTTGAATACAAAGTATTGGCCAACGCCACTGCTGAGATTATTTGGATTGAATCATTGTTAGCTGAATTGAGTGTACAAGTGACTAGGCCACCTTTCCTTTGGTGTGATAATTTATAAGCTACTTATTTATTGGCAAATCCAATATTCCATGCTCAAGCAAACCACATTGAAATTGATTTTTATTTTGTTCGAGAGCGAGTGACCAGGAAGCTGTTGAACATTTGCTTTGTTTCTTCCAAAGATCAACATGTTGATGGTTTTAGCAAGGTTTTGCCAACTAAAGCTTTTGAAGAATTCAAACGCAATCTCAACTTAACCAAGTTGTGATTGAGGGAGGGCGTTAAAGTATTAGAATCTATTTATATGTAATCTATTCATGGTTAAGATAAAACTGATGAATTATTTAGAAAAGTTTCTATAGTTAGCTTTCTGCTTTCTGTTTTCTATCTTGCTTTTTAAGGTACGTAATCATCCTGCTTTCCGTTGCCACAACACGGACTATTCCTGTTCTATTTAACACGTACACTACGACCCCTAACGGGGTAAGATGTTTTCCTAATCGCAAACTTTACAGTACGGTCAAAACCGGACACCAATGTACACACAAGCTGGATTGTTCAAAATTCAAGCCAACATAATCATCTTGAGAAAATAAACTACTCCTAGTAGATACACATAATACTATGAAATCATCTACGTTCACACACACACACACACACAATATTCTTGACTCCACCGCATGCTTAAGGAATGTTTATATAGCATAGACAACAACCGCGAGCTAATCAGAGTAGATGCATACACCCAGAAACAAGCCATCAGACCAACATCTTGTCCATGAAATGAAACAGACATCTAGGGCTACTAGACATGGGTAGGCATGGAAGATAAGTTTAGGCCAAAAACACCTAGAAGCACTTCCTGTGGACAATGGCTGGGCCAGATTCGTCATATTCACCCCTTGAGATCCACATCTGCACAAAAAAAAAAAGAAACATGTATCAGAACCTTCTGGAACAGTCTAGAGAATGTATCGAGAATTTAACCGTTGGATAACTTTGCATTACCTGCTGGAACGTGCTCAAAGATGCAAGGATGGATCCTCCAATCCAGACACTGTACTTCCTCTCTGGTGGAGCAACAACCTTGATCTTCATGCTGCTTGGAGCAAGTGCGGTGATCTCCTTGCTCATGCGGTCTGCGATGCCAGGGAACATGGTAGATCCACCGCTGAGAACAATGTTGCCATACAGGTCCTTTCTGATATCAACGTCACACTTCATGATGGAGTTGTAGGTAGTCTCATGGATGCCAGGAGCTTCCATACCAATGATAGAAGGCTGGAACATGACCTCTGGGCATCTGAAGCGCTCTGCGCCAATGGTGATCACCTGCCCATCAGGCAGCTCATAGCTCTTCTCAACTGATGAGCTGCTCTTTGCAGTCTCAAGTTCCTGCTCGTAGTCAAGAGCGACATATGCAAGCTTTTCCTTGATGTCGCGGACAATTTCCCGCTCAGCAGAAGTCGTGAATGAGTAACCCCTCTCAGTCAGGATCTTCATAAGGGAATCAGTGAGGTCTCTACCAGCAAGATCAAGACGGAGAATGGCATGTGGTAGAGCATAACCTTCGTAGATCGGGACTGTATGACTGACACCATCTCCAGAATCCAAGACAATACCTGTTAACAAAAAACAGGACAAGAAATGATCAGGAAAATAAAGGGTGAGTTTTTTTGTACTCAGAATCTATGAAGCAGTGTAAAAACTTGTACTTTGCATTTGGTTTGCATATGGTTTGGATGGTTTGATTTAAGTTTACTTGAGATAATATGTTGCTAATTTTGGTTTATGTGCATCACATTTGATTTGACTATCACTAAGGCTGTTCCTGCTCAATTAATATTCCAGAGTACTGAGTATGAAGATGCTTATTCCTTTTTCACTTACCAGTGGTACGCCCACTAGCGTATAGGGAAAGAACAGCTTGAATAGCAACATACATGGCAGGAACACTGAATGTCTCAAACATGATCTGTGTCATCTTCTCCCTGTTGGCCTTAGGGTTAAGCGGAGCCTCTGTGAGAAGAATTGGATGCTCTTCTGGTGCTACACGGAGCTCATTGTAGAATGTATGGTGCCAAATTTTCTCCATGTCATCCCAGTTGCTTACAATTCCATGCTCAATGGGATATTTCAAGGTCAGGATACCCCTTTTGGATTGGGCCTCATCACCAACATAAGCATCTTTTTGTCCCATCCCAACCATAACACCAGTGTGGCGTGGACGGCCAACAATACTTGGGAAAACAGCACGGGGAGCATCATCTCCAGCAAAGCCAGCCTATGAAAAATGAAAACAGATAATACTTGATGAACTTTTCAGTTCTAACACAATTGCTATCAGGTAGAAATTGTGTTGAACAATGTGATACCAAGTGATCACAGTTAATTACCTTGACCATTCCAGTTCCATTGTCACAGACAAGGGGCTGGATGTCCTCTGAGTCAGCCATTTATGTTAATTGATCTGCACAACACAAACAAACTCATTCAAAACAATGTTTATGGGAATTGACATTAATACAGGCAAAGGTGACTTGAGTAAGAAATGAATGATTATCCTACACAACTGGAAGTTACAGAACAAATATCTTATTACCTCAATTCCAAAATGTAATACATATTAGTTTTTTCACCGTCTTTAATGTAAAATATTGATCATTAGTTAATTTTACTATATATTATTAACAAATAACAACTATTAAGATAACAACATATGAAATTACTTTCAAATATCAAACTAACTATATGACATGTATAATACTAAATATAAATATTTTAGCTTAATTATTAGTCAAAAGTTACAAATGTTGACTTTTCTAAAAATATGAATGCCTTATATTTTGGAACAGATGTAGTATTTATTGAGTACTCTATCTCAAATATG
Source organism: Zizania palustris (assembly GCA_019279435.1). Classification (NCBI taxonomy): domain Eukaryota; kingdom Viridiplantae; phylum Streptophyta; class Magnoliopsida; order Poales; family Poaceae; genus Zizania; species Zizania palustris. Next base: position 30,647,171 of record JAAALK010000082.1, read on the forward strand.
ACAGCCAAAATACATGTTGTTAAGATATTGCTAGTACATTCATAGCCACTACTTAAGTAACTAGTATTGGAAATTGTGACAAAGGGATTATTCAAACCAACAAATGTAAGTGCACATAGGAAAAATTGAAACACACATACATAGGAAACCCTGAACGAATGGCCCACAATTCACAAAATTCTAACTAAACCAGATGATTTGCAGTTAAGAAATTCAAATCCATCAACTGAGGCTGGTCTTAAGCACCAACCCTCCAAATGAATGACCCTCTATATATAGGGAAAATTCCTTGCATACCATTACAATTTTCAAGAATTTGCAAAATGCCACTGTTAGTGACTGTCGCGGCCCTAATTTGTCAACGAACAAAACCGTGAAAATTATAATGGCACAGAAAAAATTAATCCTTATATATACAATCCATGTGTATTTTGAATCAGAGTAGACCAATCTTCCAAAAAGATCCTGTCTCAGAGGCTGAAATGAATGCAACAAGATCTGAACGCAGGGGCAGATCCACAGGGTTGAATGAAATGTCACAGGACAACAATACATTAAAGGTTGGTCTAAGTACCCTTCTCTAATTTAGCGTTGATGACAGTAATGCCCTACTAAAAGTCATGATCCTTAGTTATCTGCCCCTGTTTGAATGCATCCTGGATTATCTGATTGATTAATCTGAAGCATTAATGTTTGTAATCAGATAGCCCTCAAGATGTGAAGCATCTTACAATTGTTGTCCATACACCTCCATTTTCAGTATACAAGTTTGAAAAATTTGAGGATTTGCCACTAAAAAGTTTGCATACTTTGATTATTTGCCACTTGTGTGGATGACAAGTGGGACCATCTGAGTGTATGACAGTGGGCCAAAGTGGCAAATAATCAAAGCCCATTTTTAAAAGTGGCAAATCATCAAATATTCCTACAAGTTTTAGTTCTCCATAATCTGTGACAATTTCTATGGTGTTCTCTTCAGACTGTTACACAACTTGCAACATGTTTTTTTCCAGATGATATAATGAAATCGTAGGTATGCGCTTGTATTCTAGTGTGAACTATGAAATGCTTTGTGCAGGAACAAATACTCCGAAAAGAAGTCGATCGCTGCAGTAATAAAAACTGTTCCTTTTTCCCCCACCCAGCCCCGTCCCACCAATTTTATGGGCCCTCGTGCCAGTAACACACTAAAGACCCGACAATCTAATATTTTAATATAATAATTACAATATATAATAATATTGTTAACAGATAACTTGTAGCATATATATATATAATTTTTCTTGGAAAAGTAACAGTGCATCAAAGAAGAATAAAAACGACAAAATAACTATGATGGTTACCTCAAATAAAAATACAATGCTTTAGTGCTTTTTTAAAAGGCGTCTTTGGGCATTTCTTGATGCAAAATCTTCAATAACACTGTCAAGATCAATTGTATCTAAAATATCCTTCTCAATGTTGTATATAGCCAAGCCATTTAATCTTTCTTGTAGCATAGTTGATCTTAAACAATTTCTTAATAGCTTCAATTTGAGAAGCTTCTTTCAGCTGATGCTACTGTCATTGGAATAGTTAATATAATCCGATATGCAATAGAAGCATTTGGATAGCAATCTGCAACTTTAATAAAGTGAAGAATCTTTAACAAAGTGAAGAATCTCAGATGCTGACATCAACTGATCTAGCAAAGTTACTTGCAACACTTTTAACTCAGAGAACAAATCATCTAACTCAACATCAGACTTATTATCATGATAAAATTTATTCGCAAAAATGTATACATACATGGTAGATTCATGGGCCCCCAAGTCTGCGGGGCCCCCGGCCATCGCACGGGGTGCACCCCCCTCTAAGACGGGCCTGCCCCCACCAACCAAGCAACCGTGGAAACAAAAAGAAGAGAAATATATTTTCCACTAAACCTTTGGAATTTCATATCACCCATCATGAAAGTTCAGTGATCACGGCAAACAAACTGGCTCTGAGCATGTGAAATTCTGAAGTTGATCTGCAATTCAGGAAAAAAACTAGCAGCCTTCCATCCTCACGCTTTATCAAGTTAGCATCACACCACACAAATACAACGAGATCTAATGCGTTAGAGTATATGGAATGTATACTCGTCACCTTAACACACAAGATCGAATTCATCCAATAGCAAAAAAAAAACGGATCAGCATTCACCAAGAACAACAAAGATTCAGTACCCGCACAGCCCTTGCTCCTAGAATCCTACGGATCCAACATTTGAGAACACACAAGCCAACTCATTTACACCATCCAACATCATCAGAAGCATCTCCGATACCAAGATCAGAAGAGTAGCAGGTGCAAGTAAGCAGGGGCACTCGGGAGGCAGGCGCTCACCTAAAGTGAAGAGAAGTGGTCGGCCCGGGCGATGGCTGGCGGCGGCGGCGGCGGCAGCAAGAAGCGTAGGAAGGTGGCGAGATGGCGGATGGAGAAAGAGGGGGAGGGGCGAGGAGCGCGAGATATAGACGGCGTGCCGGCGTGGCGAGCGCCTGTAGGTGGCAACGGTGTAGCGGTGGTGGGAATGAGATGTAAAGAGGCCGGTGCCGCACTGGAAAGTTGGGAGCTTGCGAGGAGACGCCAACGCGGAATAATTTCGGTCACCTGGGCCAACCTACAAATTCTGCTTTTTCTCGATCCAAGATTTTTTTCGACGATAAATCTATGTTTAAAAAATATTATATCGTCCTTTTAGAGATAGCTTGATTATACATAATATTTATTACGTAGTATTTGATAAATACCGCTTTTAATTATTAGTTCATTTGTCGTAAAATTTGTTTCTACTTTAAGTATACCTTAGTTAGAACTAAAGATGATAATGGATATCCGAAACTCAAAATCCGATGGATTTTTTACCTATTAAGGTAGATATATGGATAAAATTATTCACTCGCGGGTTTATTAATGGGAAAAAAACAATACCCAACAAGTATGTGAATATATGTATGGTTTCCTAATATCCATACTCGTTATCCGATGAGTACCCATCACTCAATAGGTTATGATTTTGTGAGTTTAAATCATTGCTGCTATTATTGTAGGTTAAATCATTGTTGTATTATGTTTGAGAGTTTATTTATATACGTAATTTTGATCTTATAATTAAATGAGTGATCGATTTAATTAGCTAAAACACTATTTTTGCGAGGATAGATAGATACACAATTATTATTTGTTAGCCTATTTTATGTGGGGTACTTGTTGATGGGTATGGGTACCCGATGGGTATATTTTACTTACATGAATATGAGTTTTAGTGAGAAATAGTACCCGCATATATATATAGACACACACACATATATACACACGTATATATATACATGTATATACACATATATATATATATACATGTATATACATTTATACATATATATATATGTGTAGGTTATCCAACGGGAATATATTTTCTAACAGGTATGAGTTTGAGACGGTCAAACCCGATGGGTATAAACCCATTGTCATCTTCACTTAGAACTAAGTCATATTGCTTTTATTTTAGACCAAAAATAAAAATTATTTTATTTTATTTTAGAAAAAGTCCAAATTATACTTTTAAAGTATTGCTAAAGTCTGAACAACTATTTAAAAATACTATTGTCTGGAAAGCAAGGGTAGTGTTGCAATACAATTCAATTTATACATTTAAAGTGTGTTTTTGCCGATATGATGTGACAGATTAACAAAAAAGTCGTGTTTGGTTGAGTTGTGGCTGTGGAAAAAAAATTGTTGTGGGCTGTGGGTTGTGAAAAAGCTGTTGTGAAATGTCAGCTGTTAGAAAGCTAAAAGTCGTTTTGCTGAAACGACTGTGGAGAAGTTGCTTTGAGTTGTAAGCTATCTAAAAAGTTAATTTATGAAATTTTGTATGGTTGCATAAAATTTGAAATGTCAATTTATGAATTTTTGTATGGTTGTATGAAATTTGAAATGTCAATTTATGAAATTTTGTATGATCGCATGAAATTTAAAATGCTAATATGTGAATATTAGCATTATCAAAGATTCAAAAATCAAAAGCCAAAAGCCAGAAAGCCAGAAAGCAGGTCTGAAAGAGCTTTCACAGTTTCATTACGCTAAAAACTGCTTTTACTAAAAGTTCCTGGCTTGAAATAAACCCTTTGGTAGACTTTAGGTTTCCAGAAGTAAAATATGCTCCCAAAAACAAAACAAAAAACCTAAATCAAATCATCTAACTTTGCCTAATGTCTTAATAACCTGAAGAAAAAATGTTTTAAAATTATTTTTTATAAATTTTCAAATCCAACTTTTTAAAGAATAATCTTTTTTCCTATTCTTTTCTTTTTTTTTCTTTTTCTTCCTTTCTATCTCCTCTTTCTTCTACCTCTTACCTCCTCTTCCAGGGCGAGATGCAGGGCGCTATGCGGTATGGGTAGAGATGGCAACGGGTACCCGAAACCCGAGTACTCGATGGGTTTTACTCGATAAGAAGATGGGTGTGGAATAATATCTTCACCCGTGGGTGCTTTATTGGGCAAAAATCTCTACCCAACGGGTAGAGCGGGTGCGGGTGCTGCTATATAGTACTCGTACCCGCTTACCCGTGGGTAAAATACACCTGAAAGCCCATGTGCTTCTCTACAAATTCAGTCCATTCGTAATATGCTAGTGGTGACTTGATATTAGTGCGGAAGTAATATGCTCCAATGATCTATTAGACTATATTTGTTGGTGTAAATTATTGTTACTTATAGATGCATATGCCATTTTTCAGTGATATATTTATGATTCATGGCAGGTCTGAAATCGGGTGTGAGTTACCCGTCGGGTACAAATACCCACGTGGGTGCGGGTGTGGGTAAGTTTTTGTACCCGCGAGCGGGTGCGGATTTTGTAGCGGGTGAATTTTTATCTGACGGGTGTGGATATGGGCGGGTAGTACCCAGCGGGTGTATACCCGTTGCCATCTCTAGGCATGGGCTAGACGCGGCGTGGGCTAGACTAGGGGCGGGTACGGCGCAGGCACCGGAATGGGCGAGGCATGGCGCTTTTGTTGGGGCAGGAAAGGCAAGAGGAGGCAAGGAGGACAGAGAAAGGAAAAAAGAAAGAGAAATTGAGTGAAGAGGGGAAAAAGGCTATTTTGTAAAAAAAATATTTGAAATTTTTTAGAAATTAATTTTTAAACATATTTTTTTTGACGGTTATTTAGATATTAGGAAAAATCGAAGAGTTGATTCAGACTTTTTCATTGATCTGCTACGTCGCCAATGTCATGTTAGCTGTCGCAACAGGAAAATCATACTTCAAATGTGTAAATTGAACTATTTTCTAATATCGCTCATATTTTTTAGATAGTAATATTCTATATGGATTATTCATATTTCAGTGATATTTCGAGTGTTTAATTTTATTTTTTTTAAATTATTTTATTATACAATTTTAGATCAAGCATAAATTTTAAAATTGAAACAATAACAAATAGATCTTTAATCTTAGACACACATGAAGTATGCCTATGTTTGTAAACTAGTTAGACATCCGTTATCAACGATAGCCAAATATGTTTAACATTATCAAACTAACAAATAGTTTCACCGTGATATGATTAAAAACCGTAAAGTTAAGACGCACTGATTTTTGTGGCTCTATCGACCTTAGCTTGTGCAGTCCCTAATGCTTCTACAGCACGTGTATGAAAGATGGCCGAATGTTGAATCAATTCCTATTCATCCGAGCTGAAGAAAATTTATAGTTCGGTTCACCGTTGCGCACAGTACAACATATTCAACTAGTGTAAGGTAGCTTGTGGAAGCGTAGCAGTTTCACTTTGCACGCGTAGTTTAGCAGCCGTTGTCTAGGAGTCCATCGATCTCCTGTTACAAACTTTCAATCTATTCTTTGTACCGTTCTATTTTCGCGTATTTCCTTATTGTCCTAAGCTTATGATATCGGTTATTATAGGTAATGGTTGTTCTGCTAGATCGGTTTTGTCACTCAGTTAGTCAGTTTTGTGTTGGTACTAGGTCTTATTTATTTTAGTTCGGAATTATTGTAATTTAATTTATAGATAAAGATTATAATAAGTCAATTTATAATAAACTAAAGAAAGATAAGTTATGAGTTGTTTATCAATCTATATTATTGTTGCTATTAATTATTATATATGTTTAAATGGTAAAAGGCTACACTTCCTCAAAATAAAGTATAAATGACTAATATTTGAGTATAAAATGAAGCATAATAATTTCTAAAAAATGCAGTGTATATTTTAGTATTTATAGAATAATAAGTTGAAAAAGTTTATTTCTACCAATTTATTAGACTAGTATAACATAGTAATAATAATTCGATATAATATGTTAATTATTTATTTATCCTTTTAACTCAGTAAACTGAATTTCCAAACTGAAAATAAACAATACCTTAAGAAAAAAAGATCACGTAAAGGTGATGGGGAGAACGGCGAGGAATAGGAAAAAGGCGGGTGGGCGGCAGCCTTTTCCTGCCGCTACTGCTTTAGAGCTTCGTGTTTTTTAGCGTTCGGTAAAACGCCTCTAGCTCTGCCAACCTTTTTCTTCCTCGTCGTTATACGGCACCTGCTCCCGTGGCACTACCAAGTACCAACTGCATCATCTGATTAATGACAGCGGTATTTCTAGCTTTGCTGGTATGAATATTTTAAAATATATTTTTGCAAGATTACAATTATGTAAAACCATTTTAAAAAATCATAAAACTAGACTCTTGTCAACCATTAAAATATGGTCAAAGATCTTGTCGACCTCTATAAAGATTATGTTCGATTATATTCAAGTTCAAACAGTCAACAGAAAGCGCATGTGAACAAGACACAGGCAAGCATTCTAAGCTAGACATGCTGGCCTGCACAGGCAAGGAAAGAACTCAACTAGTTGATGATCCACGAGCTCATTTAATCGCAAGGTAGATAAGTTTCAGCATAACAGATAAAAAGATGGTCATCGATAAGCACCATTTTGCTTCACGTGTGAATTTATTTTCTCTAGTGTAGGGATGGCAACACACAACACACAGACATAATAAAAATCCACTTGCTAAATAACCCTCAAATCATGTTACTTGGAACATTACAACAAACTTGTGGATTCAATACAACAACCCATTGGTGTTGGTTGACACAATTTATAGAAGAGAGCATTAATGGTGGTTGACACATGCTATTGTGACCATGAAAAGGTGGCCTCTAGTGAGACCAAAGGTGTTGCTGAGACCCACCGTCAGCACTAGTCGGAGATAGATGGTGATAGATCTAGCAATGGGCGATCACAGTAGCGAGCAATTGAGAGCATCACAATGTAAAGAACTATTGACATGTAAGCAAAGTTAGTTCTTAGAAAAAGGGAAAATTACTCACATGCCATTATAATTTTCAGAAATTGCCTATATGCCACTGTCAGTGACTGTGGCGGTCCCCATTTGTTAGTGACACACCGATGACATATTGACAAACCGTGAAAATTGTAATGGCATGGAAAAATTAACCCTTAGAAAAAATACTACAATGTATAGTACTAAAGGTAAGACTCTTCTCAAAATAAAAAATAAAAAATAATGCATGCTCTACCCAATGGACAACTAGCAAACCAAAAATTAGTATTATTTAATTTGAAGGACTAGTAACTATACTTAGAACACATGTCTTACTTAGCACTACGACCTTCTCAATGTATGGAACTAGTACTAAGGAAAAAAGATTCTTTTAGACACTCCTTATTTCATACATTGTGGTTGCTCTGATACGATGCATTAAGGACCAAAGGCGAGGATAGAGGAGAGTTAGTCTCAAACTAGGATTTATGAAGTTATACCTTAGAACATCCCTAGTAGCCCATCTAAATTTGAACATCTATATTCTAATTTGGATACCCATCTAAAAAGATCCTCTTCATATTTCAACACACTCCAACCGACTAACCATATTACACCATTCATATTACACTCTTCTATATTTTAATAATACCTTTCAACTACCATATATTTGTATTTTTTAATGGCTATAGTTTGAATATAATTCGTAACTTCTAATTTTTTGCAATGACTATGTATTTGTGACGGTTAGATTTGTTTGAAATGGCTATATTTTAAACGTCTATATTTTACATGACTATATTTCGAGAACTAACCTATATATAGAAGTGTGCACACTACAATCTTCTCATCCAAATGTACTGGTAATTCTCGCATCCATCCTCTCATATCTAGCAATGAGTCATAACATTTTGATACACATAATCTATGATGATTCATCTTCATCATTCAATGATGATGAAATCATTCTCATTGCACCCATCATTGCAAAAGATGAATATGAGTGGTCAACATCGATATGGTGGTTTCATTCCTACATCAAGTTATTCATCGCAATTGACTAGACAGGCATGTGAGGCTATACGAAGACTACTTCTCAAAGGATCCTATCAAGGGATAATAGTCAGGTGCCACGGGCAAGTATAGTGCACACTAATAAGGCATAACTTAACAGTGTGTCGACAACTTCATGGATCAAAGAACCCTAGTTTGTCCATCAAACTGCATCAAGGACACACCTTTACTATCCCAAACCTGGCAACACACACCACCAAACACAAGAAGGAAACTCTGATTCAACTCAACCACAGAGAACCACAAGAGACCGTGTGGTACAGGGGCATAGAGGGACGCCATTGCGATAGACGATGAAAGCACTGTGTAGGAGGAGAGATGCCATCATGGTCACAACATGAGGAGAGGTCGTGTACTCGCGAGGAGAGAGCTACAGCGAGGGTGGCAACTATACTGGGAGGGGGATGGAGGCTAGAGGGGGACGGTAGGGTTAATTTTTTGGAATGGGTTTATATACTCAGGGTAAATGGGTGAAGCAGATATGACTAGTCAATACTCATACCCGTACCTATTTATCTATCGGTATTAGGTTTGATTCAATATCATGCCTGTGGGTATGAAATTAGGAATAAACCTAATCCTAATAGGATTTTTACTCGGGTAAATAGGTGCAATTGCCATCCCTAATCCTATCTATGTGCCATCTATATTTCGGAGAAGGTTATCAATTAATTGACTAATGTGTGTTCCATGTCAATGTTCAAGTTTAACAAATCTACGTAGTGATCCATTAAATCACCTAACACATAATATTTCAACCATACAAATCAGATTGCTACTTGTATTCATCCAAATCAATTGTACTCAGCAAATGATTCTGTAAATTGCAGTATACTATCATATAGGGCAAAATTGCTACTTGTGTTGAAAATTGCACATGGTTCTATAAATTACAACTTGTATATAATATTCAAAATTGCTACTTGTATTCATCCATGACAAATGGTTCTGTAAAACCTGTACAAATTAGATTGCTATTTGTATTTAAAGTTTCTAGATGGCATGGATCTGTAGTTTTTTCATCATACAGAACACCATCTTCAACACTTCGGTATGCATGCAGTAGATGCACTTCTGTTAGCTCAAGCACCTAGTGAATCATTTATCAGTGAATTATACTTGTTCTCATCATGAAACACAACCAAAGACCTAGCAAATAGTTTCCACCCAAGAAAACAAATATCCCACATCCCACATACATATTTAACAATGTTTAATTTTCCTCGTGAATATTAATCCACGAATCTTACCAGAACGGCTAGCCCATTGATCAGAGACTTGATCCAACCACTAGAAAGAAGACAAATGTAAATTTAGGCAAAAGACGTGCTGGACTTAACTATGAAGGGGGTGGTACAACACCGCTATGAGATGATAGCGCTGGTGGTCGTGGTCGTGGAGTCCAAGAAGATGAAGTGTGACCTACGGAATTATTAGCCTGTCTCCATCATTGATAATCTTGCACTTCATGTTCAGCTTTACAAGCAAGATGAAATAAACGAGTGATGATGGTATATTTCTTATATTCTAATATTGTTTGAATTTTATCATTTAATCCACCAAAGAAATGTGCAAATAAAACTTCATTATCTTCTTTAACACCACAATGAATCTTCCCCATTTGAAATTCTTGATAATACTCCTCTACCAAATTTTTGCCTTGTTGTAAATGAGACAATTTTTAAGCAAATCACGTTGAAAATATAGAGGAACCAAACAAGTACGCATAACACATTTCAACTCATCCCATGTATCATGGACATTAGTATGACACAAACGATAATATTGAGACCACCAAATGGAAGAAAAATTAGTGAATACATAAGTGGCAACACTAACACGACTATCCTCGAGATAATTTAAACATATAAAACATTTTTGTACCTCTAGCTCCCATGTTAGATAAGAATCCAGATTATATCAACCATCAAATGGTGGAATATTCAATTTAAGCTTAGCTACATGATCATCATGTACCAGTTGTTGTAGTGGTGGTTGTGCATTACGAATGAGGGGACGTGGATGATCGAAAGACTGTTGATGAACCTCACCATCCTCCTCGTTGTCACCGTTATGCTCCTCTTCTCCTGCATAATCATCGTGTGACTCTATAGCCGTCGCATGAGTAGCATCAATAGAATTTTGCTCCTGTTGGACAAGAACACGACGGGCACATCTGTGACCTCTAAAGACCTAAGGTGCCAGTATAGGAGGTGGTAGTCGATCTAGGACCTCCGTGAATATAGCGTCAAACATGGCGTGGAACGCTGTCTCAAGGCCCTCAATCTGCTCCATTGTGTTCACAAATCTCGTGTCAACGTCTTACGTATGGTCCCCCACTAGCTTGGTGAAATAGACACGCAGATCAGTGTTTATCATCTGTTTTAGATCAACGAGATCGGGAGGCTTCACTGGTCCTACTATGATTAGTACTCAAAAGCGCAAATATATATGACCTACGAACTACTAGAAGATGGAGTGGTATCGTGTAATCCATCAAGCAGAATGTAAGCTCTTACAAGTTCTTACCAAACAGGAGGGCATGAATGGTAGCAATAAGAATCAATCAGTCTGAAGAATTTACAAAGTGATTGTCAAGGCACGTCATCCGACATGGTGTAGAAATATGTGGAGCTGTAGGAGGCTTAAAATATGGCCACAAAGATCATTAATAATCAAAACAGTGATGCAATGTTGAATAAACTCTCAACAATGGTACTATGCTGGTCCTAGGCTAACCCGCACTAGAGACGCGAGATCCTAGAACACCAATGTAGTCATGGCGTGGCACCGAAGCAAGAGATGACAATGGTAGAGCCCTGAAAAGTGTGTAAAATGCCAAAAATATCACTATAATGGTGTGTGTATCAAATTGAATAGTGAGACTTTAAACCAGGATAGCCTCGATTTTTTTAATAGTGCTTTAAAAAGCGGGTTAATTTTTTCCGTGCCATTACAATTTTCACGGTTTGCCAATATGCCATCAGTGTGTCACTGACAGATGGGGGCCGCCACAGTCACTGATAGTGGCATATAGGCAATTTATGAAAATTATAATGGCATGTGAGTAATTTTCCCTTAAAAAGCATGCATACGTTAAAAAATCACTATAATGATGTGTATCTCGAAACGATCAGTGAGGCCTAAAACCAAGATAGCCTCAATTTTTTTGGAAAGGTGTGGAGTTTTTTTGATCTCTTGACCGACCGGACTCAAGCTGCATAGAGAGAAATATGCAAGGCGGCGACGCTAGCATAAACCCTAATCTATTCAGACAAGTACCACGGTGTGGTAGGGATTTGTGGCGGGGTGGTTAGGCTGATGGCAGAAGTGGTGGATGTGGTGGCGATCGGGAATATGATGTTGGAGATGATGGAACAGGTGGTGCGACGGCGATGTAACTTAGTATGAACAGAACTCAAAACTCTAAAGTAATAGACGCTAAGACCAGCAACACAACATGATGATACATAAGTAAACTCAATGAAGCAATGTACTGAAAATAGAATTGCAAAGGCTCTGGCTAGCTATGGGATAGGATATTTTAACCCTATTTTTTAGATTTTTCATGGACTCTAGGTATGAAGAATAGATGTAATCTAATCTATGAAAATTGTAAGATCTCACCGAGCAACCTAAAATCTAATACCACTTTATAAGATAAAGACGCTTGGTCTTTTGATTAGATGCGATAATTCGATTTGGTGAAGGTCAAACTTGATGATCCGACTACAACGTGTAGCGTACATTGCGCCAATGCAATCGCTAGACCAATCTCCTAGGATTTACTGATCTTGTAGATGCTCAATCAGCTTGATCATGAAGGCCTTATTTCCTTCCTAAAATCGAGAATATGCAAGAACTAAAAGTGCAATCAAGATATTATGAATAGAGGTGAAAACTTCAATAGATAGGATTCTGCAAGGCGTAGTATAGGAGGTCTAGACGACACTCGAGTATATGGTGAAGATAGCAAAAATAGGTAAATCTTAACTAAATAAAATCCAAGTTCTATTGACACCTAGGCGGGTTAATACAAGGAGGGAAAGAAGAATTTTAGCTAGCCTATAGTGGGTGGCTGAATTGGACTCTAATTAGGTTTTTCTCCTAAATAAGATTCTAACAAAATCTCAAATAAAATCTAGTCGAATTTGATTCTAATTAGGTTTCTTCCTTGACTAAGGACTCTAAAAAAATTCCGGTTATTTATTTGGATGAAAATTACATGGGCCTGACCCAACTAAAAGTGACATGGCATCTTGTAAAATATGTGGCGCATACTGATGAGTAGCTATTGGAACAACAGTTGTATCTATAGTAGGGATGTCCTCATCATTTTCTATTTGGAACTTCCGATCCAACCAGAACTTCTGAAAATAACATTTACTATCAAATTTATTTTGACCTGGAACTTCCAGATCACATATAGAACTTCTGGTTCATTCGGAACCTAGAGCTTTCGGGTCAATCCCAGAACTTCTAGTTGCACTATAACTTGAAACTAGGGATGGTCCAAAACTTTCGGTCTCAGGCAAGAACTTTGAGTTCCCCAAAATTCTCTTGAGCATATTTCCATCAATCTATGAATCATCACTGTCCCACATGATGATATGAGATTAGGGATCTTTTTGAACAACATCATTGTTGGGGGGAAATAATCTCGTCAGCATAAGCGGCTAGAGCATGGACCCCGAAGGCGATTTCGGCGCCCGTGTACGTGAAGACTTTCGGCGCCATCATGGTACTCCGAGGAAGATGCTCCGGAGTGCGAAGCACCCTCTCTAGACGAAGACCCCTGCAAGGATCCAAAGCCTTCGTGGGTGTTCCAAAGCTAGCCATGGTGGAGGTTTAGCACAGGGCCCTTCGGATCTTCGCTCCCTCCGAGAGGCTACCACTAAATGGGGGATGATGGCTACAGTGTCGGGCATTGTCTGTTGGAAAAGACGTTGGCATTCTATAGATGTCCTATCGTAACGGGGTGCACATTTAAGTCAAGACATGCACCGTTACTCTGATCAGGCACTTGCCTTACTCAGGCAAGTAGATAAACTAGTATTGTCGTACCCCTACGGAGTCCGGTGAACAGAGTCTGTAATGATGAATGTAACTTGAGGGTTAAAGGGTATTTTCCTTGTAGGCCCCCTCCTATAAATACCCCCCTTCTTGCATTGTACAACATAGAAAAAAGGCAATCACCTAAGGGCAGTTCAGTAGAGTTATTATCCCCCTAGGAGGCTCTGTTGGGACTCAGACCAGTTCTCCTGGCCTAAGTTACACTCTGAACTACTCAAACCTATTGGCATAATATTTACGCCAACAATCATTATAATAAAGATTTTCACCAACAAGTCATATACTTGCTAATCAATGTAAAATACATTTATTCAGGGAACAAGATAACCAATTATCTAAAATACATTAGCATAGATAGGACACTTTTTTTCACATACACTAGACTCACTCAAGTAAGTATCTAATACCCATGGAGCTTAAGTGTGCCTCATGCTTAGGTTGTAAGAGAGGATTCATCAACGAATCAACAATATTCAAATCCATGTGCACCTTGTATATCTTTACATCACCTCAATCTATAATCTCTCAAATGAGTTGATAGCACTGAATTGTGTGCTTGGACTTCTAGTGTGACATAGGCTCCTTAGCTTGCATAGTGGTACCACTATTATCATAATAGAGGTCTACTGGATGGGGCACACTAGGGACAATACCTAGCTCAGAAACAAACTTTCTGATCCAAATAACCTCCTTCACAGCTTCAGAAGTTGTTATATACTCGACCTCCATTATTAAATGTACAACCATTTCTTGCTTGAAACTTTTCCAAATGATCGTGTCTTCATTGAGGCAAAACACAAATCCAAATTACAATCATGAATTGTATTTATCAGTTTGAAAGATAGCATCGATGTAACCATTTACAATGAGCTCCTCCTCACTTCCATAGACTAGAAAAATATTCTCAATTCTTCTCAAGTACTTAAGGATACTCTTTACTACCTTCCAGTGACTTTCATCTAGGTTTGATTGATATCTGCTCGTAATACTTAGAGCATAAGAGAGATCTGGGCGTGTACAGAACATAACATACATGATGGACTTGATCGCAGAGACACACGAAATCACACACATCTTCTCCAGCTCATCAAGTGTCGAAAGACACTGATTCTTGCTAAGAGTAAATCATGTGACATTGACAAGAAACCTTTATTGAAATTCTACATTTTGAATTGTTTCAAAACCTTATCAGTGTACATGCTTTAGTTTTATCCAATTAACCTTTTCAACCTATCTCTATAGATATTTATGCCCAAAATATATGATATCTCTCTAAGATCTTTCATTATAAAACTTTTCCTCGTCAAAGATTTGACAACATCAAGCATAGAAATGTTATTTCAAATCAACAATATGTCATATACATATAAGACTAGAAATACAAGTGCGCTCCCACTAGCCTTTCTATAAATACAAGACTCTTCTTTATTTCTGATAAAGCCAAACCCTTTGAAAACTTCATAAAAACGAACATTCCAACTCTGAGAAGCTTTCTTCATCCCATAAATAGACTTCTGCAACTTACAAATTTTCCCAACATCGACAAAACCTTTAGGTTGTGTCATGTACACATACTCACTTAGGTTCCATTAAGGAAAGTTATTTTGGCATCCATTTACCATATCTCATCGTCATAAATGCAGCAATTGATAGGATAATTCAGATAGACTTTAGCATTACGATGGACGAAACCATTTCACCATAATCAACAACTTGAATTTGCATTTCCATCAATGTCTACCTTTTTATTCAAAAATTCATTTATACTCAATATTTTTTACACCAACGGATGAATCAATCAAGTTCCAAACTTGATTCTCTCGCATGGATTCTAACTCGGATCTTATGGCTCGAAGCCATTTATGAGAGTATAATCCCATCACTACTTCTGTATAAGTCTTAGATTCATCGTCTAATAATAATATGTCACACTCCTCGTCGTTAAAAAAATAAATTGCTCTAGTGTATGACTAACCCTCTCTGACCATCGTGGGACTGGTGTCTCGACAATAGGCTCTGCAATATCTTGTATATAAAGTTGTTGTTCAATAGGAGCTGAAACATATTCTAGTGGTTCTCGAACCTCTTTGAGTCACACCATGCTCTCACTAACTCCTTTCGAAAGAAACTCTTTCTCCATAAAGACACCATTTCGGGTAACAATCACATTACCTTCTTCCCGGTTATAGAAGTAATATCATTTGGTTTCCTAAGAATATCCCACGAAGAAACATTTATCAGATGTCAAATGTTTTACATATGCTTCACAACCCCATATCTTTAGAAAAGACAACCAGGACGCTTCCTAGTCTATATCATATATGGAATCCCTTCTACTAATTTAGATGGAACCCTGTTTAATGTGAAAGCAACAGTGTATAGAGCGAATCCTCAAAAGGACAAAGAAAGATCAGATTGATTCATAATTGACCGGACCATGTCTAAAAAAGTTCGGGCCCTTCGCTCAAACATTCCATTGAGGTATGCTAGATGGAGTCAAATATGGAATAATTCTACACTGCTTTAGATGATCATTAAACTCATGACTCAAATGTTCACCTCCACGATTCGATCATGTAAATTTAATTGTCTTGCCTTTATAATTTTGTACCTCATTTTGGAACTCCTCGAACTTTTCAAAAGATTCCCATTTATGCCTCATTAAGTAGATGTAACTAAATCTACTAAACTCATTGGTAAAAATTATGAAGTATTGAAAACCACCTCTGACTTTAGAACTCATTGATCCACGTATATCGGTATGTACAGTGGCCAACAATTTAGCCCTCACTTAACCAGTGAAAGGTATTTTGGTCATTTTACGAAGTAAATGAGATTCACATGTGTTAAATAATTAGAAATCAAATGACTCCAAAAACGCATCCTTATATAGCTTCTGCATGTGATTTTCATTTATATAACATAAACGATAATATCAAACATAGGTAGGATTCACAACATTAAGATGAAGCTTCTTCGTATTAATATTATAAATACGTGTCCTCAATTTTTAGAATATATAGTTCATTTGACAATGGAGAAACATCATAGAATATGTCATCTAAAAATATTGAACAACAGTTATTCTTTATTATGAATTTGAAATCGTCTTCCTCTAAACGTGATGAAAAGATAATATTTATGTACAAGGCAAGAAGGAAATAACAAGTATTCAATTCCAAAACTAATCCTAAGGGTAGCGATAAAGAATAAACATCGATGACAAATGTAGTAACTTTTGCATTATTACCGACGCGAGCATCCAATTCACCTCTTGTACACTTCCTTGTCCTATTCAATCCCTACAATGATTTGCAAGTATAAATCATTGATCCGGTATCAAATACCTATGAATCACTTGGATGAATAACAAGATTAATTTCAATAACATTTATACCTAAAGTAGAATTCACACATCCTTCTTTTTTTGAGTTCTTCCAAGTACAACATGCATTTCCTCTGATAATGATAAGTCTTATGGCAGTGGTGGAAAGTGTTGGAGTTAATAGGCCTAGACTTAAACTTTCCAGCTAGTTTAGACTTAGAGCTCAAGATCATATCTGAAGTTTTAGCCTTGACCTTGCATTCTCTTCTTGTTATCCTTGTAAGAAGTCATCACATGATTAGAACTTTTCTTAATGCACTCCTCAACATTCTTTAGCATCCCATGCAATTCAGCCATGCTCTTCTCCATGTTGTTCATATGAAAATTCAGAATAAATGGCTTGAAGATTGTAGTGAGCAACTAGAGAATCACATATGCGGCTAAATCTTCGTCAAGGACAAACCTAAGTTTTTCTATGCTTTCAATGTAACCAATCATATCAATCATACGAGGACTAATTGAGCTGCCTTTTACCAACCTTCATGCAAACAAAACTTAGAGATATTGTACCTCTTAGTTCGTGCTTGGTTGTCAAACATGCCTTTGAGTCCCATGATTATGTCATAGACATCCCTGTCCTCATATTTATTCTAAAGCTCAGAAGACATGCAGTCAAACATGAGACAATTGATATCAATTAAATCATTCGTGTGCTTCTCATAAATCCACTAATCCACGACTAATGCATCATCTTTTGGTTCATCATGATGGGCTCTTCTAAAACATATTCCTTTTTCTCCTTTTTGAGAACAATTCTCAAGTTTCTATACCAGTCACCTACAACAAAAATGAAAAGTTTAGCACTATGCTATGTGAGTCTTCTATCAAATAAAAAAATATTCTACTATATATAAAATGATTGTTTTCCCTTTGATTACAAATAGTGGAACAAGATCCATATTCAACACTTTGCTAATCATATTCATATATGACTCTTGTTTGTTGGGATGACATCCAATGCCTCAACACCCAACTACATACCCCAAAGCCCAAAACAATTTTGATAATTTTATTAAGCAAACCAATATTATGCATGTAATTGTCCGACATCCACCTTAACTAGTTAAAATAGAAGATGACACCTTGCTTTGGCAAACCCACCATACAATAATCAAAAACCTTACATGAAAAAGGTATTAAAAACTTAATTTCTTAGGAAAATTATTCTAATATGCTAACGATGCCTATCATACACGAAACACATGGAAGAATATTGAGACAAGAACATAAGTACAAATAGCAAGCAATCAGATTAACTATGACATAGTATGATCCTTTTTACATGATGATCTCCATCTCAAAGGTTCCTATACTTTTAGTCATCACGCTTCAAGCCTCCATGAACTTGTATTAGTCTATTAAAACTAATAACACTATACTAATTACATGAGCATAAGTATCACATTTCGACACACAAGTCGTACAACATTTGAACAACCTTAGGCTATAATTTAATCATGACACGTAGATCATTAAATTACATACAATCAGCCACAACATTATCTACAAAAAAGTTAGACGAATAACCTATCTATGACCGAAAACTAAACCCAAAACTTTTGGCGTATAAGCCTAGAACTTCCAGTCGAAGGGTCCAAAACATCTGAGTAAAACTTGGAACTTCCAAAATCAACCTTATGTATTGAATTTAATAAGGCCTATAACTTCCAGGTCACACCCGAAACTTTCAAAAATCACCTCCTATATCAAATTTATTTTTACCCGGAACTTCCGACAATAATCTTCTGTATAGAAATTATTTTGGCCCAAAACTTCTAAAAATCCAATGTAAGAACAATAGATCTAATCTATTTCCCCCACTTTCACCTATATGTGATCGATCTAGATCGAATACTATGCACATAAGCTCTAATACTATTGTTAGGTTATGGAAAGGCTACGCTAGCGCTAAAAATTCAATTTTTTTCCTCTTAGCCCCCAGAACCAAGCATGTAATAGGATCATGGATCGTTACCATCTAACATGAGATGCTCTAGTACAATGGAAGAAGAGATTAGGTTTGCGCATCCATGCTTAGCTCCGCTCAACTTCGTCTCTTCATCAATGATGAAGACAATGTAGTTCGGCGATCTCCATATGGAGAAGACGAGCACCACAATCGAAACAATGTCTCTATAGTATCCACATGTACAGGGACAGAGTCACCTCGTGCAGATATGCTAGTGCCTCTCATGAGATCCAAGAAGAAATGACTACAAAGGTTATGATTCATGAGAGGCGAGAGGTGGCAACAAGGGTTATAAGGCATTAGCAATAGCAATTTTTTGTTCAAGTCCCTCCTCTCCTTATATAGTGCCCTCTCACGAGCCTTTAATCGGTATTAAATCCCAACAAATCTAATCTGTTCGCCTAGCCCGAATGTTCTGATTTAGGACCAAAACATCCAAAAATAACATTTTATATTAATTTATTTCTGACTAAAACTTTCAATCCAAACAAAACTTTCGAAAATAATATTATGGTCTCAAGCCAAAACTTCTAATTCCCTTAGAATTCTCTTGAGCATATTTCTATCAGCTCCCAACTATCCCCAAGGCAATGAGGCCTTGATACCCAAGATGCGTCACCGCCTAGTCCATATCATCGCTGTTGACGTAAAAGATTACGCTAACAGGTTTCTGTAGAAGAGAAACTAACAAACGAAATGTTTGCGAAAGGAACTGTTCTAAGCCTCCGAAAGGATAATAACTTAGAATAGTTCGAATGTGTGTATTGAATAACTTGTATTCGGTCCCTATTACAGGGTGAAATGGGGGGTATTTATAGGCCCAAACATTAAGGAAAAGACCTATTTACCCCTCTATTACAACCGACATAGTGGAAACTATTCGGTTCCCTTAATAGGGCTAAAATGGTAAAAGACTAATCTAATGAGAAAGAAGATAAGTCTTCCATCTTAGCTGGCAGAAAAGATCTTAGAAAGCTTTAGTTCGAAGATGTACTTTGAACCAAGGCCTATCTTCATGCTTCGAACCAGATTCCGGGTATCTTCGAAGATGATCTTCTGGGAACCTTCGAACCTGCTGACTGCCTTTATGTTGCTTCGGCAATAACCCTGAAGATGAGATATTTTCCCCCAACAGTAGCCCCTCGAATATGCTTCTCCGTTGACCTGTAACGTTAGGAGAGCAGTATACGAAAGGAAAAGATAACCAATCATAGGGGTTATTGGTTTTTATTTTATCTCCGAAATGCATGAAGATATGAACTCCAAATCAGTCTTAAGGTAATTGCTTTTCGAACTATCTTAGAACTGACTTAGGAAGTTCGAAAGTCTTTTCAGACTTAGAAGAAATAGCCGTTAGTTTCTGTTTCTAACGGAGACTATAGCAGGCGCTAATTTCGTAAGAGGAATAACGGCAGGAATGCGAAACGACATGGATTAACGGTAAGAAAGTGAAGTCTAGGCTATAAATAGAGGGCCTAGAAGTTACCCAGTTACCTTTTCACCGCATTCTAGCAACCAAAAACTTTTTAGCCCTTTGAGTTCTTGAGCCCTAGCCTCCATTTCCTCAGAACAATCCGGCGATCGCGATGGCGAAGACTAAGGGATCTGCGCCTCCATCGGCTTTGGCTCGGTAGCAGGCGGCTGCAGCAGCAGCGGCGGCAGCGTTGGCGGCGGCATCTCCGATGCGGGCAGCGACATCCATGGCGGCAGGGGGGAGAAATCCCCAAATCGCCGATAATCAAGGTCTGTGCCCGCCGTCGACGAAGTATTTAGACCAGTCTTTTGAACTGGAGTCTTCTGCCTGTAAGAGGGAATCACTAGCAATAGCAGTAGAAGGGAAAATCAGTACCGGAGTAATGATTCGCAAGCCTGGAAAAGAGCTTATTCCGTCACCGAGGCCTGGAGAAGTGGTCGTATTCGAAGCCTTCTTCGAAGCCGGCTTGGGCCTTCCTACAGTGGACTTCTTAGCGGAAGTTTTGGATCTATTTCATGTAACCCTCCCCCAATTATCTCCGAATGCAGTAGCTAGGTTAGCTATCTTCGAATGGGCGCTGAGAGCCGAAGGTTGCGAGGGGAGGGCAGAAATCTTCGCTGCACTTCATAGAGCAACTTGCCAGCCGAAGACCTTCGTGGGCTCCGGAGGTGAGAAAGTGGTGGTTGCCTTCGGAAGCATTAATTTTAGACTTCGGGACGAATATGCCCTGCAATTCCCTGCTAAGGCCATCAACGCAAGATGGTACACTGACTGGGTGATGAGGTGGTTCTATGCCGAAGTTGGGGCAGGTAACTCTCTAGCTGGACCTTTGAAAGAGATTCAATTCCGGAAGGAAGCCTTAGTGCAACCCAACGAAGGCCAGCTCGAAGCTCGTCTTAACCTGCTTCAGAAAATTAGTCGAAGGTTAAGCATGCGGGACTTAGCCGAAGAGTTCCTCGGACTGCAAATTCCTCCGCTGATGGCCAACTGGCCCATCATCTTCGAGGATGATTCGGAAGGCGGTCTCCGCAAGATCAACTTAACTTCGAGCCCTGCAGGTAACTTTGAAAACAACATGCATTGTACATATTTATTTCAAAGAAAGACTAACTTGAATTATTTATTTTTTAGCTTCTTCAGCCCCTATTACTTCAGAGCAAATTGTAAGGGCTTCGGAGAAGATTTTGGGTGCCCCAACTCCGACTGAAAAAGAATGGCGAATTAAATTGGTCGGGAGTTGGGAAAGATTCAACAGAGTATGGGGAATGTTGAAACTCACTCCTCCTTCTCTGATGGATTGGGTGCTTTCAGAGAAAGGGCCCCAGAAAAGGAAAGCCGAAGCTGGGACTTCGAGTTTAGCAAAAACTCCGGTGAAGAAGGTGGCTCGGAAGCCAAAAAACCTCGCACCTTCGGATCCTGCACCTTCGAGCTCAAGGGCCTCGGTTTCCGATTCCCAAGAAGAAACAGGGAGATTGCTTGTGCGTCTGATGGAAGAGAATGAAACTCAAAGGACTGCACAAGCCGAAGTACCTGCGAACGTACCGGAATCCGGAGATAATGTTGATCAACCAAGGACTTCGGTAGTTCAAGAAGATGTAACTCAGGACGAAGTTCCTGTGAATGAAAATGAGGTCGAAGTCACTATGGCTTCGATTCCCGAAGAAGCAACGAGGACTGCCCAGGACGATGCTCCTGCAGTCCAAGACTTAACGGCTGATTCAGATGAAGAATTAGCCTTCGATCCACCGAACAGTCCGACGATGACTCCTCTGCAAAATGTCGAAGGTAGACTTCGAATAACTTCTTCGTGTTTATTTTGAGTATTTATACAATGTATAATACTTTCATTATTTTATAGAGTCCACTCCTATGGAAGAAGTCTGTCAAGAGGAAATAATTCCTGGGCCTTCGACGACTTCGGAGCCAGCCCAGAGAGTTACTCAAAAGGGACCTGGAAGAGGCAAAAGACAAATAGAGCCCCTGCCTGCTATAAGCTCCGAATCAACTCCGTCTGATTCAACAGATGAGAGCCAATCTTCCAGGGAGGGTCAATCTCCAGTGGCTCCGAAGACTATAGGCCAAAGCTCCGGTCCTTCGTTGAACGAAGATGACCAAGAGGCAATAAGCATGCTCCCCTTGCTGGCTCCTTTCTTAGGGCAAACAACTGGTCTTCGGACTTTGCTCGAACCTTTGGATCGAGCTAGCCGTGACATAGGGGAGACCAAATTAGTGGCCATCCTGAGCAAGGCTGACAGGACGGAGCTTAATGCCGTTATTGAACGTACAGCCTACCAAGTACGAAGTAACTGCGAAATATTATAGAATTCATCTTCGAATAAATATTTACTTTAGTTTTTTTTATTTTGACAGCAAACTGTCTTGGCCCGAGCTGCAAATATATGCAATGACGAAGAAATCGCTCGGCTTCGGGAAGAAAATAGTGCTCTTCAAAGGAATTTTAACATCTCCGAAAGTCGAGTGGCTCAAATGGACAATATAATATCAACAGAGCGAAGGGCCAGGCAAAGCTTGGAAGATGCGAAGAAAGAGCTCGAAGCAGAAAGGATTGTGCTTCGAGCAGAGGTTGAGAAACTGCGGGCGGAGCACGCTACTGCGGGGTCCAAGCTCGTCCGACTCGAAGAGGAAGCTAGCCAACTGCTAAACCAGAAGAATACTTTGACTACTGAAAATGCTAGGCTTTCTGGGGTTTTGGATGAAGTCACTTCGACGAAGGATGCGCTGAACGAAGACAAGTTGAAGTCTGAGAAGGTGGCTGCAGAGGTTATGAGTCAATTGTTAGATGTCCTAGAGTACTTCGGTACTACTGGGACATTTCCTTCTGATGATAACATCACTCTTCTGCGCCGGTTGAAAAGGATCCAAGGGGTGGCGAAGCAGATGAAGACGGCGGGCATTAGATACGGAGAACTCTCCGGACAAGTGTCTGCTGTTGGTCTACTTCGCTATTACGAAGATCTGGGCCGAACAATAACTCCGGACGCAGGAGGGGGTCCAATCACCTTCGACGACGAGCGACTTCTCAAACCTTCCGAAGGTGTGGCTGCTGCTTGGCGAGCCTTCCAAACCTCCTGGAGAGCCGAAGGTCGTTCTGCGATCAAGGCTTGGATCGACGAAGGCCAACACCAGAAGCACGCTCGGACTCAAGCTTCGAGCAGTCAACCTCCTTCGAACCCGCAGGTTTAGGAATATTTTAGGATTTTTAACCATGTAAAGCTTTATGCTTGTAAACATTCATCAATGAAAATCTTGTTTGTTATATTTTTAGGCTTTGCCTCTTATGGAAGATATCGAAGTATTAGAGCCTAACAACGAACTTCGCACATTGTGGAACACCTTCGAACTTCTAAAGAATTATAAGCGTCCTCGATTTCTTATTCCTCGAGATGACTCCGGCGTAATTGCGCCCGAAGTAATCAAAGACGTATTGTCTTATATTAAAGAGGAAGATAAAGAAGTTGACGCAAACACCTCGTCTTCTGAAGACACTAACTGGTCTGAAGACGAAGGTGAAGCTCGAAATAAAAGATCTGAAGATCTTAGAAGCTGGGAAAGAAGCCCCGAGCGGCTTCGAACTTGGGCCGAGCTTCAACAAGAGCAGAAGGATTTTAGAGCTTCGAAGGGGAGGAAAAGAGTTAAACGTAAAGTTCTTAGAACTTCTGATGTTGGAACTAGTCGTTCCACCCCTAGCTCTCGGGACCGAAGAGGTCTCCGATTCCTTCTTGGTATAGATACCAATTTTTCATAGTGTAATATGTAAACACATTTATTTCAATAATGAATGCCGATTTAAAATTGTCTCCATATTTACTAGCCCCTCTTTGGGTATAAGCAACTTCGAAATGTATTCAAAGATGGTTATGCGCAAAGAAAAAACTTCGGAGTACAATTTTTTGGGGGTTCGGAGCCCCTCTGTCATTTAAAGATCTTTTGAAATCTTATGAAATGTCTTCGACTTTTTGCAGTCGGAAGAATGGTAGCTTAGTACCTTTGTTTTATGAAAGAAATCACTTGAGATAACTTTCGGGACACTTTAGTGTCTTAAAAAATTTGTCACTTTGGACTATGTTAACAGACATTCGAAGCTCATGGCTCAAATGCTGTTTTGCTTTAGCCACCTTCGGCTTGTCTTTGCGATCTTTGACGAACCAATGGTTCGGAGTTTGTAATGGTCTCTTTGGACTCTTTTTACGGATGTCTACCAGCCAATGGCTTGGACTCCGTATAATTTAGCCACCTTCGGCTGTTTTTGCAGAAGTCTACCAGCCAATGGCTTGGACTTCGCAGATTTTGGCCACCTTCGGCTCTTTTTACGGAAGTCTGCAAGCTGCAGCTTGGACTCCGTAGATTTTGGCCACCTTCGGCTCTTTTTACGGAAGTCTACCAGCCAATGGCTTGGACTCCGTAGAATGTGGTTTTGGGCTCTTTTACGGATGCCTACAAGCCAGTGGCCTGGGCTCCGGATTATGTCAGCCCCCACGTCGGAGGCTTCGAACTTTATGGGTTCGAAGTCCGAAAATACAACCCAGCTTAATGACACTTCCCTCTCGGTCGACCCCGCGGTTCCAGTGCGTCCACTCGGAAGCTGGAAGTCTATGAGGGGAAGGCAACTATCAGGGTCATATGCTTTATTAATTTAGAGGTGATTACAAGCGAATTACAAGGAGCCCTTATGCGAAGTATCGCTTTAGGTGCTCCGCATGCCAAGTATGTGCTAACTCTTCACCTTCTAAATTAGCTAATTTAAATGAACCAGGGCGCCCTGAGCGGACAATTAGATATGGACCTTCCCATTTATTGCCTAACTTCCCTGGTGCTATAATGCTTCATAGAACAAGATGACTCGGCCTTAACTCGCTGAGCTTAACCTTCGGGTCATACCAAGTCTTCGTCTGTTGATGATACTTTGATAAATTAGCTACAGCCCGAAGTCTTGTTTCTTCTGACAAATCTAACGAAGCTTGTCTTTCTTCTTCAATGTCCGGTTCGGTGCTGCGAAATGATCCCCCTTTGAGTTCCGTTGGAGTCATAGCTTCATCTCCGAATAGTAGTCTGAACGGAGTAAAACCTGTGGACCTTGTTTGCGTAGTCCGAATGGACCACAGAATCTTCGGAAGCTCTTCGGTCCACGGTCCCTTTGATAATCCTACTATTCTTCGATTTAGCCCTGATAAAATATTTCCATTGGCTCGCTCTACGGCTCCATTCGATTGAGGATGTCTCACTGCAGCAAAACATAGTTAAATGCCTAGGTCTTCGCAAAACTTCCTGAAAGGTTCTGCGTCGAACTGTGTTCCATTATCAACTGTGAGATATCTAGGCACTCCGAACCGGCAAATAATGTTCTTCCAGAAGAATTTTTGTACATTGTTCGAAGTGATAGCTGTTAAGGGCTCTGCTTCTACCCACTTAGAAAAATATTCAATAGCTACCACTGCGAACTTCAGATTTCCCTTTGCTAACGGAAAGGGACCAATTAGATCCATACCCCATCTGGCCATGGGCCATACCGGAGCAATGACTTGAAGAGCTGTTGGTGGGCGATGACTCCGTCGACCCATCCACTGGCATCCTTGACAAGTGCGGACCAAGCTCTCCGCATCAGTTGTTATTGTGGGCCAATAAAGCCCCTAGCGAAGTGTTTTTCCTGCCAGAGCTTTAGGGGCTAAATGGCTTCCGCAAAGGCCTTCGTGAATTTCTCGAAGAATTTCTTGGCCTTCGGCTTGAGATATACATCGGAGTAGAGGGGAACATACTCCGGCCTTGTATAATATACCGTTGATTAACTGATAGTTTCTGGCTCTGAGCTTTAATCTTGACAACTGGGGCTCTTCGGGCAAATTTGCTCCTCCTTGCAAGAGTTCTATGATCGAATCTTTCCAATCTGCATTAGGAATGCAAAGAATCTCCGCAGAGGCAATTTGTGGCACCGAAGGTATATTGAGCTCCTCATAGAACGCTTCTTCAGGCACATCCACAGCTCCGGCTGCAGCCTTCGCTAAAATGTCCGCTTGCACGTTTTCAGCTCTTGGTATACTCCGAATGGAAATACCCTTGAAGTGTGCTTCGATCTTGCGAATTTCTTCTAAGTACTTGGCAAGCTGTGGATGCCGAACTTGAAAACTTTTGTCTACGTGCCCTGCTACTATCTGAGAATCTGTCTTTATAATTATTCTTGTAGCCCCTAGAGCACGTGCTTTCCGGAGTCCCAATAAAATCCCTTCGTACTCCGCTATATTATTGGTAGACTTAAAGTTGAGTCTTGCGGAGTACATTGCTCTTTGCCCTGACGGTGAAATCAACACTGCCCCAATGCCTGCTCCGGATGCTTGGAAAGCCCCATCGGAGTAAACAGTCCAAACTCCGTCATTTGATTTCTCCGGAGTCAAATTCGCAGGTGGAGTCCACTCTGCTACGAAGTCTGCTAGGACTTGAGATTTGATAGTTGTCCTTGCCAAGAAAGATATGCCGAAAGGTGCTATCTCGACTGCCCACTTTCCAATCCTTCCAGTGGAATCTTTGCTTCGGAGCATATCTCCTAAGGGATACGAAGTTGGTACAATTACATTGTGAGCCAAAAAATAATGTCTTAGCTTCCTCGAAGCCATTATCAGAGCATAAACGAACTTCTCAAGTTCAGAGTATCTTGTCTTCGCTCCTGACAATGCTTCGGATACAAAATAGACATGATTTTGGACAAACTTCCCATTGAAATCCACTTCTCTGACAAAGACTGCGCTGACAGCTGAACCTGTAGCTGCAAGGTACAGGAGTAAGGTTTCGTCCGCAGTAGGCACCGTGAGTGTAGCGAGATTACTGAGATAATCTTTAATATCTTCGAAGCTTCTCTGACACTCCGGTGTCCATGCAAAATCTTCGGACCCTTTCAAAGCTTTGAATATTGGCAAGCTCCTCTCCGCAGACCTTGATAAAAACCTGCTAAGTGCGGCCAGACGTCCAGTCAGCTTTTGCACTTGCTTTAAATTCTCCGGAGGAGCCATCTTCTGCAGCGCAGTTATTTGAGTAGGGCTAGCTTCAATTCCCCTGCTTGAAACTAAGTACCCTAACAACTTTCCAGCTTTAGCTCCGAATATACATTTTTCGGGGTTAAGACGAATCTCACATGCCCGAAGGCTATTGAATGTTTCTGCTAAGTCTAGGCTATGTTGGTGCTTTAAAGCACTCTTTATTACAATATCATCCATATAGGCCTCTACATTGCGACCTAATTGATGACCTAGAGCCTTAGCAACTAATCTTGAAAAAGTAGCCCCAGCATTTCTTAGGCCGAAGGGCATTCTTACATAGCAAAAGACTCCCGAAGGAGTTACAAAGCTTGTCTTGATTTCATCTTCGCGCTTCAACCATATTTGATGATAACCAGAATACGCGTCAAGGAAGCTTAATAACTCCGAACCTGCAGTGGAGTCAACTAGCTGATCAATTCGGGGCATGGGGTAGGGGTCACGTGGGCATGCTTTATTCAAGGATGTGAAATCAATGCACATGCGCCACTTCCCGGAAGACTTCTTCCTGACGAAGACTGGGTTGGCTAACCATTCTGTGTGAGCCACTTCTCTGATAATCCCAGCCTTCAACAGTTTTTCAACTTTGTCCTTAGCTAAAGCAGCTCTCTCTGCGGACATCTTCCGGAGTCCTTGTCGAACAGGCCGGACCTTCGGGTTTACAAGTAAACTGTGTTCAATGATATCCCGATCGACTCCGGTGATATCTTCGTCAGACCAAGCGAAGACATCCAAATTTTCTTCCACGACCTTTTCTAAGGAGGTTGCAACTTCAGGAGGTAAATCTTTACCAAATTGAAAAGTGTATTCTTTACCATCTTTAACAATGACCTTCGTTGCAATCTCTCCTTCGGGACTTGGTCTCGGAAAAGACTTCTTCGAAGCTTCGGAGGAGGCTGAAAAAATTTCTTCATTATCCTGCACACTGTTTACTTGCCTCGGATCAAGAGGGGGACCATGACCATATTCTGCCCTCCGAGCAATGGCTTGATCTCCGAAGATTGTTAGGACTCCTGCTTGTGTGGGCATCTTCATGCACAAGTAGTTGTGATGCGCCACAGCTCCGAACTGATTCAACATGCCCCGTCCGAAAATGACATTATAAGCATACGGGGCATCTACCACATCAAAGATAACTTCTTCAGTTCGGGCTAATAAACCTTCTCCGAAGGTAACTTCCAGGCCTATCTGGCCAAGGGCATCAAGCGGAGTTCCTGCGAAGCCTTGCAGAGGACGAGCCGCTGGGAGGAGATGCTTCCTGGAAATGCATAACTGATCGAAGGCTTGCACAAAAATGATATCTGCCGAACTACCTCCGTTAATTAGCACCCTTCGGACTTCAGTCCCTGCAATATCAGCAGTGATAACCAATGGATCTGCGTGCGGGAACTTAATACCAGCTGCATCCTCCGCAGAGAAAGATATCGGAACATGAGACCACTCCGGCATTGCAGCTGCAGATGACGAAGTCCCAATATGACCTACTTCCCGAACGTACTCTCTTCGCTGTCTCTTGGACATGCTTCCGAGAGTACCTCCTCCGGAGATAGGGAGAACTACTCTTTTTCCTCTATCTTGCCCTTCCTCTTGCTTCGGAGGTGGCATAACATTGGCCACCGGAGGGTGCCTTGCAGCATCAAAATTTTCTATCCGCGCCACAGCCTAGACCGACTCAGGGCGCGTTGCTGCTGGACTTCGGTCGGTACTGCCTCGACCCGAAGTTCTCTCCAAGTACTCTCCCCTTAGGGTAAGGATAGCCTTGCAAGTGTCAGTTGCATGGCTTCGATTTTCTCCATGAATACAGCAAAAAAGGGTCTGGCCTTTGCCAGCCGTTTTCCCTGGCGGCCTCCAGCCGCTGGCCTTATTCCCCGTAGACTGTGGAGCTCTTGGTGCAAACTTCTGTGGGGGTGCAATATTCAAGACTTCAGAGCGAGGGTGTTTTTGCCCTCTTCTCCGATCATGTTGCACTTCGAAGACTGGTTCCTGCGGCTGTGCCGAAGTCTTCACTTCTGCTTTGACTTCTTGCAATACAGTTGAAGTAGCAGCAGTCCTCCGAAGCCAACCCTCTTCTGACCTCGCATACTCCTCGAAGTATGACATCAACTGTGAGACTGAGGAGATGCTCTTCCGATGCAGTTTATCCAGAAGGCATTGATGACTGACGCCTTCCCGAACCGCATCAACTACTGAGGATGTGGACAGCCCCCGAATTTGCGACTTTGTATGAGCGAAGCGCTTGAAGTACTGCCTCAATGTTTCTCCGGGGAGCTGTTTCACGTGGAAAAGGCTTCCTGTTGACATAGGAGGCACGAAGGTGCCCTGAAAGTTACTTATAAACTTCCTCTTCAACTGCGACCACGAATTGATTGATCCTGGCTTTAAAGACCAGAACCATCTCAATGTTGACCTGTAACGTTAGGAGAGCAGTATACGAAAGGAAAAGATAACCAATCATAGGGGTTATTGGTTTTTATTTTATCTCCGAAATGCATGAAGATATGAACTCCAAATCAGTCTTAAGGTAATTGCTTTTCGAACTATCTTAGAACTGACTTAGGAAGTTCGAAAGTCTTTTCAGACTTAGAAGAAATAGCCGTTAGTTTCTGTTTCTAACGGAGACTATAGCAGGCGCTAATTTCGTAAGAGGAATAACGGCAGGAATGCGAAACGACATGGATTAACGATAAGAAAGTGAAGTCTAGGCTATAAATAGAGGGCCTAGAAGTTACCCAGTTACCTTTTCACCGCATTCTAGCAACCAAAAACTTTTTAGCCCTTTGAGTTCTTGAGCCCTAGCCTCCATTTCCTCAAACTAGTTCGCTCGAGGCAATCCCCAAGGCCTTAATACCTAAGCTACGCCATCGCTAAGGCCACCATTGGCTACCCCTGCTTCCAAGCCACTACTCGAGCTCCTGACATCTCATCGTCACTCGTTGCTGCCCAAGACACCCCCAATGCCCCACCGCTGGCCCTCGTCGCTTGTTCGCTCTTGTCGGCCGTTGGCCACCTACGCCCTATCGCCATCAACATGTGCTACCGAGCTAAGCCTCATTTCTAGCTCGCTAGGGCGATCGAGCAAAGCTAGACTCGACTCATTACCATCGCTAAGACAAGCCCGTGAAGAAAAATCACACCAATAATAAAAAACATCTAGAGCAAGAAGGTTATAGGGAGATCTTGTCCACTTGAGTTGCTCTTGATGTCGACCCTACGTTAGGGCCAAGCTCAAATGCCTTCCTCTTGGTCCTTGATGCAGTGTATTAAAGCTTAACCAATAGCACAACACAACCAAGCAAAGGAAAACAAAAAAGAAGAGATGGAAGACGAAGAGTGATACTTGGTGGAGGACAAGGTGGTGATCGATAGGGAAGATCTAGATGTTGTTAGATGAATGTGGAAATGAAGACCAACTTGATAGCCTTTTTTGTGAGCACGAGAATACTACCGACCCCCAATACCGAAGAAAGCTTAGACTAAAAAAAGCACATAGTGCTGCCCATCACCGAGGGTGGTGCCATAAGCAACATGTCAAAGCGACAGCGCCGAGTACGTCCACAAAGTAGGGCACATCGGGACCTCAGCATCCGCTTTGGTAATGCCCATTGATCGTATGTGCCCATCTCTTTTACTGCCGCCGACGTCATCAGCATCAAGTTCCCACACGCTACCCCCTCATCGTCACCACCGATGTCATCGGCATTCATGTCCACCGCGTACTGATCAACAAAGGGAGCCCCACCAACATCATCTTTGTGCAGACCTTCGACCAACTCTACATTTCAAAGAAACACCTGCTCCCGATAGCCCGACCACTGCAAGGCTTCGTCAGACCACCTCTTGATGCCCTCGGCCAGATAAATCTCAAGGTAATCTTCAAAAGGGTCCCCTTACCCAGACAAAAGAAATCACCTTCGACATCGTAGATAACCCCTACACCTACAATGCCATCGTCAAAAGAGGCTTGCTAAACCGCCTTGAAGTCATTGTGCACCACAACTACCTCTGACTGAAGATGCTCACTCACAGAGAAGTGTTCCATCCTCGTTGATCAAGCAACGACACAAATGGTGGAGTACGTCCACACCACTCCACTTGAAGCACACCACTCTGCTTGAAACAACCGTGTGAAGAGCCAAGCCATCAAACACCACCCTGTTAATGTTAGTCTCTCTCTAATATGGATATCTATCTATTTTTAGTTGTTGGATAAATTACCCGTTGGAGATTGATTTTGAAAGAGTAAACATCATTTTAAGGATGGAGAGCAAGATAGAGACATTAATCAGCTCATCATTTTAGGCAATAAGACTTATCAGTCAGAGTAAACTTTAGAAAATTCCAACCTCTCAAATGCAGATGCATTGGTAGGTAACAACATAAATTCAACCCCAGATGTCCAGATGCTAGAGGCCATCCAAGCATCATCATCGGCAATAAAAAAAGGATTCCGCTTAGGGATGGCAATTATACCCGATTACCCATTTACCTGTGGGTAAAAACCCTAATAGGGTCAGGTTTGTTCTCAATTTCATACTCGATGGGTAAATAGATACGGGTATGGGTATCGACTACCTATACCCGTTTACCCGTTTATCATTACTATAAAAATAAATATGAAACCCCAATACCCATATCCTTCTCTCCTCCCTCCACCCTCACCCGCCGCCACTCCCTCCCATCCATTCTCTCCTCGGTGCCACTGCAAGCCACCTATGCGATCGTGCTGAGTTATCGAGCACTGGCCTGCGTGGCCACGCACATGTACCTCCGCACATCAACTCATCGCTTCTCATCCTCATTTTCATTCACTTTTTCGCAGGTAAACGGGTATACCCGCGGGTATACAACGCCCGCGGGTAACGGGTATGTGCACGGATTTTTACCCGTTGGGTAAATGAGTACGAGTATGGATATACACTACCCGTACCCGATTGCCATCCCTAATTCCGCTGTTGCTTGTTGCCTCAAGCTCTCCTCATCCTACTATTGCTAGTTTCAGCCTTGTCAACTGCCACCGAAAGCAAGGGGCAACAAGCTCACGCCGGTGGCGACAGTTAGCTGGCGCCGACGCGGTGGCCATGCTTTGATCACCCGCGATGAGTCCTAGCACCACCGTTGAGACTTCATGGTGGTAGGCCTCCATTCAACATAGGGCAAAAGTCACCACCACAGCTATGGGGATGTGGGGAGTTTCAGTATACAAGGATGCTCTCCTTTGCTTTTTAGTTTTTGTGAGTTTTTTAGTTCTCTTGCATTAAAGTTTTGATGATTTTTCTCTCCCTTATTAACGAGGACCTATTAAATGTCATATACACTACGAAATAGAAGGTTAAGAATTCTTTTGGATACGGTTTGTCAGTACTCTCTGTCAACCTTTAGATTCATTCACGAAACTATTGTTCCAGATCAAAGAATACCATGCGCAAAAAGAATAAAGATTATGTTTTGATTTTGCATTAAACCGATCTATTAAAGTTCGTGCGAAATCCAAGACACAATCTAGAACCCTTGTAAAAAAAGGCTGATGATTAAATCAGATGTTCTTAAGACTACTAGACAGGCTTCAGTGAGGGAAGGGGCAAGCCTTCCCCCTCAGCCAATCTGAAGAGCAGAAGAATTCCTCTCCGAGCAACGCAACACCTCCATTGCCAATGTAATCTGGACAAAGGGGCTGCCTGAATCATTGCTCGTCGCTTTGCTTTTCGAACATCTAAATTCCAATAAGACGAGATGATGATAAAGAGAAGGCCACGGGAAATTAAGCGTAGAAACGAAGAGAAAGAGGAGAAGAAATCGACACAAAATAATCGGAAGAACAGGGGGGAAAGGCGACGAACTGATTCGTCGCCGGCCGGCAGGCGAAGAGATTGGCCTCATTTATGGAGATTTGGCCGGGGCGGCGCGGCCATTTCTTGCCTGTGCTTTAGGCGGAGCCGCCTCCCGGGAATTTATAGGGCAGTGGAGGTGACAGAGGAACCCTAATTCGTTTGGTGGCCTACGTACTTGGCCCACATAAGATCTCAGCCTAGTTTTGTGGGCCTCGATGATGGCCCATACACACATTTGACCAACGGCGTCGCCGTCTTCTACTTGACTTGGTGCTTATTTGAAATGTTGGAATTTTATACAAATTTTACAAGAATTATCTCATTTCATACATATTTTATTTAATTTAAAGAAGACCTTAGTCTTTGCTGCCACAAGAACATATATTTTTTAGAGAGTTTAACATTCTGACGGTGACTATCTTCTAGATATTATTTGTTTATGTATTATGTAGTTACTGATTTTTATAATATGAAAAAAATACAAAATGTTTGAGGGGTCTGAGATTTTGTTACATGCTGATGATAGAAGATTTCTCAAACATTCTTGGTTCTTCAATCCTAGATATATATTAAACATGAGATCTGATCTTTGTCGATCTATTGGGATATATAGTTCATATATATTGGCCTTCCTCGGGCTCGTTTGGATCTTATGATTTAATAGTTAGCAATTAAAAATTAGTTTTAATCAATTAAACAATGCAATTAATTAGTAAACTAACTATTAGCTCATATGCTAACTAATGGTTAGCTAGTAGTCCAAAAAAATGAAGTAATTTGAATTAATATTGGCCTTTGAACTATTTTGCCCCCATAACTTTTTTAGCATGATTATTATAGTATGGGGAAAATTAACTTTAACCATTTATTATTTTAAAGTATTATGTGGACTAATTTTTATTTAACTAATTATTAGTTAGCTAACAATTAACTCTAACTATTAGTCAATTAACTATTAGTTTTAGTCCATCTAAGTAGAGCCTCAGTCAACTAATCATATGCTATATACTAGTATAGCTAGTATTTGAATAGGTGAATTCAAATCAAGAACGGGTTCCCCGTTCTGTTCCTAAGCCGTTTACCGCTTGGGCCCGGATGGGCTATAACTAGTCCAATTCGGTCAAAAATTGCATTTCAAAATTTGAATTCAAATCGGTTCGCGAAACAGTTCGGTGTCCAGTAACCATGGTTTGGAGGTTAGTTACCGCTGGTTTGGTACTCAATTACCTATTATGAGGCTCGGTAACCACTAAAACGGTACCACATCGATAACCATGGTTTGGTGCTCGATTACCACGGTACTAAATCAAACAATTTTCAGCAAAATTTTAAAACTATAAAACCATAGAAAAATATTTTATGAGAAAAATTGCACAATTTCACATACAAATTATAAAATAACCACTACTATATAAACCCCTATTAGTGATGGGTAATAACCTCTAATAGTAACGGACAAGTCTCTCAATATTCTTATCACATCAGTGATGTAACATCATTAGTAACGAAT
Source organism: Zizania palustris (assembly GCA_019279435.1). Lineage (NCBI taxonomy): Eukaryota > Viridiplantae > Streptophyta > Magnoliopsida > Poales > Poaceae > Zizania > Zizania palustris. Next base: position 30,681,862 of record JAAALK010000082.1, read on the forward strand.
AATTACCTTCACTAAAGGGGCATATCGGCTCACCTATTATGGCCCTTTAGTGATTGGTCATAATTTCATTCGTCATTAAAGGGTTATTTAGTGATAGATGATTATTACCACCTATCACTAATACTATGGTCATTTCAAAAAATTATTTTCAAGCTGTATCCTGAATCAAAGCCAAGATTTTATTGAGATATGGGGAGGCTACACTACCCAATAATTTTAATTTTTAACCCTTTAGCCCAAAACACACGCGCGTGAGGGATCATAGATCGTTACCTTTTAGCACGAGATGCGCTAGTGTAGCATAAGTAGATGTTGATGAAGCGCGACCTTGCTCAACACCGCGTCGCTCCACCCATTCGTCGGTGACCACGTCGATGAAACCCAATGATGTGTGCGTGAAGAAGATTATGAGCGCCGCTATTCGAGCAGCACCTCCATAGAATCCATACATATAAGGACAAATTACATCTCGCCGGGTGCTAGCACCGCTTGAGAGATCTAGAAGAAAACCGATCTCGATACTTGAGATTGTGGGGATTGGAGAGGCAAGGGCTTGGTTAGAACTCTAATGTAATTAGCAAGAAGCAACAACCCATTTGCGTGCCTCTCTCCTCTTTATATAGTGTCGAGGCCATGGGCCTTAATCCATATTAAAGTCCAATAGATCTAATCTATTTCGTGTGGAGTGGAACTTCCAGTTTGACCCTTCTGCATCGAATTAATTCCTAACTTGAAGTTTCGATTCATAACTAAAACTTCTAATTTAACCCTTCTGTATCGAATTAAATTCGACCTAGAACTTTTGGTTCATCCAGGACCCAGAACTTGAAGGTATATTAGTAATGTATATCTTTTATCCATCATTAAAGCTACGTCACTAAAGATCATTTATGTGGTAGTGTTTCCTCTTTCGTTGTTCTTTCCCTTTCTTGGGAAAATTACAGATATACCCCATCCTTGAAAGGCACTTGCAAATTTACCCCACAGTTGATGCAACTTGTACATTTTCCCCATAGTTGTATGGATTCCTTTTTGATTTGCCCAATTCTCATTTACAAACAAGTTTTATTTCATTTCCTTACTTTTTAGCAGACATAATACATACCCTTCTTCAACCTCTCACAAAACTAGTTTTCACATTTTTTAGTTTGACTTCACCCGCCATTGATGCCACCACTGGCCCCGCCCCCTGCACTGCTGCCCCACGTGACCGACCGACGCACCACCACCAACCACTACCCCCACATCATGGCAGCACGTTGAAGTGATGGCATGCGGCCGCAAGAAGGCCACTCGATTCGACAAGCAAGCTGAAAAAATCATGCTGAAGACGAGAATCAAATCCGTCATAATGACATAGCACACTCATGATCAGGAGGCAATGCAAATTTCAGGAAATAGGAAACAATAGACTAATAGAGGCTTTATTTCTACACAAGTACCATTCAAGTATTCAACATCCAAATCATGACTCCATCCATGGTCCATTCAGAAATCAACACTGACATTATATGTTCATATATCTTAACTATATAAAAAGGACGACTTACTCGTCCGTCCGCCTCGGCCGCGCGCCCCCTCCCCGCGCATCGCGCGCAGCGCGACCACGCCACTCCCCGGTCCGCCTCGACCGCGCGCCCCCCTCTCCGGTCCAGGCCGTTGTGCTCCCAGGGCCCCTCCCCGGTCCGCCTCGACCGCGCCCCCCCTCCCCGCGCATCGCACGCATCGCGACCTCTCCGCCTCGACCGCGCACCCCCTCCCCGGTCCGCCTCGACCGTGCGCCCCCCTCCCCTAGCAGTGCAACTGCCTGGACCAAGTCCGAGCGCAGCGCAACTGCCTGGACCAGGATCGTGCACCCCACTACAAAACCCAGACCTCTCCCCTCCTCTCTACCTCACTGATCTCTTCCCTCTGCTCCCTCCCTCTGCTCAGACCCTAACCTAACGTAGCTCACGGACTCTCGCCGCCGCTCGCCCGCTCCGCCGTCGGGTCGTCGCGCCGCCGCTCAACAGGGCTGGATCCGCCTTCGGGTAAGAGAAGAGAGGCAGTCAGTACATATGAGCAAACAGAAAAAAACCGAAGGGAAAAAAAACCGAAGGTTAGGGTTAGGGTTTTTACCCTAACCCTAACCCTAAACTAAGAGTGGGCCCGGGGTCTCACCTTGGCTCTCGGGTCGTTGCGCCGCCGCTCGCCGGTGGCCGGGAGCCCTCCGCCGCTCGCCGGAAGCCGGGACCGTGCCGCCGCTCGCCATAGGACGGCGAACCCTCTCGGGTCGCTCGGCTTTGACCACCGCGGGCTAGCTCGACGGAGCCCCGCTCACCCTCGGGTGAGCGCGGTGCTCCGGCGAGCTAGCCGGCGGCGGCCGACCGCCGGTGGCCGCCACCGCGCGCCGCTCCGCCGCCACGCGCCCGCCGGCGCGCGCCACCGCGCCGCTCCGCTCTCGCTCTCGCTCTCGCTCTCGGGCTGGGAGGGGGGAAATGGGATTAGGGTTCGGGGGTGCGAGCGCGGCGTCTTTATACGGCCGACAACGACGCCTGGCCGTCGGATCTGATCCGACGGCCAGGATTAAGAGGCCTCGATCCGGCCCAGGCGGGAAACGGAAATCCTGGCCCAGGCCCAGGTTGCGTGCGCGGGCGCGCGCCGAATGCTTGGCCTGGGCCCAGGACTCAGAAAGCCTGCGAAAAGTTGTTTATGGGCCGGAGGGTAACACTGGTTGGGCCGGAATTGGTTTTTAAATTTCCAGAATTAATGAATTGATTTACTATTTTGTTTATTCTCTGGAAATTAAGAAAATTGCCCAAAAATCAGATAAAATTAAGTTTGATGCTAGAATAATTTTGTAAAATTCATCATGTTCAGTAAAATTACTCCTAATTTTTCCAGCATTTCTAATAGTATTTTCCATTTTACAGAATTAAATAATTGCCTTTTTCCTATTTAATTATTCCCTGAAAAATTAGAAAATCACCAAAATTAAGATAAAACAACTTAACGGATGTAGATAATTTTAACATGATTCATCATGTCCAGTACAATTACTCTTAATGTTTTGAGCATTTCTATGAGTAAATTGTTAGAACTTAATAGAATTAATTTTTTATTTTATTATTCCCTTTAACATATAAAAGTTTAGATGTTGTATATTATTGTATAATTCATCATATTCATTACCACTACTCTGAAATTTTTGAGAATTTTCATGAGTATTCTCTAATTTCTAGGATTTTGTAATCATATTTACTCATAATGTACCATTTATATCTGAAAATGATTCAAATTGACATAATGTACCATTTTTGAAGCACACTGTCTTTGAATAGAGTAGAACAAGGAATACATATCAACCCATCAAATAAGCAAATGTGAATCAGATAGATAATTGCACACATGAATAACACAAATGGACAACACAACTCAGTTGAGACATCCAAAACCACTTTGATTTAACATAAAGAACTGAAGAAATTGAATATTATAATTGGGAATTACAAAATGCATGCATATTTACTTAGAGTAATTTCTTAATTTCGATCATATAGTCAGAAAAGTTGACTTACAAAATGAAGAAATTAATTGTACCTAATACTTTCTGAATGAGATGTTTTCTCCAGGTGGCATACAATCAGCAGACAAATAGACAATGCATCATGGGCTTGTCAAAACTAAAATAATTGAGCTTGCTGAAGTTTAAATTCGTCCTCGGAAAGTACATGGCTAACTTAAAGTATAAACATATATACTTGGAAGTGGAACTGAGACCCAATAGAATTAATTTTCTATTTTATTATTCCCTTGAACGTATAAAAATTCCCAAAAAAAAAGATAAAGCAAGTTTAGATGTTGTATATTATTGTATAATTCATCATATTCATTATATATTCTCTGAAAAATATAAAAAATGCCCAAAAATCAGATAAAATTGAGTTTAATACAGGGATAATTTTGTAAATTTCATCACATTCAGTAGTATTATTCTGAATTTTTATGAGAATTTTTTGTTGTTTTGGGCTGAATTCATTTTGTATTTTCCATAATTAAAATGATTACTGAATTCATTTTGTTATTCCTGTAAAATAAAATGATTACTGAATTCAGCCAAAAAATGATATAAATTTAGTCCAATGACTATTTTTTTATTGAATTCATTTTGTATTTTCCATAATTAAATGATTACTGAATTCAGCCAAAAAATGATATAAATTTAGTCCAATGACTATTTTTTATTGAATTCATTTTGTATTTTCCATAATTAAAATGATTACTGAATTCATTTTGTTATTCCTGTAAAATAAAATGATTACTGAATTCAGCCAAAAAATGATATAAATTTAGTCCAATGACTATTTTTTTATTGAATTCATTTTGTATTTTCCATAATTAAAATGATTACTGAATTCATTTTGTTATTCCTGTAAAATAAAATGATTACTGAATTCAACCAAAAAATGATATACATTTAGTCCAATGACTCTTTTTTAATTGAATTCATTTTGTATTTTCCATAATTAAAATGATTACTGAATTCATTTTGTATTTAGTCCAATGACTCTTTTTTTATTAGAAATAATTATTTTTTTCTTACTGAACTATTTTTATTTCTTACAGATTCAAGACGATTTCTCATCTAAAGAGTATTCACATCTAAAGACGGTTTGAACCTGATTTATCTCTAGCTTATCTCCTTATGAGATGTTTATTTCCTATGAGTAATAATACCATCATTTCCTATGCCGTAGTATTTAGGCACATCTGTTTATTTCTAATGTAACGTTCCATTAGAAATTATGTTGGTTGTCTGTGATCTTGGGTCTATTTGGCGTCTCATTGTTATAAGTAATAATTTGTACATTGTAGTTAATATTTTATTCAGATAACTGTGGGCTGAAAAAACTGCCTTAGAGGGGATAGGAGCAAGACATGCAATTTATAGATATCATTATGGGCCATGAATCTGATATAGGATGTGCATTGTTTAAACCTGATTTATCTCTAGCTTATCTGCTTATTAGATGTTCATTTCCTATGAGTAATAATACCATCAGTACAAACCTTGTGAGAGAGTCTTGGGATAACATGCTGGTGAGAGAGTCTTCCTTCCACGCATACCCTTGTGCCCCTCCGACGATGAGATGTTCCCCTTCAAGTTTAAGAGGAGTCAATTTCCTGTTAGGGTGAGTTTTGCAATGACAATTAATAAAGCACAGGGTCAAACAATACCGCATGTTGGAATATACCTCCCGAACCCGGTGTTCTCTCATGGACAACTATATGTAGCTCTGTCACGAGCAACTTCTCGTAGCAACATCAAAATACTCGCCGCTCCGGAGAAAAATATGGGAATCAATTCAACAAGCACGCTAACGAAGAATATTGTCTATAAGGAAGTGCTCACTGAGTAGATAAAAGAAGATGTGCTCACTGTATAGTATATTGTACGATTTCATACCAGATTTGTAATTATAAATATGCAATGACACTTTATATAGAAAGCATACTTCTATGTATTGTTTTTGAGGAATAATATATTACTTTGTTTCTTATCGTCTCAATATTACTAAACAAATGTGTTCGGCAAATATATCATGTTCTAAATATATTGCCGTTAACATTATGCATCCGTTGCAACGCACGGGCCTCTCACTAGTACATTCATAAATCAGCACTAGCAAAGTAATCAACTCTCTTTCACTGTAGCATTGTGTTGAGTGCCAACCAAGGTGATCATCTTGGCTGGCCAGCGGCGAGCAGTCCAGCTAGCCTCAGCTAGGAGCAATTGAGATAGAGATGTCAGTGGGGATGCAGAACTTGTTGGCCCAGTCCTGTGCCTCCATGAAGAGCTTGGACACCTTGGCAGTGACCCACGACAACTCTAACTGTGTCTCCACCTCCTTGGCCACGCACTGCAGTGCTAGCGTTGTCATCTCCTCGGCCGCGTCTATTGGGAACAAGTCCTTGAGCATTCGGTCTACCCACTACCGCATTGCCTCGCCACTGCCCTTTGCTGTATCACCTCCCAGTGAGGGTGAAATGCTAGATGCAGTATTTAATTAAGGACTAAAACTAATTTTAACTATTACCTTTCCAGATATAAAAGGGCACTATAAATGACCCAGCTATAATCTAAATTTGAGTTATACATCTAATCAGTTGTCATGTCAGAGTAGTCATCTTGATTATATTAGAAAAATATACGAGAGGCGTTCTATAAAAAATCGTAGTTAGGGTTAAGGAGTTAGTTGGACGGCGTATTCACGCTCACCACCATCGATCGCTCCATTTGTTTTAAGTAGTAAAGATTCTTTGATTACAATGGCCGGAGAGTTGAATTTCGTGGTGGTGTAAGCATGACCCTAAAGGCTAAATTATCGACCTAGGGTTAAGTAGTAAAGATTCTCGACAACATATGTTTGTGTATGTATTTGAATGATTGTATATACATGTACAATACATAAGATGCCATGATTCAATATTTTTTTTGAAGCTCTTCAAAGCAGCCCTGTGCCCCTGTCTCTCAATAAAGTATGAGGGATACGCTCGCGGTATTCCTAAAAAGTCTAGTACTTTCTAGATATGACTTTTGATTAAATTGTTTAATCACATAATTTTTTAATTCTATTTGGTGTTTTATTTTGTAATTGTTATGGTGGAGTCGGAGACCATCTTGTTTTAGAGATTGTCTCGGTACGACCGAGATGATATATCTGTTTCCGTATTTTTCTACGAAAACACGAATACAAATATTTCGGAAATGGATATGAATGCAGATATTATTGGAAACAAACATGAATCGAATAAGGAACGGATTCGAATACGGAACTGAATATCAATCAAAATTATAAAAAATCTTTAATATATAAAAAATAGAATAAGCCAATAAATAGGTTCAATTTACGCACATATCATTTTATTTTAGTAAAAATAAGTTTTATTTTAGTTGTAATTGATATATATTTTTTATTTTCAGAAAATAATTATATATTAATTTAAATTAAATTGTTTAATAGTTTTATAAATATAATATAGTTTAAAGTTTTATATAATATGAAAAGGTAAAATCTAATATTTCATATGGTGCAGTACTTTGAAAACAAAAACTTTTCGTTTTTGTCACGTTTGCATATCCGCTTCTGTCTGTAATTACTATTTCATTTTTGTTTATGTTTCCGTTTTCATATGTTTCTGAATAACTCTCTTCGTTTTCTTTTTTCGAAACAGACGACGTTTCGATTTTCATCTGTAATGGTACATGAAATACGATTATGAAATTTAAAAAGGCAAAATCATGTGGGGATGTCATTTCTGCTCAAGAGTCGCGGCTGCTACCTGCTGCTCTTCGTTTATTTTCTTTTTTTTTCTTCTAAAGGTTGCATGCTATATATTCCTTTCGGTCGGTAGTTTCTCCTCTTCCCCGGTCTCCACCGGGCCAAAAATAGCCTAAATGTAATGAACTGCTTCTACCGCAAGTGACAACACACGTAAGAGACACAATGCTTAAGACGGAAGTCGAGAACCCTTTCACGGTTAAGAAAAACATAGTTATTAGTAGCGAAGAAAAACGGAGCAGAAGTTTCTGTTCATTCCGGTAAAAAAGAAATAAAAAGTGTTATGTAAATGGATAGGGAATAACTCGAAACATAAACGAATTTTTTTAAATGGAAAAGATTTTTTAAGCGGAAATGGAAACGGAACGATGATTTCCCATAAAACATAAATGAAAATGGAATATTCCGCATAACAAAAATGGAAAGTTTTCATTTTCATAGTTTTTCTACTATATTATATAAAATATTAGCTTTCACTTTTTTACATTATATAAACATTTAAACTATATTCTATTCATAAAATATTAAACAATTTAATTTAAATTAATATATAACTATTTGCTAAAATAAATAATATATATCAATTACAACTAAAATAAAAGTTCTATTTACTTTATTATATGTATTTATTATTAATTAATATGTGTGTAAATTGAATATATTTATTGGTTTATCATACTTTTTCATATATTAAGGATTTTTTATAATTCCGATATATATTCAGTTCTGTATTTTTATTCGGTCCGTATTCATTTTCAGTGGTATTTGTTTTCATATTTGTTTCCAAAAAATATATATATTCCTTATTTTCGTCCTTTTCCGTTCCATTTTTATTCCTACTTATTAGCGTAAATATAAAACTAACTATCGACCGTTAACAGTAACTGAGGTAATCAAGTTTTTACGATCGGTAACTGACTGGTTGGTTGTGTGGTCGCAGGCACATCGTTTTCGATTGAACCGGAAGCAACATATGCAATGAGATGATATCACCGTGACATAGCGAGGACAACACCCGAAAACTGAAAAAAAATTGGACATGATCGTACGAGAGGACCACATCCACAGGTTGCCCATTGTATGACATGGGCAGACAGGTAGGCAGAAAGATATCTGAATGATGCAGCTTGCATTTGCAAGGGCCCCAATGCACGCGAAGGCTTCTGACTCGACTCTACTCTACGGCGCCGAAAGGGCGACTGGGACGTCGCGCGCGAGTCCCTCGGCATGATGCCACTGCAGACTCGGTGCAAACAGCAAGCGATTCTTTGGGGTTTTTGAGCTGTTGAACTAGATTCTGTAAAATTTCTTAGAAAATATCCAAATGAGTCCTGGTTTTTTTCTCTAAGAGTCCGTTCAAAAACAGTTTATAAGTTGATTATCAATCGGATTATTTGTGTCATATTTTTGTAAAATATGATATTTTTAATTACTTTCTCCCATAAATAAATTAAAAAGTAATCTAATCAATATTGATTAGCTTTGAAAGGCACACTCAGCTTATAATACATACTGTTTTTGCATTTTATGCACACATTTTTTTTACCGAAAGTAACCCTCGATCGGAGAAGATCCAATGATGGAACCCATGACCGCTGGCTGCACCGCAACGACAAAATAGACGCCCATTCCTATATGCACACAGCGAAGGTGCACAAATCGATATACATGATTGTCGAACTTATTTAGAACTTGTTTAGATTTAAGGGACTAATGCAGTCACTTTACGTTAGTCTCTTGATTCAAACAACTCTTTGTTTTCAATCATTAGCAGTGACTGGTGGACCGGTTTTGTAAACCCTTAGGCGGATGGTGTGCCTTTCATGTTAGACTCACCGTGTTCCATTCCAAATAGTGTTTCGTAGAGATTGGATCATGCTAAATATACGGATATACCACTAGGCACTAGCGCATAAACTTGAGTTATGAAATCGATAGAGGAGGAGATGAACGCGAATCTTGATGGCTTTGATTGGTAAGCATCTCACCGTCAAGGAAGATGAAATGTGAGGGCTTTATTGTCATGTCAGAGTACAGGTACCAGTATCCGTGCCTTTCGTTTGGTCGCTTGCACTCATCAGCCTCACGCACTTGCCAATTGCCACACACAAAACGTCAAACCAGCTGTGTACGAGCCAGTTAGGCGGTTCACCAATCTCCGCTATTTTATTTAGTTTGGTCCACGAATAGCCGCATCGGATCAAACTAAGGTCGTGTTTGAGAGTTGCTGGCTAGATATTTCTAGTATTCAGAAACTCCTTCAAACAGTATTTTATAGTTTAGATTTTCAAAGTCTACAATAGTAGCTAGTCCCTTAAAATCTAGTAGCTAAAAAGTTGGCCAACCTTAACTTATCTAGATTCTGTAGATTTTTTTACCCAACATGCCACTTATTGGGGGGAAATAATCCCGTCAATATAAATAATTGAAGTTGGACTCTAAAAACTGCTTCGGAGTCTGCGTGCTGGAAGCCCTCCGGTGCTCTTACGACACCCCGGAGGGCAGGCTCTGAAACACGTGACGCCCCCTCCGAAAGCGAAGACCATCAGAGGGATTCGAAGCCCTCGCTAGGGCTCCGATTCCGACCTAGACGAAGGCTCCCCTGAAGACCCCTCGGAACTCCGTCTCAAAGGGGCGCCGCCAAATGAAGTGTGATGATTGCTTTTCTGTTGGACAAAACGTCTGTTTTACGAAGATGTCCTGTCATGATGAAGCGCTTGCCTCGTCAAGACGTGCGCCGTCACCCAAACGAGACATTTGCCTTATCAGAACGTTTGCATGAGTTTGTGTCGTCATACCCCTATAGGATCCGGTGAATAGAGTCCGTTATGACGGTTGTAACTAGAAGGTAAATGGACATTTTTCTTATAATCTCTCCCTATAAATCTCTCCCTCTTTTCATTGTAACGGGGATTCAAAAAAAAGCAATCACATACTTAGAGCCTAGCCAGAGTTATTATCTAATTCGAATGATCTGTTTGAACTCAAGACAATTCCTTAGCTAAGTGTTATTTTTCAAGTTATTCAAACCTGTTAGACTAATTCTTTACGCCAACACCACTAAATAAAACCCGTCCACCCAATAGCCAGCTACTTTAACCATACTCGTTTAATCATACTCGACTAGTTGACTCTGAGAATTTCCAGCTCCCCAAACAAACAAAGCCTGAAGGTCTCTTTAGAGCTTAAGATTGTAAAGCAATTAGTGAGAATCTTAATATTTCTTAATCTTTAGATTCTAATTAATTTTTTAATATTTTTTAATTTTTAGTTTATAGATAATTTTTAGATTTTTATAATTATTGAGTATTATAATATAAAGCCAAAAATATAATTTGTTAAGAAAATTTCAGATTCTAACTACAGCTTCTTCAAAGAAAATAGGGGAGATAACGCAGTTTGAGAACAAGACCCCCACGCTATTGCTTTTGCTGTTTCACGCCAATAATTCAGTATTCTCATTAAGAAGATGAGCTCGTGTAGAACATCTCACCAAGTCACCATCCTGGATACTTCCTCAAAGAGGTCCCATGTTATCTATATACTAAAAAGTATGGCTGGTCTAATCTAGAAGCTAAGGTGACAAGTTCCTTAGACTACTAATCGGTTACCAATAGTGATTGAACTATTGGTTATCATAGTTATTGGTATAGTCACTGAACTACGGTTTTGTAAAGGTAAAAATAACCATTTCGATAACGTACGCCGCGTTTCGCTATACGTTACAGTCACGTTCACCGATTCATGTCTCGAAATGATTCAGGAGGAAGACACTATGAGAGAGACACGTACGGGCAATGTCTTGGGGTGACATATTGTTGTATCACCGTGTATGTAACATAATTTTTTTTAAATAATATTTTTTAAAAAAATTTCAAATATGTATGCCCATTTCAAAAAATTGCAGAAATAACATGTGATCGACACTTAAAATGTTGACTCGATCTCCAGTAGGTACTTTAAATGCTGACTAGTGTCAATTGGGGCCACGTCAGCTCCAGTCGGCACTTCAAGTACCGACGGGATATTGACTCCCTATCAGATTCTGCCACATCAGCTCTAGTCAAAGTGCCGATTGGAGTTGACGTGGCGTAATGGGCACCAGTTGACACTTGAAGTGTCGAATGAAACTAACATGACAAGGGCATATATATTTGATTTTTAAAAAAATATTATTTTAAAGAGTGAAACGTATGTAACACAGTACACCGACACCTCGTGTGCAGCGGACCAGTTCATTGTACATGGACGCCTTGTCGATGCCCGCGTTCCCGCCTTTAAAAGGAGACCCGCGCGGACCAGGCCCAGACCGGCTTTGAACAGTTGAACCTTGCACAAGCCCACGACATTGTACATTGTAGCAAGATAATACTAATATTATTGTGTAGGGGAGCACTAGCTAGCCAAGTAGCCTGATCAGCTCCAAGGATGACGAAGAAGGTGGCCGCCGCCATGGACGCCAAGGAGGCGGCGGAGGAGGTGATGAGGCGGAACGCCGAGCTGGAGAAGGCGGCGGCCGAGGCGGCGGCGAGGGAGGAGCGGCTGCGGCGGGAGCTGGAGGCGGCGCTGGCGCGGCTGGCCGTCGCGGAGGAGGCCGAGGAGCGGCTGTGCGTGCAGCTCGGCGAGCTGGAGGCCGAGGCCGTGGCGCAGGCCGTCGAGTACCAGCAGCACGTCAGGGAGCTCTCCGAGAGGCTCGCATTCATGGACGGCGGCCTCAGCGGTGCTGTCGCCGCCGGCATGGACTGATCAGGTTTCCATGCATCCTTAGGTTGCTTGTTGAGTGGATTTTATGCTAAAGCATGTAACACCTTTTTCTTCTTTTTGTCCAACAGCGTGAAATTGTGTGTGGTGTGGAGGATTCCTTGAACACGATAATTGACCTGTTTACCGTCGTTTTCGCCATTACCGACTTACTGTCAGCTTACGGTATGGTTAAGTGGTTGGTTTTGTAAACTGGTCGTGTGAAGGGCAGTAAATTTACCTGACCTGTACATAATGAATGAAATCAGTCATTACTGATCCTTCTGGTTTCCAAGGCTATAACTGCCGAAAGTCAACAAAGCCGAAGCCTCTTCGTCGACTTGAATTTTGGCCAAAACGCGACTTTCCGTCAGGTTGAAGCTTGAACGATACTGTACTTCAGCCTTTTGAATTGACCTTGTCGAATAAACATACCTGGTTTTGGGCAGAGTGAACCCCAAACCCGTCTTTTTCGAGGAAAACTGGAATGAGACTTCGCATGTCAAGCAACTAGAGTGCAGATTATAATCCCAAGGCCCAAGGTTATTGAAAAAGATCGTGCTCGTGATATCTTTCCGGGTGTTATAACGGTGGCTTCAAGTGGTATTCATGTTTGATCGTATGTCAATTCTGACTGAAATTGAGATGATTATTCAATTCAGTTTTTTTATAAATTAAATTGTTATAATTTTAAACTGAAATAAATAGATCTTACTCCCTCCGTTAAAAAATCTTCTATCTATTATATTTTTTTTCAAAAAAATTATGCATATTTATAATTTACATACATACGAGTATTGAATGAGCATCATTTATAGCGTCAACCACATGGTTTTTCATACATCCAATAGCAATACTATTTAATGTATAGGATGGATACATTTAATGCAATAATAGCATTATTAAGAAATCAAATGGGGTTTGCATTGTGGTTTTATATTAACGATGAGTGATTGACAAGTTTACCTGATTTAAGGTTTGGTTTTGTGTTTGTCTGTATGAGTTCACTGAAGGGATCAGTGTGTGTTTTGTGTAGAGATTTGTGTTTTGCTTGTCTCAGTGTATGCAGGGTTGATATGCGAGTCAACTATCAATGACGGGTGATCGAGGTTAAGCGGAGAGCTTGATGTCAGACGGTCAAGGAGACCGGGTGAAGTTGAGGAAGATCTCAGGCGTACACGTGAAGATAGAGCAAGACATGAACGGACGGATGATTGAGACAGCGTGTTGACTAAGTCAGCGAAAGAGAGACAGTGCAAGTGATAAGGCGGCTCGAGGGATCAAGAGCGGGAGAGACTTGCTGGCAATCGAGTTCATGGATGGGTGACATGTGTCGGCGATCTGGAGGGTTTTGTCGGTTTCGGCTCAAAACCATCAGATCAAGATCAAAGCGTCTTGAAGAGAAGCCGTAGTCGCTATGAAAGCTTTGAATTGAGACAAACTACCTTTAGATAGGATTTTACATTTTTAGCCCTAAGGGCCTTCGAGTCTATAAAAAACCCTAGAGGTATTTGCGTCTTTTCCTAATTTTGAATTGCCTATAAAAAGCTCCCTAGACCCTAAGGTTTCACCAACTCATTCCAATAAAAAATTAGAGTTCACTTTACCCATCCTTCTCATGAAACTTCCTCTTCCTGCGTTTCCTAGATGTTCTTCTAAAATCGGTCGCCGACTTTTGAATCAAGCGCTATTGTCTCGGTTCCATTCTATGTATTGTGTTTCTCTCAAAACCAGAGTTCAATTTTTCCGAGGAGTTTAGTTTTTCTGAGGAATCACTGTTCATCCGGTTCTCGTCTGTTTTGCTCGCTGGTGCTATCTTCTTCGGGAGCTTTCTAGGATCCCAGGTCTCGTGGCGCTCACAACATTCGACACGTGGTGTTTTGTGGCGGAGCGCACATAGCAGTGGAGCCACTATGCGGTGGAAGCGGCGTGGAGCATGGAGTACTGTACGTAGAGCGGAAGTCAGAGAAGCGATGGCACGTGAAGAGTAGGAGCAAAACAGATCTTGAACATTAAACTATTTTCTCATTTTGCGTGCTCTTGCAATAGTTTTTCATTGAATATTTTGTGGTTGATTAAATAGCTTCAAGTACTTTATTTCATATTGCATCATGAATGTTCATTGATATATTTGAGAGTACTGTGTATTTCTGGCATTTATTTTATCTATTTAAATGCATTAAATATTATGCTTATCTCATATCTATTAAACTGCCTGTGAACCGTGGATGTTTTTGATTAATTGTTGTGATCCTTGAATGTTTTCCATGCGTTTGATGAGATTTTTGTGTTCTGTCAAAATGCTTAGCGATATATCATCTGAACTGTGAGTAGTAGTTAATTTGCCTTGTGTGTGTTGTACGAGTGTCTTTTCAATCAGGACATCGGTTAGTTTTTGAAGGCTAGATTATTTTTAGTGCTTATGATCTCTCAGACTATCACATCATTTCATATATGAAAGGAGAGTGATAGTGCTGACTTTCTCTGGGATTTTGCTGTAGAATTTTATTTGCTTCCACTTGTTCTTTTAGAGGAGCGTGGGTGTTTAGAAAAGGCTATCAATTCGAATGAATTTGTTGAAGCACCTATTCACCCCCTCTAGTCGCCCATTTTGGTCCTACAATTAGCATCAGAGTGGGTTAAGATCACCAGTTGATCTTAACTGGTTTTGTGATCTATTGGCGATATGGACAAAGTCAGTAAAATTCCTTTGTTCGATGGGACGGATTTTCCCTACTGGAATGTGCGCATGTAGGCTCATCTACAAATCCAAGGAAGTGCAATTGGGGAGATTGTGGACTCACAATACTCCATCTATGAGACTCGCACTACTCAGACCAAGAAAGATCAGTATATTGCTAACTACAAAGCAAGAAATACATTGTTCATCAGTTTGAGTCGAAATGAGTTTGATAGGGTGCAGCACCATCAGATTGCTAGGAAGATTTGATCTACTTTGACTATTTTTCATGAGGGGACATCTTAGATTAAAGCTAGGAGCCAAAGCATATACAATCAATAATATCAAATGTTTATTAGAGCCCTGGCGAATCTATTGATGTCATGTCTTCCCATTTTGATGCCATCATGAGTAATCTTCGCTCAATGGGAGTGCTTGCTTATTCTGACCATGAGAGGGCTATCAAGCTTCTCTATGCTCTTGATCGTAGCATATGGAAAGTGAAGATATCCAACATTGAGGAGTCCACAAGTTACGACACGTTAACTTGTGATGAACTCTTTAGCAAGCTAAAGTTCACTGAGATTGCTAAGGAATCGCGTCGAGGGCTTGGAAACTCTTTGCCAGCATCCATGTCACTAGTTTCTGGTTCTAGCAGTGGCACCTTATCTGGAGGTATTTCATATGGTTCTTCTAGCATTTGTGCCTTGTCTTGTGGTTTTGTCTTGTCCTCCCTGGTCTCTATCACAAAAGAACAGGTGGACACTCTAGATGATGAGGAGCTAGCTCCCTAGTCTCGTTGGTGCTTTGAATGTGGTGACCCTTTGTATTTTAAAGTTGATTGTCCCAAGCTGAAGAAGAGAGAAGAGAAAGAGTACCCCAAGCCAAAAAAGAGAGACAAGAAGCCCTTCTTTAAGGGGAACCATGGAAAGATGGCCAAGAGAGCAGCCAAGGCTGCTTTCAGAGATTTTTTGGCTACCCTCAACGACATCGACACATCATCAAGTAAGGAGCCTAGCTCGGATGAAGAAGAACCGTAGAATAAGGAGAAGAAGGTGAAGAACTTCACTGGCCTTTTCTTCATGGCCGACAGCATCCACAACGACAATGAGCTAGACTCATCAGAGGTAACCTTATCTCATGACCAATTGCTAATTAAAATTGATGAATTGAATGATAATTTAGTTGGTTAAGATAGATTACTTATGAAAGCTGCTAGGGAACAGAAAAAACTTAGACTTAGACTTGAAACAACTTCCACTGAACTTGCCATGCTTAGATCTAAGTCTGATAATGTTGAATGTGAGTTTTGCATTGTAGTCATGAGTGAGCTTGCCGAGCTTCGTTTTGTGCATGCTCAAGCTATCAATAAGCTTGAGATTGCAGAGAGACAGCTCACTAAGGTGGAGTCTAGACCTATTTCTTTTGATGCTTGTTCAAATTTTCCTTTATTGATTGAAAGCATTAATTTGATGGACAAGCATGTTAAGGAGTTAGAGGCTATATTGGAGAGTACTAAGAGTTCTAAGGATGTGTAGCCTGCTTGTTCCACCTGCATCATCCTGAAGGACAAACTCAGCTTTGCTAGAGGGCAAGTAGAAAAGCTCATGACTGAGAACGATTACCTTCTCTCTGTGGTGGATAAATGCACTAAAGGGAAGGGTAGGATGGATTTGCTCTTGGCCAAGATCAAGATATGTGCTAACAGGGCAGTGTTAGCTTTAGGGTTGGGTTTTGAGAGAACCACTTTAGATTCTAAGGGCAAAACAGTGTTCACTCCACCCACTACCCTTGAGAAAGAGAGAGCCCAGTTATACACTCCACTTGAGGCCAAGAAACCCATCTAACCTATCAAAAAGAAAACACCACCTCCATCAAAAAAGCCCCTCAACAGAAACCAAGAGAGCATGTGAGGATTGCTCCCAAAAACCATAATCCAGCTCCCAAGAGAGTTTTTCATTGCTCATATCGTTAGCGGGTGGGTCATTTGGTTGGTTTCTGTTTTTGTCGCATCAAGGATGAGCTTTCAGGACATGTATCACCAATCCTTAGGTATACATGAGTCTGTTTCTCGCTCTCGTCTTGTTTTTGAGGCTCCCCATACTTCCATGAGAGGTTTTGCCCATCGTGGTGTACACCATGACTCATATGATGCTAGACCATGTATTAGAGGTTTTGATCCTCGACAGGTTGGGAGACCTCATCATTTTTCTAGTTCTCACTTTGTAGGTAGACCACACATTTTTTATCATGATTCATATCATGTGTGTAGATAGTCTACTACTGCCTTGCCTGCAGCTTGAGTCTCTTAGTGCTGGATACCACATCAGTTTTTCACTCACCCCAGTACTGAGCACTTGAGATTTTCTCATTTTGTATAGGCAGCGGACGGAGCCCTAGAGAATAAGTGGATCATGGATTTTGGTTGTTCACGCCACATGACTGGGAAGACATCATGGTTCTCCAGCCTCACCTCGACCCAGCGACATGAGTACATCACCTTCGACAACAATCGAAGGAGTGGAGTGAAAGGCAAAGGTATGGTTAGAATTAATGAAAATTTTATTCTCAACGATGTCGCTTTGGTTGAGGATTTGAGAAATATTTTTTTTTCTATATCTCAGTTGCTTGATGATGGCTTAGAAGTGTGTTTCATACATGATACTTCCCAAGTTCTCAATTCTTCTGGTGCTTTGGTTTGTAAGATTTCAAGAATAGGAAGGGTATTTGGAGCTAACTTTTATGAATCAATTGGTTCTTCTCATTGCCTTAATGCTAAACCTTTTTCTGAGCTCTGGATGTGGCATAGGAGAATAGGGCATATGAGCTTTGACTTGCTCGCTCGTTTGAGTTTCCTAGGTCTGGTCCGAGGATTGCCCAAGCTCAAGTATGAGAAGAATCTTATTTGTGATCCTTGCTGACATGGAAATATGGTGGCCGCCTATCATTCACCGATCAATGTGGTGAAGACAGAACAACCCGGACAACTCTATATGGAAACTATAGGTCCTTCTCGGGTTAGTTCTTTAGGTGTCAAATAGTATGTCCTTGTCGTGGTGGATGACTACTTCCATTATTCTTGGGTCTTCTTTCTTGCAAGTAAGGATAAAGTGTTTTTACACTTTTAGAGCTTAGCTTCGAGACTATTCACTGAACTCCTTGGTGCATTGAAAGCAATCAAAAGTGATAATGTAGCGCCCCGATTTATCAAATCGAGACATTATTGAATTTCATAAGAAAAACAATAATACAAGAGGTTCATCATGCGACAATCGTACATACGACAGTGTTCATGGTACGCAGACCATATTTATTACAACATTGTTTTAATAAAAACAGTAAAGTAAAATAATTAGAAAACGGCATGACGAACATCTTCTTCAGGATTTTTCTTCCCGACTGGGTCGCTACTCCAGACCGTCTTCGTAGTAAGCATCCTCTATGGGGTCCAACGGGTATGAGTACAAAAAGTACTCAACAAGCCACCGCAAATGCAAATAATAATGCAGGATAATAAACAAGGAAGGATAATGGCTAACATTGCGGAAAAGTGCAGTTGTAGTTATTGCATTTAGTGTAATCATATTTTAATCATGCGGAAAGTAAACATGAACATCATCAACATCAACTAACTCGAGGGGTACAGTCAGCCCCACCTCGCTCAACGGTCCTTACATGTCAATCCATCATGCACATACATATTCAAAGTAAACTAACTGGGGGATGTCACGCAACCCGCCCTTGACCGTGGGCTCGGCTTTTCGAAAAGATTTTTGACTCTGATCAGAGATGTACTACTGTACCCACAAGGCACGCACTCATCCCAAACAAGATGACCCATTTCACGGGAACTCGTGCCAAAACCTCAATATGAGATGTTCCAAGCGATAACCACCCGCTCTAGGTTTCGCCGGCGCGCCGGGCCGCATCCCGGCTAACGTCGCACCCCCTTTTGCGCCACATTGGTACAAGTCACCCGCAGGTGCAACTTGACCCATCTCCAAATGGTGGCCTCGGTTTGGAACAACCCATACCTTGGTTAGGACTTACCCACTAGACTTGTGGTTAGTACGTAAGTGTATTGCAACGGATCCCTCAGACCGGTCCTTATAGTGCCCCGGGTGCTACCAACCAATGCCCTAGCTTGCACCCGGAACCCACCATGCATACACTCACAACCATAACTCATCACCAACAGAATTTCCAAGGATAAGAAGTAACGGGGATCATATAATAGAACCATTTTGCTACGACTCATTTTTATCCTATAGCGTTCGTGTCAATACATTGGACACTAGCTAATATCATTGATCATATGGTGACAAGGAGGTTAGGCGAGATAGCATGGCTTGGGTTGCACATCAAGGTCGGGGGATCCTAAATAAATATAATGTAAGGGTTCATTTGACTAATGCATATATAACCTATGTGTTTTAGCGATAGTTTAATCAAACATGGGTTCAATATGCTCAAAAGATTGGTTTGGTGACTTGCCTTGTTCAGCGAATGGGGAGGGAGGAACTTCCGGGAAGTACTCCGGCTCCTCGGCGACGTCGTAGTCTTTTTAATATAATAAAGCAAAATAAAAAGAACACATTCAATCAAACAATATAACATTACATTAATAGCACATAAGTTACTGTTGGTTTGATTAAAAATAAAATAATTTCCATTGTTAAGGTTCTGAAATTTATTTCATAAATAATTTTAAAGGGATTAAAATGAAGGGTTGTCCTTTTTAGAAAACAAATGTTTAAATGTGAATAGTCCCATATTAAGTTCCCTAATAAGTTTTGAAATGAAAAGTTCATGGTAATTTAGTGTTTTGCAGTATATGAATAGAAAGGAATAAATATGAATTTTTCTGAAGTTCAAACATTTGAATTCATATTTTAATCCTAAAGGCATTTAAATATTTATTTGAATAAACATGAAAATGTCAAAGTAAACCTACTGTTTTTATTGCATAAACATGTAGAGAATAATTTTATGAATTTTCTGAATTTGGAATGGTAATTTTTAGAGTTCAAATGCATTAGATATGAATTTTACAAGTTTAAAAGTATTTCTGAAATTCATTTTCAATTTTTAAACTCCTCGGGTCCACGGTGAGCCAGGCCCACGGTGAACCCGCGCACTGTGCGCGTGCGCCGGGTCGATCTGGACCGTCGGATCCAGATCCGACGCGCGAGGGCGAGGCGGGACGCGTTAAAGTGACGTGGACGGCCAGGATTAAAACGTTTGAACCGGTACGCGATGGACGGCTTAGATGCGATGCGGGGTTTTAAAACTAACGAACGCACGAGATTAAAACGTACCCCTTCGCCGAGATCTAACGGATCGGATTAAACCGCACGCGGGGATTAATCGTCACCGTCGGATCCAGATCGCACGATCGTGCGTGAATCCGACACGGCACGGGTACTCGACCCGTGCCGGTCGTCTTCTCCAACGACGGCGAGCGGGCCAGCGGCCACGGCGAGCGACGGCGATCGAACCTAAGGCCTAAAATGGAACGAGGGTGGCATGGCGATCATGGGGGTACCTCGGCGGTGAGAAAAGGTCGACGGGGTGAGGCCGGCGACGAGCGGAGGCGGTGGAGGCGTTCGGGTCCTTGGCGGCGACGGCGATCCGGCGAGGTTCGTCGTCGACGGAGTGGTGGCCGAGCTTGGTGAGGTCCTGGCGGTCACGATGGTGGCGACTACGTGGTCAGAGGTGGTCCGGTGCGACGGCGAGCGGTGGCCGGAGGTCGGGCGGCGGCGTTGCGCTAAGAACCGAATGGAGGGCGCTCTGTTTGGTCTGGGTGCACTTGAACGCGTGAACCGAACGCGGTGGAGGGCAGGGGTTTAAATAGGGTCGTCGGCGAGGGCAGAGGGGGTGTGATTGGCGGTGGCCGGAGATAAATGTGATTTGACGCCGGCGAGCTCGGGTTGAACGCGGTTCAACGCACCTGGACGCGAATCGGGCGAAATTAAAAGGGGGAAACGGCCGGCGCGTAGAGGGGAATTCATTGCCGGCGACGAATTTAAGGGAGGGGGCCGGCGGGGGCGGATCCGAGGCGGGATTAGGGCTTCGGCCGGCGAGGGGGGGATCCGGGGGCGGATCTCGCGGGGACGAAGGCCCTGACAGGCGGGGGCCACTCATCAGTGAGCGCGGACGAGCGAGGGAGGCAGCTGACGGGTGGGGCCGGGTTGTCGGATGCGCGCGCGAGGGGAGGGAATCGGCGCCGACAGGTGGGGTCCGGATGTCAGTCTAAGGCGCGCGGGGTAACGGGCTGGGCCGGCCGGGAGGGAGAGAAGGGAGGGAAGGGAGCCCATTACTGTTTGAAATTATTTTCTGATTAAAAACAATTGCAGAAAATAGATTAAATCATTTGGGGCATTTCCAAAGTGGACAAAAATTCATAAAAATTCTCAAAAATATTTCTTGGCTTTAGGATCATATACAAAAATTTTCACCTCCTAGTTTGGCCATCTACTCTATGCTGTAGTTCAATTGGGTATAAAGAGGTATTTAAAGTATTTTCAGAAATATATATTCCAAGAAATTGAATTTAATATTATTTTTATTGTTTTGAAAATTTGGGGTGTTACAAACCTATCCCCCTTACAAGAATCTCGTCCTCGAGATTGGAACGTTACTCGAATAATTCAGGATATTGGGCCTTCAGTTCGTCTTCCTTTTCCCAAGTGGCTTCTTCGGCGGGATGGTTATTCCATTGGACCTTGCAGAAGCGGACAACGCGACTTCTGGTTACTCTCTCCTTGGTCTCCAAGATCTTGACGGGTTTTTCTATGTAGGTCAAGTCTTCTTGGACATTAAGCTGCTGAAGGTCGGCTTGCTCGGTGGGTACACGGAGGCACTTCTTCAGCTGCGAGACATGGAACACATCGTGAACTCCTGCCAAGGATGGAGGCAGCTCAAGTTGATATGCCACTTCTCCTTGTCGACGGAGGATTTGGAAAGGTCCGACGTAGCGGGGTGCTAGTTTGCCTTTCATGTTGAACCCTTGAGTGCCACGAAGGGGAGTGACTCGGAGATAGACGTAATCGCCCTCCTCAAAGGCTAGGTCTCTTCGACGGTTGTCGGCATAGCTCTTTTGCCTGGATTGGGCTGCCTTCAATCGGTCTCTTATGATCTTAACCTTCTCTTCAGCTTCTCTTAATAGATCAGTCCCAAACAGTTGCGACTCTCCGGTTTGATCCCAGAGCAATGGCGTTCTGCACTTACGTCCATAGAGTGCTTCGAACGGGGACATTTGCAGGCTGGCTTGATAGCTGTTGTTGTAAGAGAACTCTGCATATGGTAAGTTCTTGTCCCACATTCCGCCAAAGTCTAGAGCACAAGCTCTAAGCATATCCTCCAATATCTGGTTGACCCTTTCGGTTTGACCGTCGGTCTGTGGATGATAGGCGGTGCTAAAGTTCAGCCGGGTGCCGAGTTCCTCTTGAAGGTTCTTCCAAAACTTGGAGGTAAACTGACTCCCATGGTCAGATACAATCTTCTTAGGAACTCCGTGAAGGCACACGATCCGGGTCATATACAACTCAGCCAACTTGGCGACGGTGTACGTTGTCTTGACCGGGACGAAGTGAGCTACCTTGGTGAGTCGGTCGACAATCACCCAGATGGAATCATGACCAGCTTGGGTCCTGGGCAGTCCTGTGATGAAGTCCATTCCTATCTCTTCCCACTTCCATTCAGGGACCTTGAGAGGTTGAAGAAGTCCGGCAGGTCTCTGATGCTCCGCCTTGACTCGTCGGCATGTGTCGCACTTGGCCACATACTCAGCTATTTCTCTCTTCATGCTGACCCACCAATATTTTTCCTTTAGGTCTTGGTACATCTTTGTACTCCCGGGATGGATGGAGTATAATGTATCATGGGCTTCTTGAAGGATGAGGGTCTTCAACTCAGGTTTGTCGGGTACGCAGATCCGGTTTCCGAACCAGATGGTACCATGCTCGTCCTCGGAAAATCCGGGGGCTTTACCCTTCCTCATGTTCTGCTGGATCTCCAGGATGTCCGGATCTTCCTTCTGCTTTTCTTGGATCTGGTCTATTAAGACAGGCCGAGATTCCAAAGCAGCGAGGTACGCTCGAGTGGTGATCCCTAGGTTTAGCCTTTCCATCTCCTTATAAAGTAAAGGAGCTTGGTCTTGAATCATGATGGCATTGCAGTACCCTTTTCGACTAAGGGCGTCTGCCACCACGTTCGCTTTGCTCGGATGATAATGGATGCCCAAGTCGTAATCCTTGATCAGTTCCAACCATCTCCTTTGCCTGAGATTCAGATCTGGTTGAGTGAATATGTACTTGAGGCTCTTGTGGTCGGTGAAGACCTCACACCGATTCCCCACAAGGTAATGTCTCCATATCTTCAAGGCATGAACCACGGCTGCTAGTTCCAGGTCATGGGTTGGGTAGTTCAGCTCGTGCGGTCTCAGTTGCCGGGAGGCGTAGGATATCACTTTCCCTTCTTGCATTAAGACGCATCCCAATCCTTGACGAGAGGCATCACAGTAGACGTGGAAGTCTTTCCGGATGTCTGGCAGAGTCAGAATGGGAGCTGATACTAGCTTCTTCTTGAGGGTCTGGAAGCTTTCTTCGCAGTCGGGGGTCCATTCAAACTTCACTTCCTTCTGCAGAAGTCTGGTCATAGGCTTGGCGATCTTGGAAAAATTCTCGATGAACTGGCGGTAGTATCCGGCCAATCCGAGAAAACTCCGGATCTCGGTCACCGTCGTGGGCTGCAGCCAGTTGGTTACCGCTTCAACGGTGGTTGGGTCCACTGCTATTCCTCCGGCAGATATAACATGACCGAGGAACTTCACCTCAGATGACCAAAATTCGCATTTGCTGTATTTGGCGTACAGTTGCTGCTCCCTTAACTTTCCGAGGGTCAGACAGAGGTGAGTCTCGTGTTCTTCCTTGGTCTTGGAGTATATGAGGATATCGTCGATGAATACCACGATGAACTTGTCCAAGAACTCCATGAACACATTGTTCATCATGTTCATGAAAAAGGCCGGGGCATTCGTGAGTCCGAACGACATCACGGTGTACTCGTAGAGTCCATAGCAGGAGGTGAAGGCAAGTCTTGGGTATATCTTCTTCTCTAATCCTCAATTGGTGATAACCTGACCTGAGGTCAATCTTGGAAAACACCGAGGATCCTTTCAGCTGATCGAACATGTCGTCGATCCGAGGCAATGGATACTTGTTCTTGATGGTTACGTCGTTCAAGGCTCTATAGTCCACGCACATCCTCTTGGTCTTGTCCTTCTTCATGGCAAATATAACCGGTGCACCCCAGGGTGAGGTACTCGGCCGAATATACCCTTTTTGTTCTAGGTCTTCGATGTTGCTCTTGACTTCGGCTAGTTCATTGGCGGCCATTCGGTACGGGCGCTTGGAGATTGGAGTGGTCCCGGGGACAAGTTCGATTCTGAATTCGATGTCCCGCTTGGGAGGCATTCCGGGTAGATCTTCAGGGAAGACATCCGCAAACTCCTTGACTATGGGCACCTCTTCAAGAGCTATCGAGCGAAGGGATGCTCTGAGTGGTTTGCGACTGGTCATCCGAAAGGTGACGGCTACGCCTTCAGGATTGGTCACCATGACGGACTTGTTGGCACAGTCGATCACTCCCTTGTGCTTCATCAACCAATCCATCCCTAGTATAAGGTCGAGTCCGGTGCATTGGATGAGGACAGGCTCGGCCCGAAACAGTACTCCTTGGATATCAATTTGAACCTTAGGGCTGTATAAGCGGGCTGAGGTCCTATTGCCGGGGGTGGCAATCACCATGGGAATGGGTAGAGGGAGCACGTCCAGTCCGTTTATTTTCACAAAATTTTCCGAGATGAAGGTGTGGGTTGCTCCAGAGTCAAATAATATGACGGCCGGTACGGAATTCACAGTAAACGTACCGAGCACGACTTCAGGAGCCTCCTGAGCTTCCTCCGCGCTGATGTGGTTGACGCGGGCACGAACCACCTGGTTGGGTGCCGCGCCCTGAGCTGGCTTGGGGTGAGGACACTGGTGTGCATAGTGCCCTTCCTTGCGGCAGTTGAAGCAGACGACCGGCCTCCCTTGGCGATCCTTCAAGATCGGGGTCTTGGCGGCTGGTGTCGGCTGAGCGGCCGGAGCTGGTGGAGCGGGGCGAGGATGCCCGGCGTTGGATCCACCGGCGGCGTGAGGCGGCCTGTAGGCGGGCCGAGGATGCTAGGCAGGCGCTGGTGGCGGAGGGACGAAGCGGGGCCTCTGATAGTTCGCCTGCTGATGCTTGAAGGCGATCATTTTCCTCTTCTTGAGGTCCAGCTTGTTCTGCTCAGTCTCTTGAATGAGCGCTTTGTTGACCAGCCGTTGGAAGTCGGCGAAGTCGGCGGCGACGAGCTGGATGGACAGCTCATCCTTAAGTCCCCTGAGGAACTTGGCTTGGCGGAGGGCGTCGGTGCGCACTTCCTCCGGCGCGTAGCGGGCGAGGCGGTTGAACTCATGGAGGTACTCCATGACGGTCCTGTTGCCTTGCTGCAGGTCGCGGAACTCCTGCTGTTTTACCGCGATGACACCGGCGGGGACGTGAGCGGCGCGAAAAGCGATGGTGAACTCTGCCCAAGTCACCACGTGGCCCTCTGGCTGGGACTCACGGTAGTTGTCCCACCATTCCGCGGCGGGACCCTGGAGATGGTGAGTGGCGAAGGCCACCCGCTCCCGGTCGGTGCAGGGGAGGAGGTCGAGCTTCTTTCCGATGGTGCGAAGCCAATCTCCGGCCTCCATCGGGTTGGTGGTGCTCGAGAAGATGGACGGGCGCACGCGCAGGAACTCAGAGAGTTGCGGAGCGGGCGCGGGTGCTGGTGCGCGAGGGGCGGGCTCCCCGTTCTGCAGACGGTCCAACTGAGCCTGTTGGTGCTGCATTTGGGTGAGGAGGGCGGTGATCAGGTGGTTCTGATTCGCCATCATCTCCGCTAAGGTGGGGTGGTTGGCGGATGGCGACCCAGACTGACGTGGGCCCGTTGCACCCCAGTTGGGTACAACACCCTCAGGCGCATCACGGCTTCCTCCTGCTCCGTTGTTGGAGCCGGTGTTCTGGTGGTCGGCCATCTTCTGAATATTCATAGCGATAAAGCAAAGAATGACGAAACAATAATACGACCAAAAATAACATATAAGATTCAAGCACATAAAGATATAGAGTGGTATAAATTGTTCATTACATCCAAGCTCTTATTCCATCTACAACCCATCTCGTTGCAGACGGCACCACATACAAAATTATGATTTTTATTAAAATAGCGTCTCCTAACGCCTACTCGCCACCGGAGGCGGTCTCTGTGCTCTCGGAACCACGAGTGCGCGGCTCCAGAGAGATGGTGGGCTCGAGAAAGTTCTCGATGATGGAGTCGGAGACGAGGCCGGGGCGTGGAGGAGGGGCGCTGGTAGAGGGCCTGGCGGGGGAGGGTCGTGGCGGGATCCTCTTGGGGCGAGGGAGGGGCTCACGGATGGGTTTCTTCTTCCTTGGAAGAAGAGGAACCATCTCCGCAATATCCTTCTGCAGCTGCATGATCTTGCGCTGCAACTCGCCATTCTGCTGGATCAAGTTCTTCGTTTCTTCACGAAGGAACTCAACCGCCTCATGGTGCTCGTCGGCGTCGAGCACCGCCTCGGTGTGGAGATCATCCATGGCCTGTAGCAGACGCGACTGCCGGGCCATGACCGGATCACGCACGGAGTGAACTCCGAGATAGATGCTACGGTGGGCTCCGGGAGTACGCTTCGGCACAAGCCGGAAGGACGAGTTCTGAAGACGATCGTCGTAGATCATCCTCAGCTCCATGAGGGCCTGGAGGGCGACCCGTTGGCATGCGACGTCGAAAGTCGGGCCTCCAAGTGATGTGGTGTAGGGCGGCAGGTGTTCTCCGGAGCCGTGGACGGTGAGGGAGACGTCGCAAGGCCCGGCGAACTCGTCGGGGTACACTCCTTGAAATTCGGGCTCGAAGAGGAACCCGAGGAAGGTGAGCATCATACGGAACTCCCGGACGAAGCCCTCGTAGTGGCGGCAGTAGCTGTGGACTTGGTAGACCGGCATCTACAAAACAGTAAGTTGAATAAAAGTGAGGAGAGGAACAAAGTTTATGAAGTAGATTTTCGAGAAATAATTTCTTGTGGCTAATGGCTAGGCGGGTCTGTTTGGCTTCCTACAGTCGAGTCGGCTCTGATACCATCTTGTAGCGCCCCGATTTATCAAATCGAGACATTATTGAATTTCATAAGAAAAACAATAATACAAGAGGTTCATCATGCGACAATCGTACATACGACAGTGTTCATGGTACGCAGACCATATTTATTACAACATTGTTTTAATAAAAACAGTAAAGTAAAATAATTAGAAAACGGCATGACGAACATCTTCTTCAGGATTTTTCTTCCCGACTGGGTCGCTACTCCAGACCGTCTTCGTAGTAAGCATCCTCTGTGGGGTCCAACGGGTATGAGTACAAAAAGTACTCAACAAGCCACCGCAAATGCAAATAATAATGCAGGATAATAAACAAGGAAGGATAATGGCTAACATTGCGGAAAAGTGCAGTTGTAGTTATTGCATTTAGTGTAATCATATTTTAATCATGCGGAAAGTAAACATGAACATCATCAACATCAACTAACTCGAGGGGTACAGTCAGCCCCACCTCGCTCAACGGTCCTTACATGTCAATCCATCATGCACATACATATTCAAAGTAAACTAACTGGGGGATGTCACGCAACCCGCCCTTGACCGTGGGCTCGGCTTTTCGAAAAGATTTTTGACTCTGATCAGAGATGTACTACTGTACCCACAAGGCACGCACTCATCCCAAACGAGATGACCCATTTCACGGGAACTCGTGCCAAAACCTCAATATGAGATGTTCCAAGCGATAACCACCCGCTCTAGGTTTCGCCGGCGTGCCGGGCCGCATCCCGGCTAACGTCGCACCCCTTTTGCGCCACATTGGTACAAGTCACCCGCAGGTGCAACTTGACCCATCTCCAAATGGTGGCCTCGGTTTGGAACAACCCATACCTTGGTTAGGACTTACCCACTAGACTTGTGGTTAGTACGTAAGTGTATTGCAACGGATCCCTCAGACCGGTCCTTATAGTGCCCCGGGTGCTACCAACCAATGCCCTAGCTTGCACCCGGAACCCACCATGCATACACTCACAACCATAACTCATCACCAACAGAATTTCCAAGGATAAGAAGTAACGGGGATCATATAATAGAACCATTTTGCTACGACTCATTTTTATCCTATAGCGTTCGTGTCAATACATTGGACACTAGCTAATATCATTGATCATATGGTGACAAGGAGGTTAGGCGAGATAGCATGGCTTGGGTTGCACATCAAGGTCGGGGGATCCTAAATAAATATAATGTAAGGGTTCATTTGACTAATGCATATATAACCTATGTGTTTTAGCGATAGTTTAATCAAACATGGGTTCAATATGCTCAAAAGATTGGTTTGGTGACTTGCCTTGTTCAGCGAATGGGGAGGGAGGAACTTCCGGGAAGTACTCCGGCTCCTCGGCGACGTCGTAGTCTTTTTAATATAATAAAGCAAAATAAAAAGAACACATTCAATCAAACAATATAACATTACATTAATAGCACATAAGTTACTATTGGTTTGATTAAAAATAAAATAATTTCCATTGTTAAGGTTCTGAAATTTATTTCATAAATAATTTTAAAGGGATTAAAATGAAGGGTTGTCCTTTTTAGAAAACAAATGTTTAAATGTGAATAGTCCCATATTAAGTTCCCTAATAAGTTTTGAAATGAAAAGTTCATGGTAATTTAGTGTTTTGCAGTATATGAATAGAAAGGAATAAATATGAATTTTTCTGAAGTTCAAACATTTGAATTCATATTTTAATCCTAAAGGCATTTAAATATTTATTTGAATAAACATGAAAATGTCAAAGTAAACCTACTGTTTTTATTGCATAAACATGTAGAGAATAATTTTATGAATTTTCTGAAATTGGAATGGTAATTTTTAGAGTTCAAATGCATTAGATATGAATTTTACAAGTTTAAAAGTATTTCTGAAATTCATTTTCAATTTTTAAACTCCTCGGGTCCACGGTGAGCCAGGCCCACGGTGAACCCGCGCACTGTGCGCGTGCGCCGGGTCGATCTGGACCGTCGGATCCAGATCCGACGCGCGAGGGCGAGGCGGGACGCGTTAAAGTGACGTGGACGGCCAGGATTAAAACGTTTGAACCGGTACGCGATGGACGGCTTAGATGCGATGCGGGGTTTTAAAACTAACGAACGCACGAGATTAAAACGTACCCCTTCGCCGAGATCTAACGGATCGGATTAAACCGCACGCGGGGATTAATCGTCACCGTCGGATCCAGATCGCACGATCGTGCGTGAATCCGACACGGCACGGGTACTCGACCCGTGCCGGTCGTCTTCTCCAACGACGGCGAGCGGGCCAGCGGCCACGGCGAGCGACGGCGATCGAACCTAAGGCCTAAAATGGAACGAGGGTGGCATGGGGATCATGGGGGTACCTCGGCGGTGAGAAAAGGTCGACGGGGTGAGGCCGGCGACGAGCGGAGGCGGTGGAGGCGTTCGGGTCCTTGGCGGCGACGGCGATCCGGCGAGGTTCGTCGTCGACGGAGTGGTGGCCGAGCTTGGTGAGGTCCTGGCGGTCACGATGGTGGCGACTACGTGGTCAGAGGCGGTCCGGTGCGACGGTGAGCGGTGGCCGGAGGTCGGGCGGCGGCGTTGCGCTAAGAACCGAATGGAGGGCGCTCTGTTTGGTCTGGGTGCACTTGAACGCGTGAACCGAACGCGGTGGAGGGCAGGGGTTTAAATAGGGTCGTCGGCGAGGGCAGAGGGGGCGTGATTGGCGGTGGCCGGAGATAAATGTGATTTGACGCCGGCGAGCTCGGGTTGAACGCGGTTCAACGCACCTGGACGCGAATCGGGCGAAATTAAAAGGGGGAAACGGCCGGCGCGTAGAGGGGAATTCATTGCCGGCGACGAATTTAAGGGAGGGGGCCGGCGGGGGCGGATCCGAGGCGGGATTAGGGCTTCGGCCGGCGAGGGGGGGGGGATCCGGGGGTGGATCTCGCGGGGACGAAGGCCCTGACAGGCGGGGGCCACTCGTCAGTGAGCGCGGACGAGCGAGGGAGGCAGCTGACGGGTGGGGCCGGGTTGTCGGGTGCGCGCGCGAGGGGAGGGAATCGGCGCCGACAGGTGGGGTCCGGATGTCAGTCTAAGGCGCGCGGGGTAACGGGCTGGGCCGGCCGGGAGGGAGAGAAGGGAGGGAAGGGAGCCCATTACTGTTTGAAATTATTTTCTGATTAAAAACAATTGCAGAAAATAGATTAAATCATTTGGGGCATTTCCAAAGTGGACAAAAATTCATAAAAATTCTCAAAAATATTTCTTGGCTTTAGGATCATATACAAAAATTTTCTCCTCCTAGTTTGGCCATCTACTCTATGCTGTAGTTCAATTGGGTATAAAGAGGTATTTAAAGTATTTTCAGAAATATATATTCCAAGAAATTGAATTTAATATTATTTTTATTGATTTGAAAATTTGGGGTGTTACAGATAATGACATCGAGTTCAAAAATAGTTTCTTTGTTGACTTTTGCCTTGAGAATGACATTGAACATCAATTTTCTACTCTGCGGTTACTCAACAAAATTGAGTTGTTGAGAGAAAGAACCGCATTTTGGGGGAGATGGCTAGGACGATGCTCGATGAGCATAAGACTCCTAGGAGATTTTGGGCTGAGGCCATGAGCACTGCATGCTACATCTCCAACCAGATCTTTTTGTGTTCATTTTTGAATTTGACTTTTTATGAGCTACATTTTGGAAGGAAGCCCAAAGTTACTTGTTTGAAAGTGTTTGGATACCGGTGCTTCATTCTGAAACATGGTAATCTTAAAAATTTGAGTCACGTTCTTCTGATGGTATCTGTTGGGGGAAATAGCTTTTCCCTAACAAGGGGTTAAATGAAGCCATCCTCTGGAGGTGTAGAGCCCCGGAGTCTGCCAAGCTGGCAAGGCCTGCAATCAGGCCCCTACCCCCCTTCGTTCGAGATCACTCCGAATATTACTTCAATAAATCGCAAGATCAAAGTCAAACCTCCGGTCCCCTCCGAGGACCCCTCCGAAGCCATCTTCGGGCCGTCTACGGAGCCCTCTTCGGAGTCCTCTCCGGTGAGCTCCGGCGAAGACCCTCCGATATGTACTCTAGCCCAAAAGATGAAATATCTCAGTACCACTACAATACTAATAGCCATACCGGGGGCCCTTGCCCCTTAAATGATGTATATCTACCACGTCTGTAAAGCTACATATAAAGTAGCCTAGTTTTGTCCCCTTTTACCCCTACAAAGCCCATGATATGTAGAGGGTAAAAGGGTCCTTTCCTTTACTTTCTTGCCTATAAAAGCGGGGCACCATCCTTGTAATAGAGGGAGACCTCATATAGACAACTTTATGCCAAAATCACCATGAACTGAACGTAGGGCTATTATCCCTCCAGGGAGGCCCGAACCAGTATAAAAACTCCCTCTCTCTTTCTCTCAAAGAACCCTTCGAGGTTCATGTTCTACATTATACACCCTTATTATAGAAACATGTTTGTAGCTAACACAATTGCTACAACAGTTGGCTCCATTGTAGGACTGAAAGTAGAGACCAGAGGGGGGTGAATGGGCGCCTAAAAATTATTTCGAATCAATGACCTTCTGCCAACACCCAACGCACCTCAATCAAGTAACCAGCGGAAATACACATATCAAAATAGTAAAATAATCTAGCCCAAAAATGACCGGTGTCCTAGTTGTAAAGACACCAACACAATGTTCAAAGGCAGATCAACAGTGCATTCAACTCATAGGCATTTCAAGCAATTTAATCCACGTGCACACAAAATGAGAAGGAAATTTACTGTTCACAAATTTGTCTCCTGATCAGTACTTGCTGAAGCCTATGCTTGTATCCTCGAAGTCTGCTTCAGCGAAGCCAACCAGCACAGTGAAGTCTGCTTCGATCGTGTGCAAGTGAAGCTTATACTTTTGCTTGGTGAAGCCTGGTTCGGTAGCCGTCGAAGCTCGTGCAACATGCAGTTGGAGCTTGTGAGATGTTCACCGAAGTCTTGCTGCAACCTCCGAAGTGTGCACGCTTCGAAAGCAAAGTGTGCGGAAGTCGAAGCCTGACCATGCAATTTTGAAGCCTGTCCTGCAGCACGTGGAAAACAGCGAAGCCTCTTCGAAACACCTACGAAGCCTGCTGTGCACACAAATACTTCGAAGTCCTTGATACAAGTCACACCCTCGCACTACCGTGGTACAACAGGAAGAGACCTCGAGGACTACTCCTGACACCTAGAGCCTAGCAGCTAGCTTCTACAGCTACATCAACTTGCATTGAAAACATCGCTTCCTGTGCAAGCTGCGCCATGCGAACTAGGCAACAGAGCTACTTCTGCAAGCACCGCACACCACAGGCAACTAAGACTACCAAGCTACCCTGCCTACTGCATAACTCTACTAGCTCCTCTAGGAACCTGTCACCTCTGACGCCATGCAAACCAACTCGAACAGGAAAGAAGAACAGGCGAAACAAAATATGACGCGCGACAAGATTCATAGAAATTGAGAAACCAAGGGTTTGTTTTGGAGTCTGTGATGAGTGATTGACAGATTTTATCCTCTGATTCGAAGGGGTCCCTCCGAAGGGGTTCGAAGGTTGCTTCACCGAAGGGTTCGGTGGGTCTGTTTCCCGCAGCCATTGCAGCAGAGTGTGCCTATCAGAGGGGTCTGACAGTACACGATGACTGGGTTGTACCGGAGGGTTCGGTACTTTGGGCGGTACACCAGAGTGTGTGCCAAAGGTTATTTACCCGGAGAGGTCTCCGGGGTACTGGATACACTTGGCTGTTTGTCTATGGTGCGCAGGTGACTTCGGAGGCGATGGACGGTTCGCAGCAGGTGAACCTGGGTCAAGCGGGAGGCTTGATGCCAGGCGAGCGGGGAGCTCGGTCACGAAGGCTGCGAAGGGGTCAAGGTCAGACCTCAGGTCAAGGTGTGCTAGATGAAGGCAGAGAGTGCGGATCATGGCTCCGGGTGAAGGTACCCCGAGACGAAGTCCTCAGAGGCGAGGCACTTCTAAGGGTACTCCGAATGGAGTGACTTCGGAGTATGGTGGACAAAGTCCTCAACAATGAGACAAGGTGTTCGAAGTGTGCTCCGGAGGGAGGCACTCGAAGGTATACCCGACGAAGGTCTCAGAAGTCAAGGTGCATCGAAGGCATGGTCCGGGTGAGGTTCGTCGAGGAGTGTGCTCGGGGAGAGACACTGCGACAAAGTGCTCATGGAATGCTTCATGCGGAGGCCTTGGACGAGGGAGGGACTTCGAAGGGTGGTACTCCGAAGGTGGGGCTTCGGAGCGTTGCTGACTTGAGGTACTTCGGCCATGCATGGCTTCGGTACACGGGCTGACGGAGTTCGAGCTGGGAGAAGTTGTGAAGCCATGGTGGTCCACTCCAGAGGTGATGGCGCGAAGGCTCAAGGGCTTTGACGGCTTCGGCTCAAAACCGTCACTGTATCGAAGGCTGACTTCGGTGAGGCGAAGGTCGTCAGGCTCAAGGCTTCTCACCGAAGCTACCGCACCCCTCGCGTGCGACCGGGGGCTTCAGAAGGTTCCAAAACTACAAAGGCTTACTCTGACTGCTCTGCAAAAGCTGATGTTGTCTCCTCTGCGAAGCTGACAAAAGAAGCCTCCAAATAAAGTAGACTACCAGATGTACCCCCTGTTCTGATGAGACAAAAACAGTGTAAACCTTAGGGGTAAAGTAGTCTATTCACAGGGCTGAATAGTGCCTATAAATAGTGGAGGCTATCTAGGTCACATTAACACTTTGAGCAGCCATTGTAGAACTCCTATGCTAGCCGCCACACTCTCTGTATTCATCCCGTGAGTTCATTTTGTGTTCCCTATTCAAGCAATGAAACTTTGATTCTTTTTTCATTTGTTGTTTGAACTTGTATGCCTACTTTGCACTGCATGCTTTGATTTCTCTGTGCACCATCTTCTTCTGGGTTGAGTTTGTGCACTGGATCTTTTCTGGAGAGGTGTGTGAGAAGTCTATCTAGGTGAAGTGTGTTTTTCAGTGTCTGTTCGCTCTATGTAAACTGGAGGCTAGACCTCTTTGATTACTAGCGAAGCAATGTCTGGTTTGAGTCGAAGCCCGTTTTTCTTCCCTTGTCGAAGTCCTCGGCGAAGTGTGTTCAGTGTGCGTTTAGACCTTCGAAGTACGAAGCCTAGCACCAGTTGCTATCGCTGGGTATATGGTCGAAGTCCTCAGAGGGAAGTCTGCTCTTGCGAAAGGTGAAATGCGAAGCCTACTCGAAGGCACCCAGTGTGCGGAGCCTGCACTGACTTAGCAGAGTTGAGTTTTTGGGTATTGTGGGTGGAGCAAAGTCTTCTTGGCTTCAAACTTTTGCTCCTTGCGAAGCCTGATTTTGGAGCTGTAAAATACCTCCGAACCAGAACTTCGAAGGGTGTGTTCGAAGCCTGTTCCACAGAAGACAGAATTAAAACAGAATGCTATTTTTAGTCTGAAATTTTAAAAGCTCCCATTCACCCCCTCTGGTCGCCGTTTTCGGTCAAACAGAAATCAACCACAAAAACTGAGATGATATTTGCTATGCCCAAGGAAAAAACTAATGGATGAATCAATAGAACCTGATAATCGATTCCAATCAACAGGCAGCAGGAGAAACAATGTTGCGGGGAAGAACGTCCAAACAACACTGGCGGCGCAGAAAACCAGGAGAATAATGAGGATGAATTCTGATGTTTAGATTAAAGTGAGTTAACCCTAACCCTAGGGATTGGGGGCCTATTTATAGGCATCCCAATAGACTAGGAAAAACCAAAAATACTCTTAGGGTTTAAACAGACGCTGAAATAAAAATGGAAAAGACCGAAATGCCCTTAGGATTTTTTATAGACTCGACAAACACAGATTGTGGGCCTAAAGGCAAAATAGTAAAATCCTAAATAAAAATAACTTGTCCTGATGCAGAGCTTTCATAGAAGCTATAGCTTCACCTCAGAATGGTCAGATCCGAGATCAGCGGTCATCATTTTTGCGCCGAAACTGACAAAGCATCCACCGTCTTCACACCTGGTACTCGGATTGGGCCAGCCCGATTCCGTGGCTCCCTCAGCCCAGCAATCGCTCACCTCCTGTGTACCTAAGTCAATCCCAGTCAACAAACCAGTAGATCCTCTACCGCTCCTAGCCCATGTACTCGGATTGGGCCAGCCTGACTCCACGGCCCCTCTGCCCGGCAGTCGCTCGTTGCCTGTGTACCTGAGTCACACGCGGCCCAGACATGGCAGGTCTTCTCTTCTCCTCATGTCCTCTTGACTTTCGTTGACAATCACTCATCACATCTAGAGCCATGAGGACCATGCTCTTCAACATGGCTCCTCAATCTCCCCCTTGATGAGTGCATTGTCAACACTCTCTTCATCAGCTCTTTAGAACCTGCAAGCACATGTGGAAACACGAAAACAAAACACTAGAAGACAAAGAAGAAAATAAAATAAAAGTTTAACCCTAATGACCAAAAGCCGAAAAAACAAGAAAATGGTCATTATGGTTAACCAAAAATAAAAACTCAAAAACTAGTGCAATCTTAGAATTATCAATAAGGATATCCAAAGAGTAAGGGTAAATGAAACCCCCCTGAAACAAATCCCAGAGAAAGCCAAAAACTCTCCCTAAACTCTTCTAAAAGATCGAGTAGCTCAAAATTTCTCCCCCTTGTTGACAAATGAACTCATCAAGTGAGACTAAATGCACTCTAACGAGACATAGACTGAGAAACCAAGGGTTGGTTTCGGAGTCTGTGATGAGTGATTGACAGATTTTATCCTCTGATTCGAAGGGGTCCCTCCGAAGGGGTTCATAGGTTGCTTCACCGAAGGGTTCGGTGGGTCTATTTGCTGCAGCTATTGTAGCGGAGTGTGCCCGTCGGAGGGGTCCGGCAGTACACGATGACTGGGTTGTACCAGAGGTTTCGGTACTTTGGGCGGTACACCGGAGTGTGTGCCGAAGGTTGTTTACCCGGAGAGGTCTCTGGGGTACTGGATACACTTGGCTGTTTGTCTGTGGTGCGCAGGTGACTTCGGAGGCGACGGTCGGTTCGCAGCAGGTGAACCTGGGTCAAACGGGAGGCTTGATGCCAGGTGAGCGGGGAGCTCGGTCACGAAGGCTGCGAAGGGGTCGAGGTCAGACCTCAGGTCGAGGTGTGCCAGATGAAGGCAAAGAGTGCGGATCATGGCTCTAGGTGAAGGTATCCCGAGACGAAGTCCTCAGAGGTGAGGCACTTCGAATGGTACTCCGAATGGAGTGACTTTGGAGTATGGTGGACAAAGTCCTTAACAATGAGGCAAGGTGTTCGAAGTGTGCTCCGGAGGGAGGCACTCGAAGGTATACCCGACGAAGGTGTCAGAAGTCAAGGTGCATCGAAGGCATGGTCCGGGTGAGGTTCGTCGAGGAGTGTGCTCGGGGAGAGACACTGTGATGAAGTGCTCATGGAATGCTTCATGCAGAGGCCTTGGACGAGGGAGGGACTCCGAAGGGTGGTACTCCGAAGGTGGGGCTTCGGAGCATTGCTGACTTGAGGTACTTTGGCCATGCATGGCTTCGGTACACGGGCTGACGGAGTTCGAGCTGGGAGAAGCTGCGAAGCCGTGGTGGTCCACTCCGGAGGTGATGGCGCGAAGGCTCAAGGGCTTTGATGGCTTCGGCTCAAAA
This sequence comes from Zizania palustris, assembly GCA_019279435.1. NCBI lineage: Eukaryota > Viridiplantae > Streptophyta > Magnoliopsida > Poales > Poaceae > Zizania > Zizania palustris. The sequence continues at coordinate 30,718,475 of JAAALK010000082.1, forward strand.
CCGTCAATGTATCGAAGGCTAACTTCGGTGAGGCGAAGGCCGTCAGGCTCAAGGCTTCTCACCGAAGCTACCGCACCCCTCGCATGCAAAGGGGGGCTTCAAAAGGTTCCAAAACTGCAAACGCTGACCGTGTCTTCTCTGCAAAATCTGATGCTATCTCCTCTACGAAGCTGACAAAGAAGTCTCCAAAGAAAGTAGTCTACTGACTGTACCCCCTGTTCTGATGAGACAAAAATAGTGTAAACCCTAGGGGTAAAGTAGTCTATTCACAAGGCTGAATAGTGCCTATAAATAGTGGAGGCTAGCTAGATCACATTAACACTTTGAGTATCCATTGTAGAACTCCTGTGCTAGCCTCCACACTCTCTGTATTCATCCTGTGAGTTCATTTTGTGTTCCCTGTTCAAGCAATGAAACTTTGATTCTGTTTTCATTTGTTGTTTGAACTTGTATGCCTACTTTGCACTGCATGCTTTGATTTCTCTATGCACCATCTTCTTCTGGGTTGAGTTTGTGCACTGGATCTTTTCTGGAGAGGTGTGTGAGAAGTCTGTCTGGGTGAAGTGTGTTTTTCAGTGTCTGTTTGTTCTGTGTAAACTGGAGGCTAGACCTCTCTGATTACTAGCGAAGCACTGTCTGGCTTAAAACGAAGCCCGTTTTCTTCCCTGGTCGAAGTCCTCAGCGAAGTGTGTCTCGTGTGCATTTAGACCTTCGAAATACGAAGCCTAGTACCTGTTGCTAGTGCTAAGTGTTTGGTCGAAGTCCTCAAAGGGAAGTCTGCTCTGGCGAAGGGTAAAGTGCGAAGCCTGCTCGAAGGCATCCTGTGTGTGGAGCCTGCACTGACTTAGCAAAGCTGAATCTTCGGAGTTGTGGGTGGAGCGAAGTCTTCTTGGCTTCGAACTTTTGCTCCTTGCGAAGCCTGATTTTGGAGCTGTAAAATACCTCCGAACCAAAAACTTCGAAGGGTGTGTTCGAAGCCTGTTCCGCAGAAGACAGAATTAAAACAGAAGGCTATTTTTAGTCTAAAATTTTAAAATCTCCCACTCACCCCCCTCTGGTCGCCGTTTTCGGTCCAACAATTGGTATCAGAGCAGGTTAAGATCACCAGTTGACCTTAACCGGTTTTGTGATCTGTTGACGACATGGACAGAGTTCGATGGGACAGATTTTGCATACTAGAAGGTGCGTATGGAGGCTTACTTGCTAAGCCAAGGAAATTCAATTTGGGAGATTGTAGACTCACAATACTCCATCCCTGAAACTCGCACCTCTCAAACAGAGAAGGATTAGTATAATGCCAACTCCAAGACTAGAAATATACTGTTCAATTGTTTGAGTCGGAGTGAGTTTGATAGGGTGCAACACCTTAGGACAGCTAGGGAGATTTGGACTACACTCACCATCTTTCATGAGGGCTCTACACAGATTAAGGCCAGGCGCCAAAGCACATACAATCAACAATATCAGCTGTTTGTGCAGCATGGTTCTCCAGCCTCACCACAACCAAGCAAAATGAACATATCACCTTCGGCAACAATCGAAGGAGTAGAGTGAAAGGTAAAGGTGTGGTAAGAATCAACTCGAATTTCACTCTCAAAGATGTTGCTTTGGTTGAAAACTTGGGATACAATTTTCTTTCTGTATCTCAATTGCTTGATGAGGGCTTCAAAGTGTGATTTCATCGCGATACTTCGCAAGTACTCAATTCTGATGGCGTTGTGGTCTGTAAGATCTTTAGAGTTGGGATAGGTTTGGAGCTGATTTTTCTGAGTCATCTGGTTCTTCTCATTGTATTGTTGCACATTCGACTTTTGAGCTTTGGAAGTGGCATAGGAGACTAGGGCATATGAGCTTTGAGTTGCTCGCTCGCCTGAGTGCCTTAGGTCTAATCCGAGGATTGCCCAAGCTCAAGTTTGAGAAGAATTTAGTTTGCGCTCCATGTCGACATAGAAAAATGATTGCCGCTTCACATTTGCCAGTGACACGGTGATGACTGAACAACCCGGAGAACTTCTCTACATGGACACTGTAGGTCCTTCTCGGGTTAGTTCTTTAGGCGGCAAGTGGTATGTGTTAGTCATTGTCGATGATTTCTCTCGCTACTCTTGGGTCTTCTTTCTTGCCAGCAAGGATGAAGTGTTTTCACACTTTCGGAGCTTGGCTTTGAGACTTTTCACTGAACTTCCTAGTGCATTGAAATTCATTCGAAGTGATAATGGCACTAAGTTATAGAACAATCTCTTTGTTGACTTTTGCATGGAGCGTGGCATAGAACATCAATTCTCTGCTCCGCGGGTTCCTCAACAGAACGGTGTTGTTGAGAGAAAGAGCCGCACTTGTGTTGAGATGGTTAGGACGATGCTCGATGAGCACAGGACTCCTAGAAAATTCTGGGCTGAGGCCATGAACACTGCTTGTTACATCTCAAACCGAATCTTCTTGCTCTCAATTTTAAACTTGACATCTTATGAGCTATGATTTGGGAGACAACCCAAAGTTACTCATCTTTGAGTATTTGGTTGTCGTTGCTTTATCCTAAAACGTTGAAATTTGGATAAATTTGAGTCGCGTTCTTCTGACGGGATCTTTTTGGGTTACACCACACATGGTCATTCTTATCATGTTTATAATTTGGAGACTAACACTATCATCGAGTCATGTGATGTGACTTTTGATGAATCAACCCCCTCTATTAGTTCTACTCTTGCATAGGCAAATGAACATGACATGGAGCAGACCATCTTCGAAGAAGAAGATCTCGGAGATTTTGAGGATGAACCCTTACTACCCTCGACATCGACCCCCGAAGCTGACCCCGCTTCGACTACTTCGGCACAAGGACCCGAAGCAACTACCTCGACATTGGTCATCTTGGACCACTCCAATGCACAAGTTGAGGGGGAGACTGCATCCCATCACGAGGCTCCCCATCACGTTCAAATGATGCATCCTCCAGAGCAGATCATTGGTGAGCTTGATCAAAGGGTAACACGTTCTCATGCTCATTTCATTTATTCTGCTTTTGTTGCTTCTTTCGAGCCCTTAGATGTTAGTCATGCACTTTCTGATTCTAGTTGGATCAATGTCATGCATGAAGAACTTGAAAATTTTGAGAGAAATCAAGTCTGGACTTTAGTTGATTCTCCACCAAATGTTAATTTCATTGGAACAAAATGGATTTTCAAAAACAAACAAGGGGAGGATGGGACTGTAGTTAGAAACAAGGCTAGACTTGTAGCTCAGGGTTATTCTCAATTAGAATGGATTGATTTTACTGAAACTTTTGCACCTGTTGCTCGTCTTGAGGCCATTAGGATTTTACTTGCATTTGCGACATCCCGGGGATTCAAACTCTATCAAATGGATGTCAAAAGTGCTTTTCTTAATGGCTTCATAGGCGAAGATGTTTATGTAAAACAACCCCCTGGTTTTGTAAACCCCAAATACCTACATAAAGTCCTTAAACTTCATAAGACTCTTTATGGACTCAAGTAGGCCCCTCGGGCATGGTATGATAGACTTAAGTCTTTTCTGCTTGAGCGGGGGCATTTGATGGGATCTGTTGACAAAACCCTGTTCACTCTCAAGCATGGCAAAGATTTCCTACTAGTCCATATTTATGTGGATGATATCATCTTTGGTGGCTCTTCTCATGCTTTGGTTGCCGAGTTTGCATATGCCATGAGCAGGGAGTTCGAGATGACCATGATGGGCGAACTCAATTTTTTCCTTGGTTTGCAAATCAAGCAAAGCAAAAAAGGTACTTTCGTCCACCAGAGGAAGTACACCAAGGACCTGCTCAAGAAATTCAACATAACTGATGCGAAGCCACTCGCCACTCCAATGGCTACATCTATAGCATTGGATCCTGACAAAGATGGAGAAGTCGTAGATCAGAAGGAGTTCCGAAGCATGATCGGCACCCTCCTCTACTTGACTGCTACGAGGCCGGACATACACTTCGCAGTGTGTCTGTGCGCTCGTTTTCAGGCTTCACCACGAGCTTCGCACCGCCAAGCGGTAAAGCGCATTCTCAGGTATCTCAAACATACCCTCAAATTTGGCATTTGGTATTCGACGTCTTCCTCTTTGTGTCTTCGAGGTTATTCCGATGCGGATTTTGCTGGGTGTAGGATTGATAGGAAAAGTACCTCTGGTACTTGTCATTTTCTGGGTACTTCACTGGTTTGCTGGTCTTCCCGCAAACAGTCTAGTGTTGCACAATCGACGGCCGAGGCCGAATATGTTGCTTGTAACACCCCAAGATTTAAAAAGAAATAAAATAAAAGAAATATATTATTAAAGAAAATTCTGAATTTTACTATTAAAGAAAACCCTTAAAGAGCCCTATTAAAGCCAAACAGAGATAGATATCCAAAATTTGGACTTGAAAATTTTATGGTGGAGTCTAGAGGCCAAGAAACATTTTTGAGAATTTTTACAAAATTTTAGAAACATTATTTCAAGCTCTACAAGAATATGTGAATATCTAGAATTATTTTAATTGAAGAATGAATTTTAAATACATTTGGGCCGCAACCCTGAATTCCTCGCCCAAAACCTTTCAGCCTGGCCCAGTCTAGCCGCTCTCGCAGACAGGCGGGACCCGCCTGTCGGCGTGCCCTCCTTCGCTCCCCGCCCGCTTGCATCAGCCGGCCCCACCCGTCAGCCTCCGCCCGCGCCCCTTCGGTCGCTGCCAAGCCTGGCCCGCTCGCCAGCCCCCTTCTTTTTTGCTCACAGCCACTGACAGGTGGGGGCCACCTGTTAGGCCCTTCTTCCTCGATGGAAGGGGATCTCTCCCCTTTCCTTTCGGCGACCCCCTTGCCTTTTCTGCCGCCGCCGGTCACCGATTGCCAAAATTGGGTCCCGAATCCATTTCTCCCTTCCTCTGTGATCCCTTTCCTTCTTCTTCCCGAGGAAATCGACCCCCAAATCGGCCGGCAGCGCATGTATGGTAAGCTCGCCGGAGGGAAATAAATCCCCTCGGGATTCCTCGGTTGGCTTGCCATCCTGGACTCCGCGCGACCCCTTTAAAAGGCCACCGCCCTCACCACACTACGCCACAATGCCAGAGCACAAGCCTTCGCCTACCCGCGTGCCGCCACCATTATTCGGGTATTTTCCCCTGCTTCGGCTCCAGCAAGACCTCGCCGGCGCTTCGGGCCACCGCCGCCCTCGCCGTCACAGCCGCCGGGACCGTCGTCGCGCCCTCTACCTCGGCCCCTCCTCCATCGGTCCGGAACACACCCGGATCGTCTCGCCACCGTCGATCCCGAAGAACAACGCCGCCTCTTCTCATCGCCGGTCGCCATCGATCACCCCTCGCCGCCGTTACCGGTTCCGCCATGTTCCCCTCCCTCCCCTCTATCCATTTCAGCTGTCGCCTAGGGCCGTGGGCCACCGCTACCGCCGTTCGCCGCTCGCCGTCGCTCGTCCGGAGCTGGGGACGAAGCCCTCGGCTACCCCCGTGGCGCGCACGTGCCGGACAGGCCCTGTGCCATCCGATCTGAGGCGGACGGCTACGTTTAAAAACCCGCCTGGGTTTAATCTGGGCTGTCCACTCGGTCAAAGGTGTACCGAGGCCTCACGGCCATAGATCACCACTTAACCTTCCCGCATCGCATCTGGCCGTTGGATCTAGATCCAACGGTCCAGATCATCTCGGTTCATGCCAATAGTGTCTGGTGCACGGTGGGTTTGGTCCACCGTGGACCAAGAACTATTTTTAGTTTCAATAAAATTCCAGAAAATAGTTTAAACTTCAAAAATTCATATCTTGCTCGAATTAACTCCAAATATGACGATTTCCATTCTCTACACAATAAAGCCATAAAAACAGTATGTTACTTTAGCACAAAATAATCTTATGGATTAAATAAATAAAAACCCCTTATGGATAAATTAATAACTCATGGAATAAATTAGGAAAAACCCCAAAACTTTAACCTTTAAATATTATTAAATATAACTTCAGTATAATAAAGCTCAATTCACATATTTAAGTCATAAAACTTGTATGTTTATGTTTTGTGATGCTTTTTGAATGTTTTATTTACTTTTTCCGTATCGAGAAGACTACGAGTTCGTCAAGGAGCCAGAGTTCTATCCCGAGGTTCCACCTTCACCCTTTGCTGATCAAGGCAAGTCACAACCCCCATTTTGATCATCATTGAGCCCATGTTTTAATAAATTATCGCTATAACTCATAGGTTAATATTGCATTAGTCAAATATCAAGCCTTACACTTATATTTATTAGATCCCCGTTCTTGTGTGCAAACCCAAGCCATGCTTATTGAGCCTTAACTCCTTGTCACTCTACAAATATTATATTAGCTAGTGCCCAATGTACCGGCACAACTACTATAGGATAAAAAGAATGAGTCATAGATAGTTGGATTCTGATATATGAATTTCCCCGTTATTCTCGTCTCTAGATTCTGTTGGATTTGGCTATGTTATAAGTATGGTGGGTTCCGGGTGCAAGCTCGGGCATTGGTTGGTCGCACCCGGGGCACTATAAGGACCGGTCTGCGGGATCCGTTGCAAAGCACTTCCGTACCAACCACAAGTCTAATGGGTAAGTCCTAACTGAAAGTATGGAACAATCCGACTCGATGCACCATAGTGGAGGGGGCAAGGGGCAACCTGCGGGTGACTTGTATCGACGTGGCTCAAGGGGGGGTATGGTGAGGCTCGACGCGTCGAGACACGATACAAAACCCATAAGAGGGTGCTGTTGGGTTGAGGAGGACCATATGGAAGGTTTTGGCACGAGTTCCCGTGGTATGGGTCATCTTGTTACACTTTGGTGTAGGTGATGAGTGCGTGCCTTGTGGGTACAGTGGTACATCTCTGATCAGAGTATTTAAACTTTTCGAAAAGCCGAGCCCACGGTCAAGGGCGGGTTGTGTGACTACTCGCAGTTAGTTTACAATTGTTTGAATGGTTGTGTTATTCATGGCATGTAAGGACTGTTGAGCGAGGTGGGGCTGACTGTACCCCTCGAGTTAGAAGATGATGATGCATACACATGTTTACATTTCAGTACTAATAAATTGATCACATTTAATTGCTTTACCAATTACACTTTTCCGCAAAAATTAGCCTCTATCTCCCTTGCTATTACTCTGCATTATATTTGCATTCGGTGGCTTGCTGAGTACGTTTGTACTCACCCCCATTGACTTACACCACCAGAGCCCGTCTACTACGAGGAGGATGAAGGTCTGGAGTAGTGACCCAGTCAAGGCGAGACTGGAAGGAGGCGTTCATCTAGGACCCTTTGATTTATTAGTTTCTCTTCATCTTTATTCACTTTTGTACTAATACGGTCTACGAACCGTGAATGATTGCTCGTATTGTACGTGGTCGCATGATGAACGTCTTGGTTTATTGATTTTCTATGGAATTTCAATAAAGGTCCTGATTTATTAAATCGAGGCATCACATTGCTGCAGCTAGCTGTTGCTCTCAGATTTTGTGGATGGTTTCCACTTTGCGGGATTTTAGGTTAGATTATAAGAGTGTTCCACTTTTATGTGATAACACTAGTGCTATTTGTATTGCAAACAACCCTGTTCAGCATTCCAGAACCAAACACATTGACGTGCGATATCATTTTCTTAGAGATCATAATGAGAAGGGTGATATTGAGGTTCAATATGTTGATACCCAACACTAGCTAGCCGATATTTTCACAAAACCCCTCGATGCTTCTCGTTTTGCTTACTTGTGTGGGGAACTTGGTGTTTGTCACCCTTACGACATTTTGTGAGGGGGAGCAGTTTTTGATTGTCTTGCATATGCTCATTGTGTGTGAAATTGCATTTACATCTTTTGCACTTATATGCCTGATTTTAATTCATGAGATCATGTTAGCTCAGCACTATTTAATATGTCTGAAATATTATGTGCATGATTTTTCTTTCCAAAATCAAATCATGCTCACTGCTTAGTCTTGAATCTAGCATGTTTAGGCAGGACTACTTTATATATCTTTTATCTGCTTGATAGCAAGACTCATTTTCTCTGGATGGTAAACATTGCAACTTGAAAAATTGTTCTACTTACGCATGGATATTCATCAAGTGCTAAACAAATTGTTCACTTAATTAAAATCCAAAACTCCATGATTTGCGTGGTACAAGTGAAAAGACCCAGGTGGATTTGTTTGTCGCACTACTCTATTCTAGACTGCTTACCATTGCACATTGGTCTGAACTGGGATAGTGTAGTGTATGCCAAAATCACTACCTTAAGCTTCTTATGGTTTTCATGCCTAGGCTTGGCTTGATTGGAAAGTATAAGGTAGACAAACAAATAACTCCTAGCATTATGAAAAAACAACAAATTCATTGATCATCAAGATTGCTTTCAATGCTCCGCTTAAACTAGACTTGTCTGTCTAGAGTAGAAATTGACTAGCTTTGCGTAGTCCTTGTTTTTACTTGCCTAGTTACTTTGATTAAGTGGTGATGCTTTTATTTCAAAATAATAAAATCACATGTTGTCATCATGTTTTTAGAGAAAATTAAATTGAGCTGAGCACATGAAAATTGGTATTAAAGTTGGCATATTTTTGCTTTATATATCTTTGCAATTCTGCCCATTTCGGAGTTGTGCATCTGTTAAATGCTCCTTGATGCTTGCATTGCCAAAGGGGGAGAAATTGTTGAGTTCTCTGCAGCAAGGGGGCAAAATAACTAAGGAGGAGTTTGTATCTTGCAAAGGGAAGTTTTGCCGAAGGGGCTTTTACTCTTTTGAAACAGTGGGAGGAAAATTCTTTTGTCAAGTGACATGATTTGGCTTATTTCTGAGTTTTTATGGTCACTTGCGTGCTGAAATTTTTTCAAATTTTCTTGAACTTGAATTTGGTTGTCAATGCACTCATCAAGGGGGAGATTGAGAAACCAAGGGTTGGTTTTGGAGTCTGTGATGAGTGATTGACAGATTTTATCCTTTGATTCAAAGGGGTCCCTCCGAAGGGGTTCGGAGGTTGCTTCACCGAAGGGTTCGATGGGTCTGTTTGCTGCAGCTGTTGCAGCGGAGTGTGCCTGTCGGAGGGGTCCGGCAGTACACGATGACTGGGTTGTACCAGAGGGTTCGGTACTTTGGGCGGTACACCGGAGTGTGTGTCGAAGGTTGTTTACCCGGAGAGGTCTCCGGGGTACTGGATACACTTGGCTGTTTGTCTGTGGTGCGCAGGTGACTTCAGAGGCGACGGACGGTTCGCAGCAGGTGAACCTGGGTCAAGCAAGAGGCTTGATGCCAGGCGAGCGGGGAGCTCGGTCACGAAGGCTGCGAAGGGGTCAAGGTCGGACCTCGGGTCGAGGTGCGCCACATGAAGGCAGAGAGTGCGGATCATGGCTCCGGGTGAAGGTACCCCGAGACGAAGTCCTCGGAGGCGAGGCACTTCGAAGGGTACTCCGAATGGAGTGACTTCGGAGTATGGTGGATAAAGTCCTCAGCAATGAGGCAAGGTGTTCGAAGTGTGCTCCGGAGGGAGGCACTCGAAGGTATACCCGACAAAGGTCTCAGAAGTCAAGGTGCATCGAAGGATGGTCCGGGTAAGGTTCGTCGAGGAGTGTGCTCGGGGAGAGACACTGCGACGAAGTGCTCGGGGAGAGACACTGCAATTACAACATCTAGCAAGTATAGCAAAAGTAATATTGTCTAAGACACATGGCATAATTAGTGCAACAGATGATATCCAAAGAAAGATTTTAGCACACATTTTTCAATTTTTGCAAACAAAAGCATCACCATACTTTCTAGTCGACAAGCAAGGTAAAGCATGAGATGCAAAAGCTAGCTGATATCTACCAAGATAAGAATTCTCCAGAACAAAGAGCTTCAGCAAACTTGTTATCTTTTTAATTCTCAAGATTTTTCGTTCCATTTTCATTTTTGCCAGGGGTTATTTGCATGTCAAACCTTATTCTTACTGACCAAGTCAAGCCTAGGCCAGAACTGGACCATCAAAAGCTTAAGACATTGGTCTTGGCATACATTACACTGTCCTAGTTCATACCAAAGTGCTATGGTAAGCAGTCCAGAACAATGCAATGCGACAAAGCAAATCCACCTGGCTCTTTTCAAAGTATGCATAAAAAGGTATGAATATTTCATTTTTCTGATTTTTTAATCATTTTTATAGCACATTTTCCATGTTTAAAGCATATAGATGTCCAAGTTGCATATCTGCATCTATGTGAGGAACTAGCTACCAGGCATGTAAAAGATAGCAAAAGCACTCAGCCTACACATGCTAGTTACCAGAAGCAATGATGATCATTTTTCAATTTTAAAGCATAAAAGCCATGCATATGACAGATATCAGACATATCATGTGAACTGAAGCAAAGCATGATCATCTACAAGTATTCAAAAGCATGTACTAGCTAGAATAAGTAAAGCAGATCAATCATATAACAGAAGTAGGCTCAAAGTGTGATATGTGAATATGCATGATATGAACACACATGAAAAGACTCAAGAAAAGAGTAAAGAAGAAAGAAAACTAACTCAAAATATCCTAAAAAGGATACACAACTCCTAAATCCCCTCGCAAACGCTCAAAGGTAGACTGATCTAGGGGTTTGGTGAAAATGTCAGCCAACTGATGATGGGTATCAACATGAACAAGGTCAATGCCACATTTCTCATATTGATCCCTCAAAAAGTGAAAGTGCACATCAATATGTTTGGTTTTTGAATGGAGACATGGGTTTTTCCCTACACTAATTGCACTGGTGCTATCACAAAACAAAGGTACTCTGGCAGGGAAGAACAACCCAAAATCTCGCAACGTGGAAATCATCCAAACCAACTGTGAGTAGAAGCTAGCAGCAGCTACATACTCAGCCTCTGTGGTAGAAAGCGCAACTCCAGATTGCTTTCGAGAAGACCAAGAAACAAGCGAAGAACCAAGAAACTAGCAAGTACCGGAAGTCGACTTGCGATCCAGCCGGCACCCACCAAAATTAGCATCGGAAAAGCCAAATAAATCAAGAGACGATGATGTTGAATAGTAAAGACCTAGATCAAGCGCATAGGTAAGGTACTTGAAAATGCGCTTGACAGCCTACCGATGAGATGCGCGTGGTGAAGACTAGAAGCGCGCGCACAATCCCACGGTGAACTGAATGTCCGGTCTGGTCACCTTCAAGTACAATAGTGATCTGATCATCCCTCGATACTCTCTCTCGTTGACCTTGACGTCATTCTCGTCCTTGTCCAGGCCCCCAGATGTACCCATTGGGGTCATCTGAGGCTTCAGCTCTCCACCAAAGTCAAATTTCTTCAGCATGTCCCGCGTGTACTTGCTCTGGTGGATAAAGATGCAGTCCTTGGTCTGCTTGATCTGGAGACCTGGAAAGTACTTGAGCTCACCCATGAGACTCATCTCAAACTCGTTGTGCATCTGCTCAGAAAACTTGGACACAAGCTCATTAGTACAACCACCAAAAATAATATCGTCCACGTAAATCTAAGCAATCAAGAAGTCTGAGCCAACTCTGAGCAAGAAAAGAGTCGTGTCCACATAACCCATCACAAAGCCACTCCCCAACAAAAATTGCTTCAACCGGTCATACCAAGCCCTGGGGGCTTGCTTTAGACCATATAAAGCTTTCTGCAACTTGAAAACATGTCGAGGAAACTTAGGGTTCTCAAAACCGGGGTGTTGCCTAACATAGACCTCCTCCTCTATATACCCGTTCAGAAAAGCACTCTTGACATCCATTTGAAAAAGTTTAAAACCTTTAGAAGCAGCAAATGCCAAAAGAATGTGAATGGACTCAAGACAGGCAACAGGGGCGAAAGTCTCCTCAAAGTCAATACCCTCTTTCTGGCAAAAACCCTGGGCAACTAGTCGAGCTTTGTTGCGCACCACAACCCCATCTTCACCTTGCTTGTTCTTAAACACCCACTTGGTGCCTATGGGGTTGCATCCAGGTGGCAGCTCAACTAGTGTCCAAACCCGATTGCGAACAAAATTCTCAAGCTCTTCTTGCATGGCGTTTATCCAATTTGAATCAAAAAGAGCATGAGAAACATCTATGGGCTCAAAAGAGGCAACAAAAGCATATTCAGCAAACACAGCGAGCGAGTCAACAGAAGAACGCAAAGTTCTCGAAGTGAAATCACCGATGATGAGCTCTGAGGGGTGATCACGCTGAACTGCTCGGGATCCTAGGTGATCAGAGGTCACCTCACCGGAGTTAGCAGCTGGCACCTCTGGACTCGATTGAGAGGGCTCGATCAAAGTGGTATCAGATCTTGGTTAGTGTTTTTCCATACCTTAACTGGTTCTAACCCAAGGTAGTGATCATGACGTCTTCTAGTAAGGTCCCGTCCCTAGAAGCTTTTGGCTACACTTATTGGAAGACTCGCGTGCGAGCCTATCTCATGAGCCAGAGCTCGGACATTTTGGACATTTGTGTTCATGCTACTTTTACCGTACTTCCTGTTGCTGAGCGTACATCCCCCGAGATAATTGCCCAACATCAGAACAACAACAAAGCGATGAACATCTTGTTTTCTGGTTTAGGTCCCACTGAGTTTGAGCGTGTGAGCCATCTCAGCACTACTAGAGAGATCTGGGCTACCCTCCAGGCACACCATGAGGGGACATCCTAGGTCAAGGCTTGGCTCTATCAGACCTACCAGCGTGAATATGAAAATTTCACATAGAAGCCGGGTGAATCTGTTGAAGCTTTGTTTGGTTGTTTTCAATCGATCATCAACAAGCTTCGGGCCAACAAGGCCGAGGGAGTTCAGCTGGTCTCAGATCATGAGCAGGCGCTCAAGGTTCTTCATACCTTGGACCCTAAGATCTGGGAGATCAAGGTATCCTCTATCATTGAGATCACCTCTTATGATACCTTGACTATCTTAGAGCTTTTCAGTAAGCTCAAGGCCACAGAGGTTGATATCCAGTTGAGATCAAATCTCACTAGTTCCGGCTCAAAAACCCTGGCCCTTGCGACACCTTCTGCTGACTCCTCTTCTTTGAGTTGTGCTGGGTTCTCTCTGATGTCTATCACTGAGGACCAGCTTGATTCGCTAGGATATGATGATCTGTGTCTGTTTAACAACCGGGTGCATTGTGTCTATGATAAGAGAATGTTCAAAAGACACAGCACAAAATCTGGATGCTCTGAGTGTGGTGATCCAGGTCATTTCATCGCTGACTGCCCCAAGCGAAATGGTCACAAGAAGGGTACCGGTGGTGGCTCCTATGACTCCGACAAGCACGATAGCGCCACCTTCACAAAGGGCAAGCCCAAGACAAGATTCTTTCGAAAGGCCCTAAAGGACTACCGGCATGAGAACAAGAAGCGTGACAAGGCCTTCTTCAACGAGATGGAAAGAAGCTACTCCAAAAGGTCATCGTCTTCTTCCTCTTCAACAAGCTCAAGTGATGAGGAGATCGTGATCAGGAAGGGGAAGGACAAGGGGTCAAATGAAGCCAGCCTCTGGAGGTGTAGAGCCCCGGAGTCTACCAAGCTGGCAAGGCCTGCAATCAGGCACCTACCCCCCTTCGTTCGAGATCACTCCGAATATTACTTCAATAAACCGCAAGATCAAAGTCAAACCTTTGGTCCCCTCCGAGGACCCCTCCGAAGCCATCTTCGGAGCCCTCTACAGAGCCCTCTTCGGAGTCCTCTCCGGTGAGCTCCGACGAAGACCCTCCGATAAGTACTCTAGCCCAGAAGATGAAATATCTCAGTACCACTACAGTACGAATAGCCATACTAGGGGCCCCTGCCCCTAAAATGATGTATATCTACCACGTCTGTAAAGCTACATGTAAAGTAGCCTAGTTTTGTCCCCTTTTACCCCTACAAAGCCCATGATATGTAGAGGGTAAAAGGGTCCTTTCCTTTACTTTCTTGCCTATAAAAGCGGGGAACCATCCTTGTAATAGAGGGAGACCTCATAGAGGCAACTTTATGCCAAAATCACTATGAACTGGACGTAGGGCTATTATCCCTCCAGGGAGGCCCGAACTAGTATAAAAACTCCCTCCCTCTCTCTCTATAAAAGAACCCATCGAGGTTCATGTTCTACATTTTACACCCTTATTATAGAAACTTGTTTGTAGCTAACACAATTGCTACAACAGTTGGTGCCGTCCGTGGGGATCCTAGTACTAAAAGCTAGTGTCTCTGCCACCATTTACATCCTGGAGTACACCCACTAGGTACACGCCGAAGGCCTCCCAGCCTTCTCTTCCTGCCTCCAAAGCCCCAGGGGCTATGAGGTAGTCTTCCAACGCCAGCACGAAGCCCTCGGTCTCTGGACCCTGCCAGCCTTCCCAAGGTGTGTACGCATGTCTCCCGTTACATAACTGAAGCCTTGCTTCGCCTTACTAGCAGTCAATTTTATGTCATTTCACCGATTTCTGAAGCATCACTTCGTCTTATCAAATCCGAAGCATCACTTCTTCTTATCAAATCTGAAGCATCGCTTCACCATATCAAATTTGAAGCCTCGATTCGTCATATCAGAAGTTCCGAAGCACCGCTTCGAAGGCTATACAGTGCCTCCTGGCCCGTAGTAGCTACACAGTGCCACCAGCCTGTAGCATTGGAAACGGGATTTCGAGTTTGCGACTCGATGTGTCCCGAGGACTCCGAGCTCATAACTCGATGTGTCCATGGATTCCAGGCCCCGACTCGAAGCATCCAGAAAAAGAGTCGAAGGTGGCTCCAATAATTTGGTGCAATCCGCACCATCCTCTTTCTAAAAAAGCTCTGGAGCCTATCTTCGCATGCTAAACATATCTTGAAGCCCCACTTCACATTTCTATTAAATTTGAAGCCTCGCTTCGCCTAATCCGAGGTAACCTTCGAAGCCATGCTTCGCTTATCATAAATAAAAGCTCTGAAGCCCCGCTTCGCCTATCATGTACTCTAAAGCCTCGCTTCATTCACATTCTTTTCAGCATTTGCGCAAATTAATTCAAGCGTTCAAAGCCCTGGGCTGAACGCACCCTTCACGACCTGTGTCGCGCCAAAATGATACGTTATGTTTATTTGCGCCAATAGCGCCGAAGGCCCAGGGGCCTCCGAACGTTACGATTGCATGCACCAATTACTCTGAAGTCCCTAGTCGCTATACGCAAGGGGGACTAGTAATCGTGCGATTCGAAGTATGTTTACGTGATCGAAGAACTTAACAGGCTAAAAGCATTCTATAGTTCGAAGCCATCTAGCCAAATGCCTCTCCGCACTCTATATTACGTGAAGCACGATTGCACGAACCAACTACACCGAAGTCCCTAGTCGCCCCGTGCAAAGGGGGACCATTGACTATACTTGCGGAGTGTGCTTACGATTCATTTTTGCACAAAGCATGCTTACACCCCACCTTTATGCAAAGTGCTGAATTAATCTCATTCATTCAATAACGAAGTACAATCCAATTGTGAAGTACACTTCGAAATCAAAAACGCTACGAGTAAGCATTGTCTAAGCCTAAGAAAAAGTGGGTCTGAGGCCTAAACAGATTCGACCCCCACTTGCTTTTCTTCCGAGTAGGGCCCTCTTGGCTGGATGAAGCCCTGTAGGAGCCAAACCTCCCATGGCCGGATTGTCCATGCTTCGAAGCCCGTAAAACCATCCTTTCCTCTTACAGGTCGGCCCAAGTCTAAAGTGCAGGAGGCTCCGTATCGAACGCAGAAAAATCTAGGGCTTCGTGTAACAGCCTCAAAATAAAAAGGGAATAAAATAAAGGAAAAATAATATTAAATGAATTTCTGAATTTATATTATTAAAGAAAACTCCTAAAAGAGCCTTATTAAAAGCCAAACATAGACAAATATTCAAAATTTGGACTTGAAAATTTTATGGGAGAAACTAGAGGCCAAGAAATATTTTTGAGAATTTTTACAAAATTTTTCCAACAGATCTTCAAGCCTTAAACAAATATTTGAATTTCTGGAATTATTTTAATTGAAAAATGAGTTTTTAATCTTGATGGGCCGCAACCCTATTTTCCCTCCCTAAAGCCTTTCCGGCCCAGCCCATTCTGGCCGCGCCCACCGACAGGCGGGGCCCACCTGTCGGCGCGCCCTCCCTCGCTCCCCGCCCGCTCACGCCTGACCGGTCCCACCTGGCAGCCACCGCGCACCTCCTCTCTCCCGCTTCCACGCAGGCCCCGCATGTCAGCCCTCCTCTCACCCGCGCCCGCCCCCTGACAGGTGGCCCCCACCTGTCAGGATCATCTTCTTCCTCGGAAGGGGATCCCCTCTTTCCATCCAGCGACCCCCCCTACCAAATCTCGCCGCCGGCCGCCTCGGGACACCAAATCAAGCCGGGATCTCGACCCCCCGTCCGCCCGCGATCCCTTTCCCTCGTGTTCCGACGCGTTTTCGTTTATTTGGAAGCCAACCCGAGCTTTGGAAGGACTCGCCGGCGTTGAGGGGAAATCGTTTCGGGTTTCCCCCAAATCGCCTTCCTTTCTCGCCTCCAGCCACCCCTATTTAACCCTCTCCACCTCCGCCGATCACCACACCCCGAAAACACCCAAGCCCCCTCCGTCCCGAGCCACCGTTCGCACTTTTCGCCGTTTTCCCCTGGTCGCTCTCCGGCAGGACCTCACCGGTGCTCCGGGCCACCGCCACCCTCACCAAGGCCACCGTCACGACCGCCGTCACACACACTCCCTCGGCCCCACCTCTGTTGGGCCGGATCGTCGCCGGATCGCCGCGCCGTCTTCGGACCCGAAAGCTTCGCCGCTTCCTCCTCGCCGTCAGTCGCCACCAGTCCATCGCCGTCGCCACCGCCGGTACGGATACACTCCCCTCTCTCTACCCTTCCCGTTTTTACCGTCGCCTAGGGCCATGGACCCCTGCCACCACCGATCGCCCCTCGCCGGCGCACCACCGGAGTCGGGGGCGAAGACCTCGGTCTCCCCCGTGCCGCGTGCGTGCCGGACGTGATCACCGCCGTGTGATCACGGATGGACGGCTGGGATTAGACTGGCCACGGATTCAATCCTGGTCATCGGATCGCACTGAACCGGTATCCGTTGATCTGGGGCGTTGGATTTCATTTAAAACGCCGGGTTGATCTCAGACGTACACGCGTACCGGTTGGATTCCTTTTAATCACAGCCGTCCAGACTCACTTAAACGCCCCGCACGCACCCTGGCCGTTGGATCTCGATCCTACGGTCCTGAATGGCCCGGCTCACGCCCACAGTCGCTGGTCCACCGTGGGCCTGGCTCACCGTGGACCAGAGACTGATTTCTGTTTAAAATAAAATTCAGAAAAATGGTTTAAACTTCCAAAATTCATATCTTGCTCAAATTAAACCCAAATTTCACCATTTCAATTCTGGAAATTTTGTCTTTTTATTCTCTACACTTTTATACAATAAAAACAATAGGTTTATTTGGCACATAATAATCTTATTAAATAATAAAGAAAATTCCCCTTTAGGGTTTAATTCCTATTTCCATTAAATAATTCAGATAAATCCTTAAAAATTTTATAAATGAATTTCAGAACATATAATGGCTCCATTTCACTGTTATTACTACAATAAATGACCATTTTGTCCAAGACATTTTATTAGATAACATTCCAAAGACCCCTTGGAGGTTTAATTATTATTTCATTCAAATACATCAGAAAAACTCTTAAAAATTCATATATTAATTTTAGATGATATATTGACTCCAGTACACTGTTTATAAGCCAATAAAAATATAATAATTCATTTTGCTCATTTTAATTTACTAACCACCATTTCCAAGACCCTTTAAAATAAATGATTAATTCATATAATGGAAGTACAACACTTTGCAAAAATATCATGAAAAATGATATAATAAATTGAGAGGACTTAATGACTTTATTCTACTATTTTAATGCAACAAAAATAACATGTTCACTTTGCCCACTTTAATCTATTAATAATAGCCCTTGTAGGATAATTAAGTAATTCATCAAATAGAAGTTAAACACTTTATACGAATGTCATGACAACTTATATAATAACTTCAGAAAACCTAACCACTTGAGTTCACTATTTTTAATAAAAATAGAATATTCATCTTGTCCAATTTATTCCATTAAATGATATTGCAAAGGCCCTTTTAGGACATTTAATTAAGGCATTTAAGACGAAGTCAACCCTTTATGAAACTATCCTAAAACTTATATAACAAACTTCAGAAGATCTAAATAACCTAATGTCACTATATTAATGCCATAAAAACATTAAGGTCACTTTATAACTTTTTACTTCAACTTTAAAAAGGGAGAAGTAAAACCCCCTTAGGAGGAATAATTATATCAAGCTATAAAAATTAAGGAATCTCAAATGTTTAAGTAACAAAACCCTAAAAAGTTAAGACTCTATCTCCTTTACAATCCAACATAAACATGTATGTTAGTATGGTTGTTTGTTTTGGACTGTTTATTGAATGTTTTATTTACTTTTCCGTATCGAGAAGACTACGACGTCGTCGAAGATCCGGAGTTCTATCCCGAGGTTCCCCCTTCACCCTTTGCGGATCAAGGCAAGTCATCGACCGTCTCTGTGGACACAGTTGATCATGTTGAGCCCATGTTTTAATAAATTATCGCTATAACACATAGGTTAATATTGCATTAGTAAAAGATCAAGCCCTACACTTATATTTATTAGATCCCCGTCCTTGTGTGCAAACCCAAGCCATGCTTATTGAGCCTCAACTCCTTGTCACTCTACAAATAATATATTAGCTAGTGCCCAATGTACTGGCACAACTGCTATAGGATATAAAGAATGAGTCGTAGAATAGATGGATTCTGGTATATGAAATACCCTGTTATTCTTGTCTCTGGACTCTGTTGGAGTTAGGTATGTTATAAGTATGGTGGGTTCCGGGTGCAAGCTCGGAAACTGGTTGGTTGCACCCGGGGCACTATAAGGACCGGTCTGCGGGATCTGTTGCAAAGCACTTCCGTACCAACCACAAGTCTAATGGGTAAGTCCTAACTGGAAGTGTGGAACACTCCGGCTCTATGCACCATAGTGGAGGGGTACAAGGGGCTAGCCCTCAAGGCGCTTTGTACCGACGATGGCTCAAGAGGGGGTATTGTGGAAACTCGACATGGCGAGACACGGTACGAAACCTATAAGAGGGTGCTGTTGAGTCGGGGAAGACCATATGGAAGGTTTTGGCACGAGTTCCCGTGAAATGGGTCATCTCGTTACACTTCGGTGTAGGTGATGAGTGCGTTCCTTGTGGGTACAGTGGTACATCTCTGATCAGAGTAAAATCAATCTTTTCGAAAAGCCGAGCCCACGGTCAAGGGCGGGTTGTGTGACTACTCGCAGTTAGTTTACAAATTGTTTGAATGGATGAGTTATTCATGGCATGTAAGGACTGTTGTGCGAGGAGGTAAAACGTACTCCTCGAGTTAGAAGATGATGATGCATTCTCATGTTTACTTTTTCGTACTAATAAATTGCTCACATTAAATGCTTTACAATTATGCTGCTTCTGCGAAATTAGCCAATATCTCCCTTGTTTTTATCTTGCATTATTCTTGCATTCGGTGGCTTGCTGAGTACATCTGTACTCACCCCGTTGAATTACACCATCATAGCCCGTCTACTACGAGGAGGATGAAGGTCTGGAGTAGCGACCCAGTCAAGGCGAGACTGGAAGGAGGCGTTCATCTAGGACCCTTGATTTTATTAGTTTCTCTTCACTTTCATTCACTTTTGTATTAATGCGGTCTACGAACCGTGAATGATTGCCCGTATTGTACGTGGTCGCTTGATGAACGTCTTGTTTTATTGATTTTCTATGGAATTTCAATAAAGTCCTGATTTATTAAATCGGGGCGCGACAAGATGGTATCAGAGCCGACTTGACTGTAGGAAGCCAAACAGACCTGACCTTAGGACTTATATATATATTCACTATATTTTACAAAAGATCACTTATCCTCTCATCTTCCGAGGTTTTCACAAAATTTTTCTCTCTTTTGTAGATGCCGGTTCATACCATGAGCGGGACTCTTCGTGACGAGGCCGGATTCATCCGCGAGCTTCGCGTGCTCGTCGACTTTTTGGGGTTCCCCCATGAGCCTGCGTTCCACGGGATCTTTCCCGATGCGAACGAGAGCTACTGCGAGGTCACGGTTGTGATCCGCCCCTCCTCCACGCAGCCACCCTTCTACACCCATGGAGTTGGAGGACCTTCATTCGTGGTGGCCAGTCAGCGAGCCGCTCTCCAGTCCCTCGCCGAGCTTCGACTGGTCTACGACTGCCACCTCCGCGACACCGTCTACCGCTTCATGCCCATGCGCACACCCGGGAGTCACCGCAGCATCTACATCAGTCCCCTCACACAGAGCAGCTCCGCCATCACTCGCACGATGAGACTCTTGGAGGCCATGGACAATCTCCACACAGAGGCCGTCCTCGACGCAGACAGCCAGCACGACACCATCGACTTCTACCGCCACACTTCGGAGAACCTGACCCGCGAGAATGCTGAGCTCCATCGACAGCTTCAGCAGAACCCCCAGTTGACCCTCGAGGTGGAGGAATTGAGGCGCCAGAACGAGCTCCTACGCCAGGGCGCCATGGTCAACACCCAGCTTCGCCAACAGCTCAAGGAACTAAAGAAGGATCTTGAGGAGATCGCACCTCTTCTGCCTCGCAAGAAGAAACCCCTTCGGATCCCCACAGTGAAGCCCAAGAGGATCTCCCACAGTGCTCCACCCGCCGGACCATCAAGTTCCTCGACCGCGACCGTCTCCCGCGAGCCCGTGATCGAGTCGTCCCCTGAGCTACCATAGACGTAGATTTACGGTTGATTGCTTTTCTTTTTACTTGATTGTATTACCCTTCATGTCAAAAATAAGGCATGAATGAATATATAAATATAAGTAATCGCAAGAACGATACATTTTGAAATAAAAACTTAATCCCATTTCCTCATATACCTATTAGGTCATAATCCCAACCTAAAGGAGAGAATCTACCTCTAAGTTTCAACTCAACCAGATTTGTTCATCACCGTTCTGCAAGATCAACTCCAATCGTGAAGTCAAGACACGTTGTCAGGAAAGCCCTAACTTAGCCAAGCCCAATCTATGAAAACGCAAACTTGAAGCCTATCTTTAGCCTTCCACTTCTAGCCTTTCCGAATCTCGGGACGAGATTCTTGTTAAGGAAGTTAGGATTGTAGCACCTCGATTTATGAGAGGCATTAAAAATAAAATTCCCCCTTAATAAATAAATTTCAAGAAAAGGATTTAGTATAAATCAAGAAAGAGGAAAGCTAAAATATGGGCCTAAAAATTTCATTTAAAATTAGCTAGAGTATCTTTCCTAAAAATTCTCCTAAGCATCAAATTGTGTTCCAAAAATTTTCTTGAAATTTTGGTACCAAGGGATTCAATAAGATATAATCAACATCACTTCATCTTAAACCTCTAACACAAATTAATAAAATACATGAATGTTGAGTGAATAAAATATATGATAAATCATTTATATTAAAAATAATATAAGGCATGAGTGTGAAAGATGACAAGGAACTAAAATAAAATATGTAGGCATCTAGGTCAACTTGTTTATCTTGGGCAGTAAAATCAGTAACAAATTCCCTTAATATGGGCACCTTCTTTTTGAACCCTTCAACTTCAGGATGGCCAATAACCAAGGATCAGGAGCTCCACACGATGGAAACACCTCAGGCAATCTGCCTTAGTGGGGTGCAGCTGGACACCAGCAGACCCCTGTTGTCTATCATCCCACACTTGCGGAGATGATGACAAAACAGAACCAACTGATCGCCACACTGCTTACCCAGATGCAACAACTACAAAAGCAGATGCAAGAGCAGCAGGCACAGTTGTTCCGTCTCCAACAACACCAACACGAGCTCTCCCTTCAGCTTATCTACGGGGACTTCACCAACTTTCAAAGATGGGTGAACGAAGCAACTATACCAGAAACCAGTGTGATTCCACTTCAAGCCCCAACCCCTGCCAAGCCACGAACCACCCTTGGAGGACCAAGCACAGACATCCCACCCCAAGCACCGCCAGCCAGAAGGACACCAGTACCAGCTACCGGATACAAGAGGGACAGGAACGACAAGCCGATTGTGTGCTATAACTGTCGCCAAGGAGACCACTACGCCAACCAGTGCCCCTACCCCAAGCGGGTACCATCCTCCATCCCAAATCCAGAGAAACAGACTCTAGATCACCACAAAGAGAAACCAGATACAACCGAAGACACTCCCAATTTGGTCTCAACCAACCCAGATCCGGAGATCGCCTTGCCTACTTCTGATGTAACTCCTCCTCCTAATCCGGAGCACCAGTAGAACTCAGTCCCTCTGTTTTCCCGAGGTTCACTTCGAATCTCGAGGACGAGATTCTCTGTAAGGGGGATAGGATTGTAACAGCCTCAAAATAAAAAGGGAATAAAATAAAGGAAAAATAATATTAAATGAATTTCTGAATTTATATTATTAAAGAAAACTCCTAAAAGAGCCTTATTAAAAGCCAAACAGAGACAAATATTCAAAATTTGGACTTGAAAATTTTATGGGAGAAACTAGAGGCCAAGAAATATTTTTGAGAATTTTTACAAAATTTTTCCAACAGATCTTCAAGCCTTAAACAAATATTTGAATTTCTGGAATTATTTTAATTGAAAAATGAGTTTTTAATCTTGATGGGCCGCAACCCTATTTTCCCTCCCTAAAGCCTTTTCGGCCCAGCCCATTCTGGCCGCGCCCACCGACAGGCGGGGCCCACCTGTCGGCGCGCCCTCCCTCGCTCCCCGCCCGCTCACGCCTGACCGGTCCCACCTGGCAGCCACCGCGCACCTCCTCTCTCCCGCTGCCACGTAGGCCCCGCATGTCAGCCCTCCTCTCACCCGCGCCCGCCCCCTGACAGGTGGCCCCCACCTGTCAGGATCATCTTCTTCCTCGGAAGGGGATCCCCTCTTTCCATTCAGTGACCCCCCATACCAAATCTCGCCGCCGGCCGCCTCGGGACACCAAATCAAGCCGGGATCTCGACCCCCCGTCCGCCCGCGATCCCTTTCCCTCGTGTTCCGACGCGTTTTCGTTTATTTGGAAGCCAACCCGAGCTTTGGAAGGACTCGCCGGCGTTGAGGGGAAATCGTTTCGGGTTTCCCCCAAATCGCCTTCCTTTCTCGCCTCCAGCCACCCCTATTTAACCCTCTCCACCTCCGCCGATCACCACACCCCGAAAACACCCAAGCCCCCTCTGTCCCGAGCCACCGTTCACACTTTTCGCCGTTTTCCCCTGGTCGCTCTCCGGCAGGACCTCACCGGTGCTCCGGGCCACCGCCACCCTCACCAAGGCCACCGTCACGACCGCCGTCACACACACTCCCTCGGCCCCACCTCTGTTGGGCCGGATCGTCGCCGGATCGCCGCGCCGTCTTCGGACCCGAAAGCTTCGCCGCTTCCTCCTCGCCGTCGGTCGCCACCAGTCCATCGCCGTCGCCACCGCCGGTACGGATACACTCCCCTCTCTCTACCCTTCCCGTTTTTACCGTCGCCTAGGGCCATGGACCCCTGCCACCACTGATCGCCCCTCGCCGGCGCACCACCGGAGTCGGGGGCGAAGACCTCGGTCTCCCCCGTGCCGCGTGCGTGCCGGACGTGATCACCGCCGTGTGATCACGGATGGACGGCTGGGATTAGACTGGCCACGGATTCAATCCTGGTCATCGGATCGCACTGAACCGGTATCCGTTGATCTGGGGCGTTGGATTTCATTTAAAACGCCGGGTTGATCTCAGACGTACACGCGTACCGGTTGGATTCCTTTTAATCACAGCCGTCCAGACTCACTTAAACGCCCCGCACGCACCCTGGCCGTTGGATCTCGATCCTACGGTCCTGAATGGCCCGGCTCACACCCACAGTCGCTGGTCCACCGTGGGCCTGGCTCACCGTGGACCAGAGACTGATTTCTGTTTAAAATAAAATTCAGAAAAATGGTTTAAACTTCCAAAATTCATATCTTGCTCAAATTAAACCCAAATTTCACCATTTCAATTCTGGAAATTTTGTATTTTTATTCTCTACACTTTTATACAATAAAAACAATAGGTTTATTTGGCACATAATAATCTTATTAAATAATAAAGAAAATTCCCCTTTAGGGTTTAATTCCTATTTCCATTAAATAATTCAGATAAATCCTTAAAAATTTTATAAATGAATTTCAGAACATATAATGGCTCCATTTCACTGTTATTACTACAATAAATGACCATTTTGTCCAAGACATTTTATTAGATAACATTCCTAAGACCCCTTGGAGGTTTAATTATTATTTCATTCAAATACATCAGAAAAACTCTTAAAAATTCATATATTAATTTTAGATGATATATTGACTCCAGTACACTATTTATAAGCCAATAAAAATATAATAATTCATTTTGCTCATTTTAATTTACTAACCACCATTTCCAAGACCCTTTAAAATAAATGATTAATTCATATAATGGAAGTACAACACTTTGCAAAAATATCATGAAAAATGATATAATAAATTGAGAGGACTTAATGACTTTATTCTACTGTTTTAATGCAACAAAAATAACATGTTCACTTTGCCCACTTTAATCTATTAATAATAGCCCTTGTAGGATAATTAAGTAATTCATCAAATAGAAGTTAAACACTTTATACGAATGTCATGACAACTTATATAATAACTTCAGAAAACCTAACCACTTGAGTTCACTATTTTTAATAAAAATAGAATATTCATCTTGTCCAATTTATTCCATTAAATGATATTGCAAAGGCCCTTTTAGGACATTTAATTAAGGCATTTAAGACGAAGTCAACCCTTTATGAAACTATCCTAAAACTTATATAACAAACTTCAGAAGATCTAAATAACCTAATGTCACTATATTAATGCCATAAAAACATTAAGGTCACTTTATAACTTTTTACTTCAACTTTAAAAAGGGAGAAGTAAAACCCCCTTAGGAGGAATAATTATATCAAGCTATAAAAATTAAGGAATCTCAAATGTTTAAGTAACAAAACCCTAAAAAGTTAAGACTATCTCCTTTACAATCCAACATAAACATGTATGTTAGTATGGTTGTTTGTTTTGGACTGTTTATTGAATGTTTTATTTACTTTTCCGTATCGAGAAGACTACGACGTCGTCGAAGATCCGGAGTTCTATCCCGAGGTTCCCCCTTCACCCTTTGCGGATCAAGGCAAGTCATCGACCGTCTCTGTGGACACAGTTGATCATGTTGAGCCCATGTTTTAATAAATTATCGCTATAACACATAGGTTAATATTGCATTAGTAAAAGATCAAGCCCTACACTTATATTTATTAGATCCCCGTCCTTGTGTGCAAACCCAAGCCATGCTTATTGAGCCTCAACTCCTTGTCACTCTACAAATAATATATTAGCTAGTGCCCAATGTACTGGCACAACTGCTATAGGATATAAAGAATGAGTCGTAGAATAGATGGATTCTGGTATATGAAATACCCTGTTATTCTTGTCTCTGGACTCTGTTGGAGTTAGGTATGTTATAAGTATGGTGGGTTCCGGGTGCAAGCTCGGAAACTGGTTGGTCGCACCCGGGGCACTATAAGGACCGGTCTGCGGGATCTGTTGCAAAGCACTTCCGTACCAACCACAAGTCTAATGGGTAAGTCCTAACTGGAAGTGTGGAACACTCCGGCTCTATGCACCATAGTGGAGGGGTACAAGGGGCTAGCCCTCAGGGCGCTTTGTACCGACGATGGCTCAAGAGGGGGTATTGTGGAAACTCGACATGGCGAGACACGGTACGAAACCTATAAGAGGGTGCTGTTGAGTCGGGGAAGACCATATGGAAGGTTTTGGCACGAGTTCCCGTGAAATGGGTCATCTCGTTACACTTCGGTGTAGGTGATGAGTGCGTGCCTTGTGGGTACAGTGGTACATCTCTGATCAGAGTAAAATCAATCTTTTCGAAAAGCCGAGCCCACGGTCAAGGGCGGGTTGTGTGACTACTCGCAGTTAGTTTACAAATTGTTTGAATGGATGAGTTATTCATGGCATGTAAGGACTGTTGTGCGAGGAGGTAAAACATACTCCTCGAGTTAGAAGATGATGATGCATTCTCATGTTTACTTTTTCGTACTAATAAATTGCTCACATTAAATGCTTTACAATTATGCTGCTTCCGCGAAATTAGCCAATATCTCCCTTGTTTTTATCTTGCATTATTCTTGCATTCGGTGGCTTGCTGAGTACATCTGTACTCACCCCGTTGAATTACACCATCATAGCCCGTCTACTACGAGGAGGATGAAGGTCTGGAGTAGCGACCCAGTCAAGGCGAGACTGGAAGGAGGCGTTCATCTAGGACCCTTGATTTTATTAGTTTCTCTTCACTTTCATTCACTTTTGTATTAATGCGGTCTACGAACCGTGAATGATTGCCCGTATTGTACGTGGTCGCTTGATGAACGTCTTGTTTTATTGATTTTCTATGGAATTTCAATAAAGTCCTAATTTATTAAATCGGGGCGCGACACTTCGTCACCTCGTGAAGGCATCTCCTAAGGTTGGACCCCCTTGCCTTCAAGGATGGTCTCAAATCTGCTCAATTCCGATGAGGACGAAGAGCTCTGAGGGGGCTCCACCTTCACGGAGGATAACAGCTCCTGGGCTAGCTCGGGTATGACTTCGCCCCTAGGACCCCTTAGTATCTTAAACCGAGGGGGGACTTCGGACCTAGATACCTTGAGAACTACCCAATTCTGACGAAGAGCCTCTGAATCCTCAAGCATTTCGACATCAATATACGAAGGCTGAGCCTGGGCAGGTAAAAACACCCCCTCATTCTTATTAATAAACTGATAAGTTTGTCTTACAGGCCAACGGCTAAGTATTACAAAAGTGAAGCCTAAAAGAAATCTACACCTTCAAAGGCGGAGGGTTCAATCCCGAAGGCAGGCTCCGTAGCCCCGCTCGACGCGATCGGCTGGCTTCCTGAAGCTCGAGGAAAGCTTCGCGCGCCTAGGGCCCTCCAAGGCTAATGAAGGCGATGCCACGCTCCACGGACCTCGAGTGCGGGCGAGATCAGACGAGGCCCTCCGAAGACCACTGATGTAACAGAGGTTTCCACTTTGAGGTGTTGGCACCCCGCTTCATGAAGTAGCAGAAGCACTCCTTCGTCAGCCACTCGCCCCGCCATCAATGCGAAGCCTGTCAAGGTTCCCTCCATCATAGACGTGACTGTCTAGAGAAATTGAAGTCGATCCCTGATTGGGTCCTGGTCGCTGAAAGTCAGAGCCTGGCAGGTGGTCCCCAAGTGCCCTAGGACTTTGGTCAAGGCGGAGGTGGCCTCATCGACCCCTCGCACAACGACAGCCTCCAAGTCTCATCGAGCGGAGCGGAGCTCGGCATTCTCTGCCGATAGCCTTGAGCTACTCTCTTCTGAAGCCCATAGCGCTTACCGAAGCCAGCTTCGCCTGGGCTTTGGTCGCACTGGCAGCCTCGACCTTCTCTGCCTTGGTCGCCCTAGCCGCCTCGACCTTCACTGCCTCAGCCACCTCTTCGGCCTTCCTCTACTGTTGGGCAGCCTCGGAAGCCTCCTGTCAAAGGTTTTTGACTCCCTCTGTCATAAAGACCTCCCGGCGACCCACAGAGGAGACGGCCACATGGGTCAATGCGAAGGCCTGGCATGAGCAAAAGGAAGCATTAATGCAAAGAAAACTGAAGTGTACAAACCCCTTGAGAAGCCACGCCTACCTGGAGAAGAGTTTCTTGAGCGTTTCCGAGGAGGTCTCCATGGGCGTCGTGGCTCAACTCTGCCACCAAATCACTCCTCGCCAAGGCCTCGCTGTAGTCGAAGTAGGTGTCCACCAACTCCACCGCAGCGGCCCCGGGCGCAAGGAGGGACCTCACGAGAGGCGCTCGACTTTAATACGCCTCTAGGGTCGGGCTTCGTCCCACGATGTCAATGGTTTCGTCCATGGGCTTCAGAGGAATCACTTCTTCCCGGTTGGCCTCCTCGTCGGCCTCGTCCAAAGAACCCCCTTCATAGTCCCCCTCACTACTCTCGCTGCTCCTAGAGGTCTCCTCTATGTCGGCGGCTCCGGGCCCTGCATGACTAGCTCTGGTAGCATCTAAAATAGAGTCTGGAAGCAAGTTAGCATGAGAGCATGAAGAATAGAACAAATTTGGAATGGTACCTTCATTCTCCTCAATGAGAGGAAGCTCTGCATACTCCGAGATCGCGAAGAGCCCTCCAAAGTCTCTTTCGCGGGCTTGCAACCTCTCAGAGCCCAAGCCGGTAGAGGTCAGCTCCGGACCACTGCTTCTGCGTCCGTGGCCATCACCCTTGGTTCCGAGCCCATAGCCTCTACTTCAGGCTCCGAGCGCTCGACCTCCGTGCCACCGTCAAGTGCTTCAGTGGTCGAAGGTACTTTGACGTCCATGGCCTCTGAGAAATCCCCTAAAGGCCCCAAAGTCTCCAAGGGACCCTCAAGACATCTAGGCAATGGGCCCCCAGCTCGCTCGAGGGCACCGGGTCCATAAACCACGGGAGGTCCCGGACCCCTTCGTCACCTATCTAGGTCCATAACCGGTTGTTCCATTCCTAGGACCCAACCAGGGCGACCCTTCGGTCCTGCTCGTCTGGTGTCATGGGCCCCATGACACGTTCGGCTGCTATGATGGCCTCCTCCGGCGTCCACACCTCATACGAAGCTACAGTAATGGAGACCCTCAGTTAGTCCTAGGAATCAAGAAAAAATAAAGACATATCGAAGCCTTACCGAGGAACTCCGAATACACGCCTCGCAAGCCGTCTGAATCAGGGGCTCTGAATAAATTCTCTGGCTAAGAAAGTGTGAGGGGACTGATCCGAAGGGAGATGAACTCCTCGGCCAAGTTCCTCATGCTCATCCTTCAGGCCACCCTTCGTAGCAGTTTGATTCGAGCTTGGATTGTCCTACAGTCTGACGCTACCTTGGCTTGTCGGCGGTATGAGATGAGGGCGTTGGTGCTCCGAAGAGGGGAGTCCACACCAACCACATCATAAAACCATTCCTGGTCCCACCTCAAACGCCAGTAGTTATTCACTGCCCTCACTGGGAAGACATACGTGAACTCCCTCCGAAGTTAGAAGTTAGGGCAGCCGAAGGCCAGACCGCTCTCCACGTCGTTCGGCCCCTTCTTCTTCTTCGGCTGACAGCTGGCTTCATGCAGGACTAGATGTTGGCTCGCCCCTTGCACCCCTCAACCCTCATTGCCCACTCGAAGATGGCAAGCCGAGCCACAACATTCGGGGAAAGATGGGGGAGCTTGAAATTAAACATACCTAGCAATTCAGCTAGCATGCCTTTGGCCAGGAGCCCGAGCCCAGCCTCGAAGAATGCCTCGAAGACCACTATTTTGTCTAGCCGACGCCTCGAGATGGTCTCGGACCCCGGTCTCTGAAAACTGACCTCGGTGGAAACCTTTCTGGCGCAGATCCACTGAATGGTCTCCTTCGTAGAAGCTGACACCTGCAACTCCAATGTTTGCTCAAATTTATCCAAAGGCGAGTAGAGGTCGAACGCCCCGACGCGTCTTGCCAGAGGCTTCACCGCCGCCGCTGCAGCCACTTGGACCTGAATAGAACTCGATCCCTCGCCTAGGGCGGGTACCTTCTACGACAAAGTCTTCTTCGGCATCGCGCTAGGGGCTTCAGGCTCAAGGATGCTAGGGGCTTCGAGCACAGAGGTGCTGGGGGCTCTGGAGAAGAAGATTGAGAGTGCAAAGGGTGGCTAGAGCTCAAAGAAGAGAGAAATGTGTAGTTGCGTGCAGGACCGCAGGGCACCGATGGCCTTTTATAGGCGGTAAAAGCCACCACACGCCCCCACAGTCAAAATTTTGATTACCCGAAAAGCCACACCCCGTAGTCTATGACTGGTGGGGCCAAGGTGAAGTCTGAAGCATCGCACCCCGCTTGGGAGTGGCTCGGCTCCCGAGGATAACCTATCCACCCATGACTTTGGCCCCGGTGCCATTTGGGCTCCTAAGGGTGTCCCATCCGCTCGAGTCGTTGGCCTTAGGTGCCGTTTGGGCTCTCGAGGCCATCCCATCCATTCCGTACAGACATTTAATGACCATGCGGTTCGAGATCGGTCTTTGAGGCTCGGATCCAAAGGGGGCCATCTATGAAGCATCATCTTATGAGCATCATTTTCCCCAAGGTGCACGCACCCCTTCGCTACGAAGGGCTACATGCGAGGGGCTACTGTTGGGGGAAATAGCTTTTCCCTAACAAGGGGTCAAATGATGCTAGCCTTCGGAGGTGTAGAGCCCTAGAGTCTGCTAAGCTAGCGAGGCCTGCAATCAGGCCCCTACCCCCCTTCATTAGAGATCACTCCGAATATTACTTCAAGAAACCACAAGATCAAAGGCAAACCTCTGGTCCCCTCTGAGGACCCCTCTGAATCCCTCTTTAGGGCCCTTTACGGAGCCCTCTTCGGAGTCCTCTTCGGTGAGCTCCGGCGAAGACCCTCCGATAAGTACTCCTGCCCAGAAGACGAAATATCTCGGTACCACTATAGTATGAATAGACATACCGGGGGCCCCTGCCCCTAAAATGATGTATATCTACCACGTTTGTAAAGCTACATGTAAAGTAGCCTAATTTTGTCCCCTTTTACCCCTACAAAGCCCATGGTATGTAGAGGGCAAAAGGGTCCTTTCCTTTACTTTCCTGCCTATAAAAGCAGGGCACCATCCTTGTAATAGAGGGAGACCTCATAGAGGCAACTTTTTGCCAAAATCACTATGAACTAGACGTAGGGCTATTATCCCTCTAGTGAGGCCCGAGCCAGTATAAAAACTCCCTCTCTCTTTGAAAGAACCATTCGAGGTTCATGTTCTACATTTTACACCCTTATTATAGAAACCTATTTGTAGATAACACAATTGCTACAACAGTATCTTTTTGGGTTATTCACTTCATGGTCATTCATATCGTGTTTTTAATATTGATACTAACATTGTCTTAGAGTCATGTGATGTGATTTTTGATGAGTCTTTCCTCGGTGTTAGTACATCTTTTGAGCTTGCCACTAAGCAGGATATGGATGAGACCATTTTTGAAGAAGAAGAAGAAGATCTATCAGAAGTTGAAGAGTTTGAGGATGTTCCCCTACTTTCCTCAACATCAACCCTAGAAGCAAACCCGTCATCGACTACTTCGGAAAGAGGCCCCGAAGCATCTGCTTCGACTTCGGTCATCTTTGACCACTCTCCAACAAGAGTTGAGGGGGAGGCTGCATCTCATCGAGAACCTCCGTAGTACATTCATAAGATGCATCATCTAGAGCAGATCATCAGTGGGCTAGATCAAAGGGTAACATGTTCTAATGATCACTTTATTGATTATGCATTTTTTGCCTCCTTTGAGCCCTTAGATGTTAATCATGCTTTATCTAATTCGAGTTGGATCAATGCCATGCATGAGGAGTTAGAAAATTTTGATAGAAACCAAGTCTGGGTTCTTATAGATCCACCTGCTAACATTCATATCATTGTCACAAAATGGATTTTCAAAAACAAACAAGGAGAGGATGGGTCTGTTGTGAGAAACAAGGCTAGGCTTATTTCTCAGGGTTTCTCTCAAGTCGAGGGGGTTGATTTTGGAGAGACTTTTGCTCCAGTAGCTCGACTTGAAGCCATTAGGATTTTTCTTGGTTTTGCATCTTCTCGTGGTTTCAAGCTTTATCAAATAGATGTTAAAAGTGCTTTTCTTAATGGTTTCATAGGAGAGGATGCTTATGTTAGACAACCCTCAGGCTTTGAACATCCCAAGTACCCCCATAGAGTCTTTAAATTTTACAAAGCTTTGTATGGGCTCAAGAAAGCTCCTAGGGCCTGGTATGACTGTCTTAGGAACTTTTTGCTTGAGCATGGGTACAAAATAGGCTCTGTTGATAAAACCTTGTTCACTCTGAAGCATGGAAAATATTTCCTCCTTGTTCATATATATGTTGTTTAGATATATGTTGATGATATTATTTTTGGTGTCTCTTCTCATACACTTGTAGCCGAGTTTGTTGATTCTATGAGCAGAGAGTTCAAGATATTGATGATGGGCGAGCTTACTTTCTTCCTTGGTTTACAAATCAAATAATGCAAACAAGGTACTTTCGTGCATCAGACGAAGTACACCAAGGACCTACTGAAACACTTTGATATGAGCGATGCAAAGCCGCTTGCCACTCTGATGGCTACCCCAGTAGTGGTTGACTCAGATGAAGATGGAAAAGAAGTGGATCAGAAGGAGTTTTGGAGCATGATCGGCTCTCTCCTCTACTTGACGGCTACGAGGTTGGACATACACTTCGCAGTATGTATGTGCACTCATTTTCAGGCTTCTCCAAGGGCTTCACATCGTCAAGCGGTAAAACACATACTGAGGTACCTCAAACACACTCTTGAATTTGTCATTTGATATTTTGCATCATCATCTTTATGCCTTAAAGGTTTTTTCGATACTGATTTTGTTCGTTGTAGAATTGATAGAAAAAGTACCTCTGGTACTTGTCATTTTCTAGGTTCCTCTCTTGTTTGCCAGTCTTCTCTCAAACAGTCTAGCGTTGCACAGTATACAGCTGAGGCTGAGTGTGTAGTTGCTGCTAGCTGTTGCTCACATATTTTGTGGATGGTTTCTATTTTGTGGGATTTTGGGTTGGATTTTAAGGGTGTTCCACTTTTTTGTGATAACACTAGTGCCTTTAGCTTAGCCAACAACCCAGATCAATATTATAGAACCAAACACATTGATGTATGTTATCACTTTTTGAGAGACCACAATGAGAAGGGTGATATTGAATTGAGATATATTGATACCTAGAACCAACTTGCTGACATTTTTACCAAGCTTCTTGATGCTTCTTGATTTGCATTTTTGAGAGGAGAGCTTGGTGTTTATCATCCTTATGGCATCTTGTGAGGGAAAGTTGTGTGTCATTTCCTAAGCTTCTGTCATATGATTAGCCGCTTTTACATGCACTTGCTTGTATATGCCTTTGAATTATTGTATTTAGTCATGTTGATTTTCCTCTATTCAATATGCCTGATATTTGTCATGAGCATGGCTTTTAATTATGAAAATTAAAACATGATCACTGCTTAGTCTGGTGACTAGCATGAGTAGGTTGATTGCTTTTGCTATCTTTTGCATGCCTGGTAGCTAAGTCCTTTATACTTGGATGCAAACATGCAACTTGAACATTTAATTCTTTTCATGGAAATCTTGTACTGTAAATTGATAAAAATGAAATTCATATTCATGCCTTTTGTGCTAAGATTGAAATGATCTAGGTGGGTTTGCTTTATTGCATTGCATTGTTCTAGACTGCTTACCATAACACTTTGGTATGAACTAGGACACTACAGTGTAAACCAAGACCAATGCCTTAAGTTTCTAATGGTCTTTGCTTGACCTAGGCTTGGCTTGGTCAGTTAGCATAATGTTGACATGCAAATAACCCCTTGCACTAAAATCAAAAAGAAAAAGAAAACAAAAATCTTGAAAATATTGAATAATAACAAGTTTGTTGAAGCTCTATAGTTTTGGATTTGCAGATCTAGGTAGTATTTGCTAGCTTTTGCATTCCATGTTTTACCATGTATAGTATGCTAGTCTGAGTGGTGATGATTTTATTTGCTAAAGCCTAAAAATGCTTGCTCTTGATTGTCTTTGGATATGATTCATCTGAGCTTATCATATAGTACTTTTAGACAATATTCATGGGCAATACTTATTTTGTACTATAATTGTTGCTAATCATGTTTCAGAAGATTCCATATATATTCACCCTCACATTTCTCTTTGCATCATTTGTTATCACCTTGATGCTTACATTGCCAAAGGAGGAGAAATAGTGTCTTACTTTTGTCAAAGGGGAGAATCTTTTGTCAAGGGGGAGAATTTTAAATCAAGTGACATGTTTGTTGACACGTAAACGTGCCCCCGCACTTGGGTCAGTTCGATGATCCAAAAGTGTGCGGATACTAGGGACAAGCCTAAGCGTGACGTAGCACCGACGTCGCGTTCCGACTACCCTTAGTCGTGATAAGGGGGGTGGAGTCGCCAGGCAATCAGATCACATAAAATAACCCAATCAGCCGAAAGAAATAGATTAAACAGAACAAAATCAGCAAACCGGTCAAAGCCTGTCTGCTTCGAAGTCTGGTGCGAAGGGGTCACCGAAGGGTACCTTCAGTGTCTGGTGCGGAGTGTCTCGCCAAAGGGTGCTTCGGCGTTCGGACTGATCCGGGCGAAGATTGACTCCGAACGGATCTGGATGCGATGATCAACTCCGAACAGCGGGGTTCAGCGTGAGATCTCCGATACAGCGCACTACGGCATAATAACGCGAGGGCCACGCACGAGCGTAACTTCGTCCCGTGCGGAGTATGGTCATGGCGAAGCCTGTTGCGGCGAAGTGTGCTCGCGAAGCCTGTTGCCGGAGCTTGCAGTCCCGCCGAAGGGTGTCCTGATGACCTCTGAAACCGATCTCTCAGCTCCGGACACCTCCGACGGAGTAACTCTGACCGTGGAAACCTGCAACAAAGAGAATTCGAAGTATCAATTCG
The DNA here is from genome assembly GCA_019279435.1 of Zizania palustris. Lineage (NCBI taxonomy): Eukaryota > Viridiplantae > Streptophyta > Magnoliopsida > Poales > Poaceae > Zizania > Zizania palustris. Next base: position 30,753,135 of record JAAALK010000082.1, read on the forward strand.
GCCTGAGGACCAAATTTTGCTAAGTGTTGCACTAGTAGCAAAGGTAGCAATCTGTTATACAGATTAGAGGATACTTCATAGGCGAAGTAACAAGGCGATAGCAATCTATTACGTAGATTAACGGATACTTCACGAGCGAAGTAACAAGGGTTACCACTGTTCCGTAGTTGCCGGCGGAGGGCTTCCAGGAAAACCCACGAAGAGGTATAGGAAAATAAAGGTAAAGTAAATACGATCAAAGCTAGGGCTTTGGTTTGGTTTGAGTTGGGCAGGCCTCTACGCTGGCCTCGCCTCTCTATTTATAGGGCTTAATTCCTAATCTAATATGCTATTAATCCGGCCGGGTGGAGATAAGAATTGAGTTAGAATCGCATACAACTCCATCTCTGCCGAAGTGGGCTTCGGCCAGGCCCGTCGAGGCCTGCTCCTCGGGCCAAAGCTTCGGTGGCGTGGGCCTCCGAAGGCTTCCCGACCGAAGCCCATGGGCTGGCTAGAGGCTTTCGGAGCCCATAGCTCAATGGACTTCGGCCCTGTAGGGCTTCGGACAGACCCTGGACATTTGTATTTTCGGCCCAAATCACCAAAATTGATATTTCGACGATCTAGCCATTAATGCCATTTTTTGCTATCAACAATGTTTTGCTCTTTTATGAGTTTTTATGGTCACTTGTGTGCAGAACCTTAAAATTCATCTTGCTTATTTTGGGAGTTGTCAATGCCCTCATCAAGGGGGAGATTGAGAAACCAAGTGGGGTTTGCATTGTGGTTTATCTTAATGATGAGTGATTGACAAGTTTGCATGATTTAATGGTTTGGTTTTGTGTTTGTCTATTTGAGTTCACTGAAGGGATCAATGTGCATTTTGTGTGGAGATTTTTGTTTTGCTTGTCTCAGTGTATGCATGGTTGAGATGCGAGTCAACTTTCAACGATGGGTGATCGGGGTCAATCGGGGAGCTTGATGCCAGATGGTCAAGGAGGCCGGGTGAAGTTGAGGAAGATCACATGTGTACACGTGGAGATAGAGCGAGACATGGACGGACAGATGATCGAGACAATGTGTTGACCAAGTCAGCAAAATGGAGGCCAGTGCAAGTGATAAGGCGGCTCGAGGGATCGAGAGCGGAAGAGACTTACTGGCAGTCGAGTTCATGGATTGGTGACACATGTCGGTGATCTGGAGGACTTTGTCGGTTTTGGCTCAAAACCATCAGATCGAGATCGAAGCGTCCTGAAGAGAAGTCATAGTCGCTACGAAAGCTTCGAATCAGGAAAAAGTACCTTTAGATAAGATTTTACATTTTTAGCTTTGTGGGCCTTCGAGTCTATAAAAAACCTTAGGGGTATTTGCATCTTTTCCTATTTTTAAATTGCCTATAAAAAGCCCCCTAGACCCTAGGGTTTCACCAACTCATTCCAATAAAAAATTAAAGTTCACTTTACCCATCTTTCTCTTGAAACTTCCTCTTCACGTGCTCCTTGTAAGTTCTTATAAAATCAGTCATCAGCTTTTGAATCAAGCATTGTGTTCCATTCTATGTACTGTGTTTCTCTCAAAAACCAGAGTTCGGTTTTTCTGAGGAATCACTGTTCATCTAGTTCTCATCTGTTTTTCTCGCTGGGTTATCTTCTTCGGGAGCTTTCTGGGATCCCGGATCTCATGGCGCTCACGGTATTCGGCGCATGGTGTTTTGTGGCAGGGTGCACATAGCGGCAGAGCCACTGTGCGGTGGAAGCAGCGTGGAGCACGGTGTATTGTACGCAGAGCAGGAGCAAAACAGATCTTGAACAGTCAACTATTTTCTTGTTTTGCGTGCTCTTGCAGTAGTTTTTCATTGAATATTCCACGGTTGATTAAATAGCTGCAAGTACTTTATTTTAGATTGCATCATGAATATTCATTGATATATTTGAGAGCACTATTTATTTCTTACATTTATTTTGTCTATTTAAATGAGTTAAATATTGTGCTTATCTCATATCTATTAAACTGCCAGTGAATCGTAGATGTTTTTGATTAATTGTTGTGATCCTTGAATGTTTGTCATGTGTTTGATGAGATTTTTGTGTTCGGTCAAAATGCTTAGTGATATATCATTTGAACTATGAGTAGTTGTTAATCTGCCTTGTGTGCGTTGTACGAGTATCTTTTCAATCAAGACATTGGTTAGGGCACGTACAACACAAGCAATATCGTCGTCTCTAAAGCTCCAGCTCAGCCAAAAAACCTGACGTGGACAAGCATCAATGAAGACAGAGAAAACCATCATTGTTTTGTTCGTCGATGGCTCCAGCTCGTGCTCCAAAGCGAGTTGTCGTCTGTCGCACATGTTGTAGAGATCGTTGCGAGTCGGTGATGGCGCTGCAGATCCATTGCGCGCGGGGGAAAACTTGGCGCCCATTCTACAAATCCCTCTTTGCAGTTCCTCTTCCAAAATCTTCCAATTCTCCCCAAATCTGGTTTGTTTCCTCTCCTCTGCTAAAGTTTCATAGCACAAATCCTCTCTTTAATCCCCTCCTCAAAATGTCAACAACCTTTCCTTCAATCCCCTCCTCCAATTAGCACCAACATCCCTCCATTCCCCCTCAAATCAGTAGAAACTATGAGGCAAGAGCAGCACAAGGTGGCAGTTGTGGTACAAGAGTAGAAGGGTGAGGAGCAGAAGGGGATGGCAGCACGACAGCGCAAAGGAGGTGCAGCAGCAATGTCTTGCTCCGGGTCTCGATCTAGTGGTGGTGGCCCTCCTGTTGATGCGGCAACTTCCTCTACCAACGAGATCCATGGCTACAATGGGGGATTTAGCAGCGTCAGCCAAACATCAGCATCTGCAGCTTTTTTTGGTGGTAGCCCAATGTATAGGCGTCATCAACCCGTGGATGTAGCAACCTGGTAAGTATTCTATTCCAAAAATTTCAATAAAAGTTGTTACAGTCTAATGAAAGAGCTTAAATAAGTGTTTCTTCATATGTTTCTATATTTTTCTAGCAAACTGCACCTAGTAGCATAATGTCTACTTTTGTTCTTAATCAATAAATCTTCTGACTTATTTTTTTTTTATTTTCACAAACTACGTGTCTTTCTTGTTCCTAGTCAGATGCCATGAAGGCAATGAAATTTTGTGTTTTATCATGTATCCATATATGGTCGATAGTTTCTCTGCCATAGATTCACTGAAAGCAATGTTTCTTCTCAATAATGTCCTTTGTTGTTTGTGTGCCTAGAAATGTATTTACAGGGAAAGCAATCCACACCCTCCTGGTGGATTTATGAGCTTTTTCAATAATCAATCACAAATTTCACAAAATTTTCATTTAGTTGGTGCCCCTTCTCACTATGGACCTATGAAGACACCAAGGCCTACTAACATTGGAGATTCTTCACCGCCGCTCATGGCAACTCCTATGGCACAAACAAACAAAAATTTGACTGATGTGGATATCGGGGGTGAGGTTGGTAGGACTGAAAAGCTAATTCTATAGACACAAGAAGAAGATGTTAGGCTGGTAAGTCCTTGATCAAACAGTATGGTTCAATATATATACTTGCTTCACTTCATCAATGTCATAACAATTTTATATACAATTGTAGATGAGCTCTTGGTTGCAAAATTCAATGGACTCAATTGTCGGAGCTGATAAGAAGAATGATCAGTACTGGGGTGATGTTGCTAGGACATACAACATGACTACCTCATCACATAGGATAAGGAATCCAAAGCAAACCAAGGACCGGTGGTACAAAATTAATAAATGGATTGAACTTTTCCAAAGTGCATGGGTGAAGGCTCATAGAATATATACTAGTGGCTATTCAAATCAACAGTGGATTGATATGGCCCATAAGTTCTATGTGGAAGATAACAAAGAGCTAAAACTAGGACATTTTGTGTTAATGGATGTTTGGTATGCTTGCCTAAATGAGCCAAAGTGGATAACATATAATGAAGAACTCAAGAAAGCACGTAAAAGGAAGACTTTAGATGAGAAATACTTAAAAGAAAACATAAAATCTATTGAGCCTGATGAAAACCCACGACCAATGGGGCAAAAAAAGCAAAGAAAGCTGCATTTCAAGCTAAAAATGAAGGGAAGTCGAAGGAAACTGCAATAGATCTAGAAAATTTGGATAAATTCGACAAAATTCAGTCAGAAGCTCATATAAATCGCTTAAAGGTGTTGGAGGTACAACAAAAATTGTCAACTGAGAACCAACAAGACTTGCCCACCTTGCTGCAATAGAGAATAAAGAAGCTAAGAAGCTAGAAATGGAAGCAAAAATATTGGAGACATACAACTGTCTCCTCTCACAAGACATAGTAGGCTTTTCTACTGAAGAAAAAGCTGAGCATATTGCTGCACTGAAATGTTTAAAGAAGAGGCTAGTTCCTAATATTAATTGAGACAAGTGGTTAGGTGAGGTATGGTTTAATCTGGAAAGCTATGAATCTGAAATTTTATATGAACTGAACAATGTTGCTCTTATTCTCAGCTCATCACTTCTAGTTTCTGTGCAAAAACTGAACAAGTGACCATGTTTAATATATGATTATGGTTATGAAGTATGTTTTACTACATGTATGATCTATGAAAACTATGGTTGTCTGATGAGCTTTGTTGCTGCTTAAAGATTTGCAGAATGATTACATATGAAAATCGAGTACTGTGTGAACATATTATTGCTACCATCTATTTCCATATTTCCATTCATCTGAACTATGGAGTATGATTACAAGGCATTATGTCAGATAGGCTCAGTGTGAACAGATTTCCATTCATCTGTTTCTAGACTGGTCAGTGTGTACTGAGTGTTTTAGTTGAATAAAATATATAGTGTGAACATGTGTGACATCTAGTGTGAACAAGTGTGAATGGAAGAAAAGGAGCGGCCTAGTGTGGACATGTTGTAGTTTTGCCGCATGCTGGTATGAACATGTTGTAGTTTTGTTGTATGTTGCTACTATAAATTACCGTAAGTTCTCGTAGCCATGCTACAATCGTAGCCCTGCTAATTCTCTTCTCTAGTAAACATGTCTCAACAACCATTGCCACCAATCTATGATGAAGTTGATCCTTGTGACGAAGTCGACGACTTTGATCATGTAGAAGTGTACACCCTAAAAGACTTCATGGAAGAGGAGTCTTTCTTAGATGCATATAGAACTAGGATCGGGCAAAGATTGAAGGCCAGGATCGATGGAGAACCATCAAGTGTACGTCGTCCCCGCCAACAAAGTGGACCAAGGAGGTTTATACCAAGGAATCGAGAACAAGGTCACGATGACCTTGTTGCTAACTACTTTTCTACAAATCCTATCTACACCGATGAGATGTTCCGTCAGAGGTTTCGGATGAACAAGCCATTGTTCCTTCGAATTGTGGAAACCCTTAGTCACCGGTCCCCTTATTTTACCCGAAAAGTGGATGCAATTGGTAGAGATGGACACTCACCTCTTCAAAAGTGTACTTCGGCCATTCAAATGCTAGCATATGGCACGTCGGCTGACCAACTTGATGAGGTATTGAAGATTGCCGCTATCACATCTTTGGAGTGCTTAGGACAATTTGCTGAAGGGGTGATAGAATGTTTTGGTGGAGAATACTTGCGCCCTCCTAGAAGTGATAAACTAGAAAAAATTCTACAAGAAAATGAGTCTCGTGGTTTTCTAGGCATGATGGGAAGTATTGATTGTATGCAATGGGCATGGAAGAATTGTCCAAAAGGTTGGGCTGGCATGTTTACATGAGGTGACAAAGGTGTTCCTACTATGATCCTCGAAGCAATGGCATCACGAGATCTTCATATATGGCATGCTTTCTTTGGTACCGTAGGGTCCCATAACGACATAAATGTTCTAAATAAGTCACCACTATTCATCGAAGCGTTGAAAGGGAAAGCTCCTAGAGTACAATATAGTGTTAATGGGACACAATATGACATGGGATACTATCTTGCCGATAAAATATATCCAGAGTGGGCGGTCTTCATGAAGACAGTATCAGCTCCTCAAACAGAGAAAGACAAATTATTTGCATTGAAGCAAGAAAAGGGCAAGGAAGGATGTCGAGTGTGCATTTGGTGTGTTGCAATCCCGCTTTGATATTGTTCGTCGTCCAGCACGATTATGGAAGCAAGAAGATGTTGTCAACATCATGCAAGCGTGTGTTATACTTCATAATATGATAGTTGAAGATGAGACATAATTGGTCAAAATTCCATTAGACTTGAATGAGAATCCAGGCTCAGTAATTGTCTTGCCAGCAGAAGTAAGTACCAACGATAATCCTAACCCATGCTTTGCAGAAGTTCTTCGGAGAAATTCCACTATTCGTGCTCGGGCAACACATAAACAACTCAAGAAAGATCTAGTTGATCATATTTGGCAGCGCTATGGGTACAATGAAAATTAGATCTACATGATATAAATGTATTACATTTTATATAATATGTGTCAATGCTACCGTATTGCATATATTTTATATATATTCTACTATATTGATGGTTCTAAAAAATATTATAATTAAGTTAATCTTATTTATGTTTGATCTTGTGTTTATATAAAGAAGTAGTAAAATGGTATACATATACGTTATTTATATTTGATCCTTGTCTGCATGTATGCAATAAATAGTTTACAGACAATCAAATAAACAACACATTGTACAAGTTGTCTATTTACTTATCTATATGTAATGTGGCAAAACTTATAGACGACACCTTGTCTATGGGTTATATGTGCCCTTAGTTTTAAATGCTAGATTATTTTTTAGTGCTTATGATGTCTCAGACTGTCACATCATTTCATATATGACAGAAGAGTGATAGCATTGTCTTTTTCTAGGATTTTGCTATGAGCTTTTATTTGCTTCCGCTTGTTCTTTTAAAGGAGCGTTGGGTGTTTAGAAAATGTCATCAATTCGAAAGAATTTGTTGATGCACCTATTCACCTCTCTCTAGTCGTCCATTTCGGTCCTACAATTATTTAATACTCAACATCAAGATGAGTTTGTTTTTTCTCGATCTTGATGCAAAAGCTTGGTCTTAATGTAAAAAAGAATCGGTAAAATATTTTTTGAGACAAAGCTACACCAAAACTATCTTTCTTTCAGATTAACCACAGAATGGTGCAAGAACTAATCTACTTTAGGAGCAGCTAATCAAAAGAGCACTGAAAACAATAGTCAGATTACGACATGAAACCGACTGAAAGTACATCTTTCCCTTCTTAATAGAAACTTTTAAAAGCAGAGAGTATTATAATTGTACACTGTCAATTCAATCGGTTCTTCCCAACCCAATTTGGCCACATTTACTAGGTATGGTGAGATCGATGTACGTGACTGAGGATAAAATGAAAATGAAATCAAGCCAGAGGATATGGAAAGCCTATAAAACACACAGATGAGATTGTTTAAGATATGATTTTAATTATCTCAAACAATGACATAAACCGACGGCAGAAAGAAAAGAACATAATATCCGAGCATCAAAAAAAGAATATTCTTTGATGAGATTATTGACATGACTGGATAATATTTGGCAATCGGCGGTCTTTGTTCTTTTTTAAAAAATCGTCTCTAGGGATAATTGATAAAAATATTGTATTTTGTTGCTCATTGTGGACATTTAAGTTGGTTCATGACTCGCGTGTTTTAATAGTCTGTAGGCCGGTCCAACCGGCTATGTAGGCCCAGTCTGACCGGCCATGTAGGTTAATCAGATCGGCCCAAACCCGAGTCCGAGACAGATTAAGGGATTTCAGGTATTTTTATCCCTAATTGATTTTAAACGACTTGGACTCGAATCTAACTCTGATTAGACCCCGGACATGTCATGTCCAACCTCTATAAATAGAGGCAAGGCCAATTCAAGGATGTCTCTCCTCTCGAAAAACCCTAATAGATCCAATCTATTATTTACCTTGAATCGCATTTACATTCAATCTACTTTCCTTGTCTTAGTACTAGCCAAGTAACATCCATCTTTGTGAGTTTGCGTTGTAAACTCTCCGTCCGTCCCGTCGTAATCACGGTAAGTCCTTGTTGATTCACTTGCGAATTGTCCGTTTCATCCACGTAATAGATTTTTATCGATTTTTATTGGTAATTTGGTCTCTTGGCCGAATTGCTTTGATCTCTTGGTTTTTTGCAGTATTTCATTCTATTTTCATCGCCCAAGAGTTTTGGATACATCCATCACCATCGAGACGGTCACCGGAATATGGAGGCCAACCTTTGGAGGTTGTCGGTCTAACCGACGACACCCCTCTAGTCTGACCGGCCCGTGCCGCGCGGTCATCTGACGCACCGACATGCTTCGGTCTGACCGGCGATACGAGGCCGGTCTGACCGGACTTTGCGGGAGGCTTTAGAATCCATCGCACCGGAGTTCTTCGCGTCGGAGCCCGGTGCGCTGAAGGCCACTTCGCAACGAGCCCCGAGGACTCCTCGGTCTGACCGGGGTTATACCTTCGGTTCGACCGGCTGAAAGGCTGAAGGACCCATTCGGGATCCTTCGCACCCATTCGCACCCGAGCTCCTAAGACCCCCCCTTCGGTGACCCCTTTACACCACCGGTCCGACTGGCGGTGTGCCTTCGGTCCGACCGTCTTGCCTTGGCCGGTCTGACCGTCAGCTATTTCGATCCAACCGGCCCTGTTTTGGCCAGTTCAGTTTAATTACTTTTTCCACAATTTGGTTAGTTGGATAATTTTGCTTTGAGATTATTTGATTTCCTAGCGACTCTGTTATTCCCTTACCATTGTTTAAAGGTCGTCAGAATGCGATGTTGGCGTTGTATTACGCTTAGGGTTGTTCCTAAGTATCCGCACGCTTTTGGATCGTCGGATCGACATCGGTGTGTCGACGTGTTTTAGTGTCAACAGATCCTTGAATGTTTGCCATGTGTTTGATGAGATTTTTGTGTTATGTCGAAATGCTTAGCGATATATATCATCTTAACTATGAGTAGTTGTTAATCTGCCTTGTGTGTGTTGTACATGTATCTTTTCAATCAGGACCGGTTAGTTTTTGAAGGCTAGATTATTTTTAGTGCTTATGATTTCTCAGACTATCACATTATTTTATATATGACAAGAGAGTGATAGCACTGACTTTCTCTGAGATTTTGTTGTGGAATTTTATTTGCTTCTGCTTGTTCTTTTAGAGGAGCGTTGGGTGTTTAGAAAATGTCATCAATTCGGAAAAATTTGTTGATGCCCCTATTCAGCCCCCTCTAGTCGCCCGTTTCGATCCTACAATTATTTAATACTCCACATCAAGACGAGTTTGTTTTTTCTTGATCTTAATGCAAAAGCTTGGTCATAATGTAAAAAATAATTGGTAACTTATTTTTGAGACAAAGCTACGACCAAAACTAACTTGCTTTCATATTAACCACAAACGGTGCCAGAACTAATCTACTTTAGGAGCAGCTAATCAAAAGAGCGCTGAAAACAATAGTCGGATTATGACATGAAACCTGTTAGGAATTTAGGCATTTTCATGTTAAATTTAATCCATAAATAGCATGCGATTATTATGATGATAGATATGTGCACGTGTAAACTACTTGAAGCAGTAGCTTGAAACATGTTTATCATCAAACACAAGACGATATAGTTAAAGAAATAGAACACAAAGGTTGCTAGGATGTACCCAGCGGAGGGACCCATGCTCAAGGCACCGGTTTCTCCATTCACATTAGTCGTCATAACATGTTGCTTGATGTAGTCAACCGGGGCATGATGTAGGACGTTGTTCGCAGTACAGTCCCACGAACGGGCACCGGGAGGAAGAAGATGGCATGCACAGCAACCGCGACCACCAAGATGGAGCGAGCAGTCGCGAAGATGCTCCCCAAAAACCTGATCGTCCGCACACCCGGTAGGTGTCTCAATCATGGGCGTGGCTTCGGAGGCCTGCTCTCCCAACTCTCTGTGAGCGTAGAAGGTTGGGACGGGGCTGGTTTGAGGCAACGACGTGAGGAAGTAGAGAAAAAATGTTCTGTCCAGCTACTGCCCCCTTTATATAGCTCTCATGCAAAGGGAGACGGAAAGCCAACAGTCACCGCAATTAAGCTCGCTCATGAAGAGGGAGACGGAAGGCCAACGGTCTCATGATTAAGATCTCTCATGAATAGGGAGACGGAAGGCCAACGGTCTCGCGATTAAGATCTCTCATGAATGGGGAGACGGAAGGCCAACGGTCTCGCGATTAAGATCTCTCATGAATAGGGAGACGGAAGGCTAACGGTCTCACGATTAAGACCTCTCATGAATGGGTAGACGGAAGGCCAACAGTCGCCGCAATTAAGCTCTCTCATGAAGAGGGAGACGGAAGGCCAACAGTCATCGCAGTATTTTAGGATGGCGCGACACAGTGGCAAAACACGATTCTATTACCGTCGTCGCGCACGCCCTTAGCCTGTCTCAACTTCTCAATAGACACACAATCATTCCATCTATTTAAGTTGAGCAAAAGATATGTGAACATTCAATATGGGACTAAAATTTTTAGTGCACCGTAGCATTATTGTGGGCCTTTGCATTTAACGTATTATTGAATAAATCAAAATGGGACAAGCCCATGTATATCCAATAATACCCACCAATGCGAAGCCACAGAAATGCTCTCGCCTTTCAAGCGTTTAATATACCAGTATTTCAGTGGAGACTGTTAAGTTGAACATCTACCTAGAGCAAAGACTACATTTATTCACAACTGTACAATGGACTATGCCTTGAATTGATAGTTTTGTGTGTAATAAGTTTCATCCAAGTCATTTATTGATACTAGGTTGCCAAACACATCCCCTATGGTTGGAGCATATAAGTCACACGCCAGGGCCTTTTATGAGTATCTAGAGATTACCCAGGTCTCATAAACTGTGACTAGCAGTTGAACTCATATAGGTGTGTTCCTCAAAAAATGTTCTGTAGGACAACATCTTTGCTTCAACAAGCCACTTGGAACACATTAAGGTGAAAACACCAACCTGCCATATAGCTAAGAAAAAAATACATCTGAAATGGACCTTGTTAAGGGCCTTTCCTCTTAGTCTACCACTAGCTTGTTTCACCATTCTAATTCACGGGATCTCCGATCACAAAGAATAGGTTACCACCATGATAGACTTCAAGTGGGTCTCAAGCCCATCTCACTCGATGCAATATCTATCACATTGCATGACAGTCCCTTAGTAAATTGATCTGCCAGATTTTTAGACGTATGGACATAGTCCAACACTGTCACTCCAGAGTTTCTCATTTTTCTGACAAATTTCAAATGCCTCTTTATGTGCCTAGTCGACTTCATGTTATCCTTAGAAATGTTCACCTTAATAATCATGGTCTAATTATCACAGTTCATAGAAATAGTCGGCACAGGTTTTTCAACCACCGGTAAATCTATAAGGAGTTCACGAAGCCACTCAGCCTCAACCGAGGCGGTGTCCAACGCTATGAGTTTTGCTTCCATAGTTGACCTCGTTAAAATGGTCTGCTTGCAAGACTTCCAGGAAACAGCACCACCACCAAGTGAGAACACATATCCACTTGTGGCATATATCTCATCAGCATCAGATATCCAGTTTGCATCACAATAACCCTCCAGTACCCTTGGGTACCCGGTATAGTGAATGACAAAGCTCATTGTCCCTTTTAGATAGCACAATACTCTCTCAAGAGCACGCTAATGATCATCTCCCGGATTTGACACAAACCGGCTGAGTTTTCTCATAGCAAATGAGATGTCAAGCCTCGTAGCGCTAGCCAAATACATGAGTGAACCAATTATTTGGGAATATTTTAATTGATCCCTAGCTATTCTCCGATTTTTCCTCAATTTCTTGCTAGGATCATAAGGCATAGGAGCAGGTTCACATTCGCTAAACCCAAAGCGACTCAAAAACTTTTCCACATAATGAGACTGCACAAGTGTGATCCCACCATTGACTTCTCTCAATAGCTTAATGTTAAGAATAACATCAGCTTCTTCCAAATCTTTCATCTCAAAATTATTGAACAAAAAGTCCTTTACTTCCTTGATCATGTCAAAGCTAATGCCAAAAATTAGTATGTCGTCAACATAAAGACACAAGATAACTCCCTCGCCCCCACCATACCGATAATAAACACATTTATCCGCTTCGTTCACAACAAAGCCGACAGATGTCAAAGTCTTATCAAACTTTTCATGCCATTTCTTGGGTGCTTGTTTAAGGTCGTATAATGATTTCAAGAATTTACACATCATGCCTTCTTGACCATTTGCTACAAACCCCGCAGGCTATTTTAACATCCATCTGATGGACGAGAAGACCATGAGAGGCAGCCAAGGAAAGTAACACATGAATCGTAGTCAATCTAGCCACTGGTGAATATGTATCAAAGAAATCTTCACCTTTCCTCTGTGAATAGCCTTTAATCACAAGCCTTGCCTTGTACCTCTCAATCGTACCATCAGGCCTAAGCTTTTTCTTGAACACCCATTTACTTCCAATGGGTTTGCACCCATAAGGACGTTTAACGACTTCCCAAGTACTATTAGACATAATAGAATCCATCTCACTCCTTATTGCTTCCTTCCACAAGTCAGCATCAGGAGAAGAATATGCCTCTTCAATAGTTCTTGGTGTGTCATCCACAAGGTACACAATATAATCATCACCAAAAGATTTTGCAATCCTTTGTCTCTTACTCTTTCGAGTTGCTATACTGTCATCCTCGTCATAATTGTGCATATGGGGTTCCTCAATGTGTTCTATCGGAATAAAATGCTCATAAGGTATTTCAGGTTCAGTGCTAGATGTGTCATGTGTAATTTTCGTAGGAAAATCACTCTCAGAAAATGTAGCGTCTCTGGATTCCATGATTGTGCCAACTAGCATGTCCGGTACCCTAGAATTTATGATTAAGAAACTATATCCAACGCCGTGGAAAGCATAACCAAGGAAAATACAATCAACAGTCTTAGGTCCTAATTTGCGCTTCTTATTGATTGTCACATTGACTTTGGCCAAACAACCCCAAGTACGCAAATATGAGAGATTTAAATTTTTCTTTTCCCATTCCTCGAATGGTGTAATTTCTTTGTCTTTTGTGGGAACTTTCTTCAGGACATGACATGCAATCAAAATTGCCTCACCCCACCATTCCTTAGATAGACCCAAAGTCTCTAACATGGCATTAACCAAATTAGTTAGAGATGGTTCTTTCTTTCGGCAATCCCATTGGATTGTGGGGAATATGGTGGTGTCCTCTCATGAATAATCTCATGTTCTGCACAAAAAACAGAAAATTCTCTTGGAAAATACTCTCCACCGCAATCAGACTGTAACCGTTTAATTTTCCTCTCAAGTTGGTTCTCAACTTCAGCTTTATAAGTTTTAAAATAATACAACGCTTCATCTTTTGATTTCAACAAATACACATAAAAAAATCTAGTGGAGTCATCTATGAATGTGATAAAATAACGCTTGCCACCTTTAGTCAATATTCTATTCATCTCATATAAATCGGAATGAATTAAATCCAGCAGTGCCAAGTTCCTCGCCTCCGCAGCCTTGTGAGGCTTGCGAGGTTGCTTAGATTGCACACACACATGACACTTAGAAGTTTTGACTAAATCAAATTTTGGGATTAAATTTAACTTTGCTAACCGCGATAGAACACCAAAGTTAACATGACACAGTCGTGAATGTCAAATATTCGACTCATTCGAAATAACATTTTTGACAACATTATTACACACATCATGCAACGATAAACGGAACAAGCCTCCACAGTCATAACCTTTACCAACAAACGTACCATACTTCGAAAGTACACACTTATTGGATTCAAACATAAGTTTGTAACTATCTCGACACACTTGAGAGCCGCTAACTAGATTCTTTTTTATGGAGGGGACATGCTGCACGTTCTTCAATGGCATCGTCTTTTCCGAAGTAAACTTCAGAATGACCGTACCAACACCAAGAACACGCGCAGATGATCCATTTCCCATCAGCAAGGATCCAGTCCCGCTGACCTAATAAGAAGAAAACAGAGAAATATCAGCACACACATGAATATTAGCACCGGTGTCAATCCACTACTCAGGCGAATGACAAACTGAAAGAACAGTAGGTAAATAATTACCATACCCTGGTGTTCCTCCACCGGTCTCACATATCACCATGTTAGTTGATTTCTTCTAATGCTTAAATTTGCGGTCTGGGCACGCACTCGCCCAGTGCTCAGTGCTCCCGCAAACAAAGCATCCACCTTCTTTGTTGCCCTTTTTCTTCTTAAATGTGGTTGTTTGTTTAGGCTTGACGTTCTCTTGCTTGTTCTTCTTCTTCTTGTTACGAGATGCATTATTGGAATATTTCTTCTGCACCATATTGGCACTAGAAGACTCAATTCCTTTCCCGCGTGTGTCCTTTGCCCTCGCCCTCTCCTCAACATCAAGAGTACCAATGAGTTCAGCCACGGTAAACTCTTGTCTCTTATGCTTTAGAGAGGTAGCAAAATCCCTCCAAGAAGGTGGCAACTTGACGATAATACCGCTGGCCACAAACTTGTCATGTAGCACATAGGGAAACTGTTCGAGTTATTTTGTCAGAGCCTATATCTCATGAGCTTGTTCGACTACAGGATGGTTTTAAGCCATCTTGTATTCGTAGAACTGCTCCATCACATACAGCTCACTACCAGCATTAGAAACACCACTTTGCCTCAAGCGCATTCCATAACACTTTGCCAGTTTTGAAGGTTAGGTAAGAGTCTTGGTATTTATCAGCAATTGCACAGATCACAACACCTCTGAAAAGGTTACCAGCAACCTTAAAGGCCAGTCCTTGAGGAGACACATCAAATGTATCTTCCTCAAAACTGCTTGGAGCCAAATCCCCAGGCTTGCCTTGTGCCACATGAAAACAGTTCATAGCCGTCAACCATACGACCATCTTATTGTGCCATCTCTTATAGCACGTACCGTCAAAAGCATTTGGCTTCAACGCGGCAGCAAAACCACTAACAGAAAAATGCCTAAGATCGGGTTTTTGGATTGTTAGGAATTTAGGCATTTTCATGTTAAATTTAATCCATAAATAGCATGCGATTATTATGACGACAGATATGTGCACGTGTAAACTACTCGAAGCAGTAGATTGAAACATAATTATCATCAAACACAAGACGATATAGTTACAGAAATAGAACGCAAAGGTTGCTAGGATGTACCCAGCGGAGGGACCCATGCTCAAGGCACCGGTTTCTCCATTCACGTTAGTCATCATAACATGTTACTTGATGTAGTCGATCGGGGCATGATGTAGGACGTTGTTCACAGTGCAGTCCCACGAACAGGCACCGGGAGGAAGACGATGGGGTGCGCAGCAACAGCGACCACCAGGATGGAGCGAGCAGTCGTGAAGACGCTCCCCAAAAACCTGATCGCCCGCACACCCGGCAGGTGTCTCGATCACGGGCGTGGCTTCGGAGGCCTGCTCTCCCAACTCTCTATGCGCACAGAAGGTTGGGACGGGGCTGGTTTGAGGCAACGATGCTGAAGATCTAGGCCCCATGTGAGTTTTGGTAATTAATGACAAACGCACGTTTGTGGACTAATATTTTTTCTTAAGTGTGAAGGAAATGAGTAGGTCCCGCGCAAGTGGAGCACAAGATGGAAAACCCAAAGATCTGGACGTTTAAAGGCTATGGCAAAAGGTTTGAAGGAATCTAGAAATTGATCGAGGTGTTTGGAGCGATCAATTAGGCTAGGTTTAAATTTTGTTTTTGCCGTACTATAAAGAGGTGTTGCATCTTGGTTATGAGTTGATTTTCAAGTGCCAATTTGCATTGCATGGAGTATCTTTTGAACATGTGTGTTTGTTGCAAAAGTTACCACTTTGGCTAAATTCCTTGGAAACACAAAATGCAGCTTTTGTTGGAGTTGTCTGACCCTGGCGGTCTGACCGACCATATGGGTCCGGTCAGACCGACTGGAGTTGGACGGTCCGACCGGCCAGGGGGTCGGTCCAACCGGGTTGCGCAGTACTGGAAAACTACTGGTTTACAGAGCCGACGGGAGCACTATCGGTCCGACCAAGCCGATGGCCGGTCAGACCGAGTAGGGTCGGTCCGACCAGGCCAGCATGGCCGGTCAGACCGAGGTGTCCTGTCACATCAGTAAACGGCTAGTTTTCTAGCCGTTGCAGTTGAGGTCGGTCAGACCGGCCCAAGATGGGCGGTCAACCAACAGTGCGCAGAGAGCCACCTAACTCGTGTAACGGCTAGTTTTTGGGTGTGTGGCTATATAAACCCTTGCTACAGCTCCTTTGCTAGACTTTTGGCATTCATTTGAGCATACTTGAGCACAAGAGAGTCTCTCCCACCATTGAGCACTAATTTGAGCACTAGTGAGGTTGGGAAGAAAAAGGGTGATCAAGTGTTTGAGTTGATTGCATTGCATTGGCATTTTGGCACTTGATCCTCTTCTCCTAGCTTTGATTGCAGCTTGTTACTCTTGGAGATTGCCATCTCCTAGACGGCTTGGAGAAGAAACCGGTGATCTCTCCTAGAAGGTTGTGGAGGAGACCCGGGAGGTTGTGAAGGTTGGAGCTCGCCTATCCGGAGTGGAGAAGAGCTACCACTAGTGATCGAGGCCCGAGAGTTGCACTTCCGGTGCCGGCTCATCTTCAAGCTAATTTCTCTTTAAGAAATCTGAGGCTTGGTGAAGAGAGCGGTCAAGTGAAACTCGCCTCAACGAGGACGTAGGAAATTGGCAAATTTCTGAACCTCGGGATAAAATTCGTTTGTCTCTTGTCCCCTTTTTATTTTGAGCAAGTTAAATTGTGCAAGCTTACTTTTCTAGAGTAATCTACTTGCCATCATAGGTTGCACTATTTGTTCTAGCTATTTGCTACCATTGCCTTAGGTCCTTGCTTATTGTTTAGCTAAAATTGAATTAGTTTTAAAAACCGCCTATTCACCCCCCCCTCTAGTCGGTACATCGATCCTACAAGTGGTATCAGAGCTTGGTCTCTCAAGTTAGGCTTTACCGCCTAGAGAGAAGATGTCCGACGAGGTGGTTCACAACGTAGGCAAAGGTCCTTTCTTTGATGGCTCAAATTATTCCATTTGGAAAGTTCGTATGGCTGCTCACCTCAAAGCCATGAGCTTTGAAATTTGGCGTATTGTTGAGTTAGGTTTTGAAGTTGAAGACAAGATGAATCTAACCTATCAAAACAAGAAAGATATGCAACTTGATGCTCAAGCTACAAATGCTTTGTTCAATTGTTTGTGTGCTGAAGAATTCAATAGGATAAGCAATATTTCAACGACACATGATATTTGGACTACACTTCAAAATATACATGATGGATCAACAAGTGTGAAGAATGCCAAGTCGCACTACCTCAAGATCAACTATGAAACATTCACCATGTTGCCAAATGAAAGTGTCAATGAGATGTATGCAAGACTTAATGTGATTGTCAATGATCTCAAAGGTGTTGGAGTGAAGTACACGGAGTTGGAAGTTGCTCAAAAAATGTTGAGAGCATTGCCCGAGAAGTATGACACTTTGGTGACCTTCCTTATCAACTCGGACATGTCAAGTTTGACTCCCACAACACTTTTGGGAACTATTAACACGAATGAGATTTACAAGAACAAGAGAATTGAAGGACGCTCCGAAGATCACTCCTCATCCAAGAAGAAGAACATTGCCTTGAAGGCCAAGGTTGAGAAGAAATGTGAAGAAGAAGAATACACCTCTTGTGATGGTGATACCGAGGATGAAGAGATGGCTCTTTTTGTGAGAAAGTTCAACCGGTTCATGAAAAAGAAAGGAAGCTCTTCAAGCTCATTCAAGAACAATGGTGACAAGAAGTCAACCCAACCAAAAGGAACCTAAAGAATGTAAGATGTTATGAGTGTAATGAGAAGGGTCATTTTGCCTCAAGATGCCCGAACAAACAAGAAAGTGAAGATGATAAATCTCAAAAGAAGAACAAAGAAAAGAATGGGAAGAAAAAGCTCTTCAAGAAGTTGAACAAGAAAAAGGGTAGAAATGAAGCATTTGTGGGAGAATGGGATTCAAATGAAGATAGCTCCGATTCTTCTTCAAGCTCCGACTCCGGTGGTGAGTCAAACTCAAGAAAGAAGAACATGGCGGGGATCGCAATAACGGAAGCTCCATCACTATACTCTCCTTTTTGTCTCATGGCAAAAGGAAGTACTAAGGTAAACTACCACACCGGAGGATCACATTGGGTGCTTGATAGTGGGTGCACTCAACATATGACCGGTGATAGGAAAATGTTCACGTCATTTGAAGTAGGTGCTAAAGATCAAGAAAGAGTGACCTTCGGTGATAATAGTAAAGGGAAGGTAATGGGTCTAGGTAAAATTGCTATCTCAAATGATTTCTCCATTTCAAATATTTCACTAGTTGAGTAATTGAATTTCAACTTATTGTCTATAGCTCAACTATGTGATTTAGGCCTTTCATGCACATTTAATCCTCAAGAAGTATTTGTAACTAGTATCCATGATAACTCCTTAGTTTTTAAAGGTTTTCGTTTTGGAAATCTCTATTTGGTAGACCTCTCTTCAAATGAAGCTAATTTGAAAACTTGTTTGGTTGCAAAAACCTCATTGGGTTGGCTTTGGCATAGAAGGCTTGCTCATGTGGGAATGAGTCAACTAAACAAACTTGCAAAAAGAGATTTGGTTGTTGGTTTGAAAGATATAAAATTTGAAAAAGATAAACTTTGTAGTGCTTGTCAAGCGGGGAAGCAAGTCGCTTGCTCTCATCCTAGCAAAAGCGTCATGTCTACTTCTAGACCATTGGAGCTTTTGCATATAGATTTATTTGGTCCAACAACTTATAAAAGCATCGAAGGAAATAGTTTTTGTCTTGTGATTGTGGATGATTTCTCAAGATTTACTTGGGTTTTCTTTTTACATGACAAAGCTAAAACCCTCGAGATTTTCAAAAAGTTTGCAAAACGGGCTCAAAACGAATTCAACTTTTCTATTGTAAAAGTAAGGAGTGACAATGGATCCGAGTTTAAAAATACAAATATTGAGGATTATTGTGATGATCTCGGCATTAAGCATGAGCTTTCCGCCACCTATTCACCACAACAAAATGGTGTTGTGGAAAGAAAGAATAGGACCCTTATTGAGATGGCTAGAACTATGCTTGATGAGTATAGTGTCTCCGACTCTTTTTGGGCGGAAGCTATAAACACTTCTTGCCATGCTTCTAATCGTCTTTATTTGCATCGTCTTTTGAAAAAGACTCCATATGAACTCTTAATTGGACTAAAACCAAATATTGCTTACTTTCGTGTTTTTGGTTGCAAATGCTATATTTATAGAAAAGGTGTTAGACTAACCAAGTTTGAAAGTCGTTGTGATGAAGGATTTCTCCTTGGATATGCATCAAATAGCAAGGCATACCGAGTGTATAACAAGAGCAAAGGTATTGTTGAAGAAACCTCGGATGTTCAATTTGATGAGACTAATGGCTCCCAAGAGGGGCACGAGAATTTGGATGATGTAGGTGATGAAGGCTTGATAAGGGCAATGAAGAACATGTCCATCGGTGACATCAAGCCTAAAGAAGATGATGAACTTCCATCCTCCACTCAAGTTGAAGCTTCTACTTCCGCTACGCAAAATTTGACTCAACTTGATGAAGATGAAGTCAAAAATCAATCCTCTACTATTCCATCCAAGGTTCACAATGCCACCCCAAAAGATCACCCAATTGATCAAGTCTTGGGTGACATTAGTAAGGGTGTTCAAACTAGATCTCGTGTTGCTTCTATTTGTGAGCATTACTCTTTTGTTTCTTCTATTGAGCCTAAACATGTAGATGAAGCTCTAAATGACCCGGATTGGGTAAATGCTATGCATGAGGAGCTTAACAATTTTGAAAGAAACAAAGTTTGGACATTGGTGGAGAGACCCAAGGAACACAACGTCATTGGAACAAAGTGGGTTTTTAGAAACAAGCAAGATGAGAACGGGTTGGTCGTGAGAAACAAGGCACGATTGGTAGCACAAGGATTCACTCAAGTCGAAGGTTTGGATTTTGGTGAAACTTTTGCTCCCGTTGCTAGACTAAAGGCTATCCGCATCTTACTTGCTTTTGCTTCATGTTTTGATATTAAACTATATCAAATGGATGTGAAAAGTGCTTTCTTGAATGGCGAAATAGCCGAACTAGTTTTTGTTGAACAACCACCCGGCTTTGAAAATCCTAAAAATCCTAATCATGTTTATAAACTCTCAAAAGCTCTCTATGGTTTAAAACAAGCTCCGAGAGCTTGGTATGAAAGATTGAGAGATTTTCTCCTCTCCAAGGGTTTTAAAGTTGGTAAAGTTGACACTACTTTGTTTACAAAAATAATTAATGATGATTTCTTTGTTTGTCAAATTTATGTCGATGATATTATATTCGGTTCTACTAATGAAGAATTTTGCAAGGTTTTTGGTGATATGATGTCTAGGGAATTTGAGATGTCCATGATAGGAGAATTGAGTTTCTTCCTTGGACTTCAAGTCAAGCAACTAAAGAATGGAACTTTTGTGAGTCAAACAAAGTATATCCATGATCTTCTCAAAAGGTTCGGATTGATGGAAGCTAAGCCTATCAAGACACCTATGGTGACCAACAGACATCTCGACCTAAATGAGGGAGGTAAACCGGTAGATCAAAAATTATATAGATCCATGATTGGTAGTTTGCTCTATCTTACCGCATCTAGGCCCGATATCATGTTTAGTGTTTGCATGTGTGCTAGATTTCAAGCCGTACCAAAAGATTGTCATTTGATGGCGGTCAAGAGAATTCTAAGATATTTAAAACATTCCATCCATATAGGTTTGTGGTACCCCAAAGGTGCAAAATTTGAGCTAATTGGCTATTCCGACTCGGACTATGCCGGTTGCAAGGTTGATCGAAAAAGCACTTCTGGGGGCTGTCAATTCCTTGGGAGGTCTCTTGTTTCTTGGGCCTCTAAGAAACAAAACTTCGTTTCCCTTTCCACCACCGAGGCAGAATATGTCTCCGCGGGTAGTTGTTGTGCTCAATTACTTTGGATGAGGCAAACCTTGCTTGATTATGGAATAGAATTCTCAAATGTCCCTCTTCTTTGTGACAATGATAGCGCCGTCAAAATTGCCAACAATCCCGTCCAACACTCTAGAACCAAGCATATTGATATTCGCCATCACTTTCTAAGAGATCATGTTGGCAAAGGTGACATTGTCATTAGCCACATAAGAACCGAAGATCAATTAGCGGATATCTTTACCAAACCACTTGATGAATCCCGCTTTTGTAAGCTTAGGAATGAATTGAACATAATAGACTTCTCAAATGTGGCTTGAAATCATGCATATATGTGAGTTTTAGATTTTTCTATCCGTATGTGACATATATGTATGCTTTTATGCTTGTAGTGCCATATTTGAAGTTCATGTGCTCTTATATGTTTTCCTAAGGCTATACATTAAGGGGGAGTATATGGTTACTTTTATATGTTGGAAATTGCTTAGTATGTTGAAAAACAAAATTTGGAAGTTTTGGAAACTTGAAGAGTCTAGTTTTGAGTTAAATCGGATTTTCCCATAGTTTCATTTCAAGACATATTTTGAACTTTTGCCCAAAACAAAACTTGTAGAGATGGATTATATGATCATTTTTCATATTCAAATGTTTTAACTTTATCCATCCTATCAAAAGATATTTAAAAATTGAAGTTCAGACAAGAGTTCGGACGTGTTGGGAACCGCGGCCGCAAATGGCCTCTTTTTGAACTTAAAAATTTGAAAACTTGATGCTTTATAAACCTTGGGAGTTATACTTGGTTTCTGCAAAGTCTGAAATTTTTCAAAATTAGTTTGCTATATTTTTCACTTTTACTCCCTTTGTGCTTTGAAATTTAATGGCTGGGCATAAGTACCGTCGGTCTGACCGGGTCTACTTGGCCGGTCCGACTGCCCTTGCTGAGTCGGTCCGACCGGGCCTACATGGCCGGTCAGACAGGGGCTCGGGCAGGGATATAACTCCCCTCTCTATTCAGTTTTCTCTCCCCTCTATTATTCATCTTCTCTCAAACCGAGTTCCTCTCCTCCACTCTTGCCCCCAATCCTCAAAACTTCGTTTCGTCGATCTTCTTGCCGGTCCAACCGGTGGATCTTCTCCGGTCCGACCTCGAGTTCATTTTCCCTTGCCGGTAAGAATCTCCTCCGATTAAATCCCTTGATTTCATCCCCTTGGAGGCTAGGGTTAGGGTTCTTGTTCATGGGCATGCATGTCATCTTGCCAAGGCTAAATCCTTCTTTAAATTCAATTGTTAGCCTTGTGGTACCATTTCCTATGCCTCTATGCAATTTGATATGGCAAATTTGAATATAGAGAAATTTTGTGCAAAAGGGGATTTGTGCCCGGGTTGCTAGGCCGGTCATACTGGTTGGCAATGGGCGGTCAGACCGGTTGGCAATGGGCGGTCAGACCGACCATGTACTGGCGGTCAGACCGGCCCAATTGCCTCGGTCAGACCAGCCTCCCAAATCACGCACCTCTTTTGCTCATCATTGCTCTTTGATGCTTTTGCCCTCTAGCAAATTCATAGATTGTCTCAAATCATATCTTTTATCTTATCTTGGTTAAATCTTTGATTCAGTCATGTCTCACGCCGGTCGTTCTCAAGGAAATGAGCGTCGCTCAAAATTTGTCGAGAACCGTGGCCAATCGTCCCGGCACTTTCAAGATGACAGTGATGAGGATTTTGCCTATGAGGATGACAACTCTGAGAATGAGGAAGAATTGGCTCCTCAGCCACCGGCAGCTAGTGAAGATCCTTTTGCATCTTTGGAATTCAAAGTGGATGTCCGGAATCAAGAGAATTTTGCTCGTTTGCGCCATCACAACCAATTTCTCAGACCAAGAGATACCTCAGATCAGCGGTTTCACACCAAGTTTCAGAAAGAGGTATACAACATTGCTTATGAGAACCGTTCTTTGGCTCCTCATAAGTGGATTTCTTGGAGGGATCTGAGTGGAGAGGCTGCAGCTCTCAGGAATATATTTGGAACTGTTGGTATTAACAAAATAGTGAGTTTAAAGCAAGATTTCAATTGGGATGTCATCCGTCAGTTTTATGCCACAGTGTTCATACCCGCCACTTGTGACTCTCTTACTTGGATGACTGGAGATATTTTCTGCATTGCTACAAAGCAAGAAATTCAGAGTGCTTGGGACATAAGGTTCTCTTCTTGCCTCAGATTGCATGATGAGTTTACTCATAACCCCTTGTCAGAAGAAGAGATGGCACAATTCTACATCCCTTCTGCAGCTCACAAGATTGGAGGGGTTACTGGGATGAAGACTCTTCATAGTGTGGCACATCGCATCCTGCGGCACTACATTTTACCTCGTCTGGGTAACAATGATGCCATTCGTGGTGTTGCTTGGACTCTTCTGGACGCAGTGATGACTGGAAAGAGGTTTGATGTCATCCATTTGATGCTATATGAGATGGCACTCTCAAAGGGAAGCCTCACTCTTGGAGTCTACTATGCTCCGTTCATCATGAGATTGATTTTGAGCAAAGTAGGGAATGTGAATGAGCGCCTTGATATTACTCACTCTCAGTATAGGCCTCGCTTCTCGGCTACTCCTTTGGCTCCAGCCGCCGATCCAGCTGATGTGGGTGCAGGACAGCCTCATTCTCAGGACATTCCTAGCAGCTCTTTTGCTCCTCCACAGGACTCTGGATCTGGTGCTTTTGGTCATTCTCCTTATTTTGGTATGGATGCCACTCAGTTCTTTGATCCAGTGCTTCAACAAGTGACAACTGGCTTTCTTCAGTTAAATGCAAGGATGGATCAAATGGCTTTAGGACAGGAAGCAATCACCTCACATTTGCAGAACCTTCAAGGTGGTCAAGAGAGTATCAACTCCAGGATTGACACTCTTTCTTCTCGAGTTGATCGGCTAGATTCATCTTCCTCAGCAGGATATCCTCTTCAGTACCAGCGCCGTCGTCGTCACCTTGATGATTCTCAGCCTCCTCCTTCCCAGGATTAGTCTCTCTTTTTTGGTTCTTGATGCCAAAAGGGGGAGAAGCAGTAGAGATAAGAAGTTTAGGGGAGAAGGAGAGATTAGAAAGAAATAGTCTAGACTAGTCTGCTCTATATTTATATCTATCTATCTATGGTTGGTTGTATGACGAACACTATTTGCTTTCCATGCTGTGATGAACTTAATTTGAACTATTTGCTTTTATTATGAAAAACTCTCTCATGTGCTTTGCTTCATTGGATTTTTGAATTGTGTTTGGAATTATAACTCATATCTTGCTCCACATATTTGCACCCCATCACTCTGTTAGGGGGAGCTTTGCGCTTAATTGAAGATATTGTTATCATCATATTTCTTTATCTCTGAAATGTTTGTCATCAATTACCAAAAAGGGGGAGATTGAAGATCTAGGCCCCATGTGAGTTTTGGTAATTAATGACAAACGCGCGTTTGTGGACTAATATTTTTTCTTAAGTGTGAAGGAAATGAGTAGGTCCCGCGCAAGTGGAGCACAAGATGGAAAACCCGAAGATCTGGACGTTTAAAGGCTATGGCAAAAGGTTTGAAGGAATCTAGAAATTGATCGAGGTGTTTGGAGCGATCAATTAGGCTAGGTTTAAATTTTGTTTTTGCCGTACTATAAAGAGGGGTTGCATCTTGGTTATGAGTTGATTTTCAAGTGCCAATTTGCATTGCATGGAGTATCTTTTGAACATGTGTGTTTGTTGCAAAAGTTACCACTTTGGCTAAATTCCTTGGAAACACAAAATGCAGCTTTTGTTGGAGTTGTCTAACCCTGGCGGTCTGACCGACCATATGGGTCCGGTCAGACCGGCTGGAGTTGGGCGGTCCGAACGGCCAGGGGGTCGGTCTGACCGGGTTGCGCAGTACTGGAAAACTGCTGGTTTACAGAGCCGACGGGAGCACTATCGGTCCGACCGAGCCGATGGCCGGTCAGACCGAGTAGGGTCGGTCCGACCGGGCCAGCATGGCCGGTCAGACCGAGGTGTCCTGTCACATCAGTAAACGGCTAGTTTTCTAGTCGTTGCAGTTGAGGTTGGTCAGACTGGCCCAAGATGGGCGGTCAGACCGACAGTGCGTAGAGAGCCACCTAACTCGTGTAACGGCTAGTTTTTGGGTGTGTGGCTATATAAACCCTTGCTACAGCTCCTTTGCTAGACTTTTGGCATTCATTTGAGCATACTTGAGCACAATAGAGTCTCTCCCACCATTGAGCACTAATTTGAGCACTAGTGAGGTTGGGAAGAAAAAGGGTGGTCAAGTGTTTGAGTTGATTGCATTGCATTGGCATTTTGGTACTTGATCCTCTTCTCCTAGCTTTGATTGCAGCTTGTTACTCTTGGAGATTGCCATCTCCTAGACGGCTTGGAGAAGAAACCGGTGATCTCTCCTAGAAGGTTGTGGAGGAGACCCGGGAGGTTGTGAAGGTTGGAGCTCGCCTATCCGGAGTGGAGAAGAGCTACCACTAGTGATCGAGGCCCGAGAGTTGCACTTCTGGTGCCGGCTCATCTTCAAGCTAATTTCTCTTTAAGAAATCTGAGGCTTGGTGAAGAGAGCGGTCAAGTGAAACTCGCCTCAACGAGGACGTAGGAAATTAGCAAATTTCCGAACCTCGGGATAAAATTCGGTTGTCTCTTGTCCCCTTTTTTATTTTGAGCAAGTTAAATTGTGCAAGCTTACTTTTCTAGAGTAATCTACTTGCCATCTTAGGTTGCACTATTTGTTCTAGCTGTTTGATACCATTGCCTTAGGTCCTTGCTTATTGTTTAGCTAAAATTGAATTAGTTTTAAAAACCGCCTATTCACCCCCCTCTAGTTGGTACATCGATCCTACAGATGCGAGGAAGTAGAGAAAGAATGTTCTGTTCAGCTACTGCCCCCTTTATATAGCTCTTATGCGGAGGGAGACAGAAAGCCAACAGTCACCACAATTAAGCTCGTTCATCAAGAGGGATACGGAAGGCCAACGGTCTCGTGATTAAGATCTCTCATGAATGGGGAGACGGAAGGTCAACGGTCTCACGATTAAGATCTCTCATGAATGGGGAGATGGAAGGCCAACGGTCTCGCGATTAAGATCTCTCATGAATAGGGAGACAGAAGGCCAACGGTCTCGCGATTAAGATCTCTCATGAATAGGGAGATGGAAGGCCAACAGTCACCGCAATTAAGCTCTCTCATGAAGAGGGAGACGAAAGGCCAACGGTCATCGCCATATTTTAGGGTGGCGCGACACAGTGGCAAAACATGGTTCTATTACCGTCGCCGCACACGCCCTTAGTCTACCTCAACTTCTCAATAGACACACAATCAGTCCATCTATTTAAGTTGAGAAAAAGACATATGAATATTCAATATGGGACTAAAAGTTTTAGTGCACTGTAGCATTATTGTGGGCCTTTGTATTTAACGTATTATTGAATAAATTAAAATGGGACAAGCCCATGTATATCCAACGAAACCGACTGAAAGTACATCTTTCCCTTCTTAATAGAAACTTTTAAAGGCAGAGAGTATTATAACTGTACACTGTCAATTCAATCAGTTCTTCCCAACCCAATTTGGCCACATTTACTGGGTATGGTGAGATCGATCTACGTGACTGAGGATAAAATGAAAATGAAATCAAGCCATAGGATATGGAAAACCTATAAACACACAGATGAGATTGTTTAAGATATGATTTTAATTATCTAAAACAATGACATAAACCGACGGCAGAAAGAAAAGAACATAATATCCTAGCATCAAAAAAAGAATATTCTTTGATGAGATTATTGACATGACTGGATAATATTTGGCAATCGGCAGTCTTTGTTCTTTTTTAAAAAATCGTCTCTAGGAATAATTGATAAAAATATTGTATTTTGTTGCTCATTGTGGACATTTAAGTAGGTTCATGACTCGCATGTTTTAATAGTATGTACATGGGGTGTGATATAATCTAATAGACAATGAGTTTTGTAGTATATGTGCAGTTGAGGCCAAGTGGCATTGTCAAATTCCCATTGACAAGCAAGGATGTGAGCAACATTTGAAGTTTAGTAGTGGCCCTTTTTACTAAACCAGGACACAAGACCAAGACATCCTAGTTTGAGTAGTTTCTGAATAGACTACCACAATTTTGCGCAGATCTGCACAGTGGTATGGCCCATCTGATAGTTGAATCCAAAGAAAGCTCTTCTAGAGGCAAAAAGGAAATAAAATCTATCCAATTATGGAGGCGACAGGGCGTATTGTTTTGTTTGGTGAACCCCCTCATTTTGTAAAATGAATGTGTATAAATGTAGCATTGCTCCATATATTTAAAATTACACAATCTGTTTTGGAAAGAACACTTAACCTTACTTTGAGAAATTCTCCTACAGATGAGCAGGTCTGTCAACAAGATTTGTTTTATGATGCAAAAATTAAATTAACTGCACAACAACAAAGTTAATAGTAAGTAGTTACGGTTACTATCACGGGTACAAGAATTTCGGTAGCGTTGGAAGGAACTAATCTTCTTTATTGTTAGGAAAAGTGGTCGAGGGCCATAACCTTGTCGGCATGGCGGAGCCGTAATGACCCGGCGCACCAACGAGGCAGGGGATACAAGGAGGCAAAGCCTAAACTAAATTCTCGACGACTCCTCTAGTGCATTGGCCTTGTTTATAAGCACATGACCAATCTAATCTAACAACTTTATTATGATTCTAACAACCTTAACCTCCTAGGACTCCTTTAATCTGACAACTAAATAGCTTGGACTCTTTATCTAATCTAGACTTAACCATACTAATCTACTACGGTACCTACAATATTGTTCACATGAACAGTACCCACAGTACTGTTCATGGGGCCTAGCCCTGATTGGGTTGCAGTATGGCCTGCAGGCCCTTCTTGCGTGGCGCATGACATCTCTTCCCCCTTGAAAACCAGCTCATCCTCGAGCTAGGTCGTTGGTGCCGCTGAGGCCTTCCATGTCGATTCCCCAAGTGCTGACCAGGCCGCCGTCCGTGCACGCGATGATGCCACCAGGACACATCGGGGCGCACCCGCCCAGCTTTGTCGGTCCTGCCACCGCCGTTGGAGTTCCGCAAGCCATCGTCGGCCGCACCCAACCGCTCACCGATCTGCACAGTCAGGGGAGTAGCGCTGGCCTCCGCAACTTTGTTGATGTTGTCGATCGAGCCATCGAGAGTGCCCCTGTGGACGCCTAACCTAGCCCTATCGAGACTACCCATGTCACCGCTAGGGCGGCCCTGCCCATTTCCTAGATCCACCATGCCTTGAGCGCCCTCCTGCATGCTCACGCCCTTGAGGACACCGCCTCCACCGTGGCATTCCTACCACCAGCAGCTTGGCCGCCGCTGTCGCATGCATCGCGCTGTCCACATCGTTGGCACCCACGCCACCAATCACGTCGAGGACACTGCCTCTACGCCCGCTCGGGTCATCGCCAACCATGGAAGTCGACTGCATCGCCGTCATGGCCCTCTCGACCTAGGCCGCACAAGCTCCTCCTGCCAGCGACGCCTACACCTAGGGAGGGACACGTCATAGCTGAGGCCTCCCCTATCGAGGTTGTCGTCCGTGGCTAGGTGGTTGCCCCTGCTGTCGTCAACTGGGATCCTGGTGCTGAGGGTTGAGCCCGCCGCCAGGTGCCGATCCAATCCAAACGTTGGTGTGGTGCAATAGTAGGGAGATGGGATTGGGGACCCGCCTAGGAGCCTTGGTACGTGACAAAATCCATCATGTGGGGCTGGGTCTCCACGTCGGATCGGTTCCTACTGATTTCGAGCGGCTATCTTGGTCCCAGGTGGTGCGGCGGACAAATCTCCACCGGTCCCTCCTGCTGCTCCGGTTGCTGCCACTGATGTCGCCGGCAACACGTCTGTTGGGGGTCCATCGCTTGCCCCGAAGATCTGATTCTCCTGGCGTAGGACAACAAGTCTAAGACTCCGCTGCTGCATCTCGATGTCACTGTTTTTGCCAACGAGAGAGCATGCTAGATCCTCGAGGCAGCCGGAGGCATGGTGGGCGAACCAGTGGGCTCTGATACCAGATTATCACGGGTACAAGGATTTCGGTAGTGTTGGAAGGAGCTAATCTTCTTTATTGATATGAAAAGTGGTCAAGGGCCTGAACCTCGTCGACGCGGCAGAGCTGTGATGACCTGATGCACCAACGAGACAGGAGATATAGGGAGGCAAAGCTTAAACTGAATTCTCGATGACTCCTCTAGTGCATTGACCTTGTTTATATAAGCACAAAGCCAATCTAATCTAACAACTTTATTTTGATTCTAACAAAATGGTCCTAATCTAACAACTTTATTTTAATTCTAACAAAATCTAACCAAACAGCTTAGACTCTTTATCTAATTTGGACTTAACCATACTAATCTACTATAGTACCGACGGTATTATTTACGTGAATAGTCACGGATCTGCCCTGATTGGGTTGCGGCCCTTCTTGCGTGGCGCATGACAGTTACATTATTCCTACAGCACAGGAATCATATATATTAGTACTTGAGGAAGCTTTTTATATCATCAAGCTTCATGTTGGTTTCAACTGGTATGTAAAAGGGCCAGAGTATATATGAAAAGAGCTCAATAATTTGATCAGCAAAGGTCTCAGAATAATTCCTGTGGCAATTTGATAACAGTCTACAAGTAAACGCTACTATGACAAATGATGAAATGAACAGTTCAGTTAATCTTATTTGTTGGAGGCACACATCACACAGAACGATGAACCTATTTAACTAAATTTATTGCTATAAACAAGCCAATCTTAATACCTGTTCAATAAAGTTTTTTTTATCTCCTAAAGGTTACTATACGGAAACAGAGCCCAAAAACATCAACTAAAATATTGCAGACAGGCAGGCACATTTTTACTTTTTTCCAGGCACCGACAACAGATGTTGAAGTCTTGTTGCTGTTATAATTATGACTGATAAAGATAAACTCCAGGCAAAAAAAGTGGCACAAATGGAGTCATGTGGCAATGATACAGAAAAATGACTGAGATAAAAAAAACAAAATACATTCAGTGTTGTATACATGATGATATTACAAACAAAACCCACGTGCTAACATACAGAATATAAAGTGAGGTGTTATTAACTAAGTAATCTAAAGCAGAAGAATTTTTTTGGCATGCAGATTCCTTTACAAAATAATAAGATACTAATAAGATTTCATGGGAAAAGGAGACCTATGAAGTGTTGCTAACTTGCTAAGTATATATACATTTTCCATACATAAGCTCAAGTACAACGGTGCAACCTTCAAATGATATACTCAGGGTAATTCTGAAATCATCATAAAAGAGGATGTGCTCTTGTGAAAATAAAAACTCCACCACCACTGACTGAACGCCCCAGGAGCATATCACGGTCAAGGTAAGAAAGATAGTATAGTCCTCCAGGTGATCGCCTGGCATTCAATTTCAATTTAGAACTTACAAAATACAAGAAGCAAGAAATATAAGAAAGTAGAATGGAAATGTACCTTTCAGGGCCATTAACAGGAACTTGAGCTCGAAAAGTTTTAATAAACTGCAATATCTACATGAACAAACATACTTCAATGAAACACTTGTTTGATGGTAAGGTAAACCCAAACTACAAAACACATCACAAATGTACAAATGCTGGTCATAAATATTAATAACTCTCCACTTCATCTTTCTCTAGACAAAAAAAACAAGAACATTTATATACTGCAGATATTACCAGCTCTCAGAATTGAGAATAACTCATTTATAAACAGATGCCTATGTTTGGTTTGTCAATGACAAAAAATGAAGGGAAAATGGACTAATTAAGGCCCCTTGATTAACACGTAAGTCGGTCAATGCAACTCAATTAATATATCCTGACATACCTGAAGGCTCAAAAATGACCGAGGAAGTATAGCAGGAGCTATTAGTGCTTGTAGCTGCTCACTAATCTTGATATTTTGTACAGCAACCTGTTAAACAATGGATCATAACTAGTAAATAAAACTAAATACCAAAGCCACACATAAAAAGAAGATATATCATGAAAAACGAAAAAAGAGCCAAAAAACCAAAACAATAAGAATTCTCTAGAAGGCATGGCATATAACTGTGGATGACAATAGCAGCAGACAAATAAAGAAACCTCAGCATTGCAGATGACTCATATCCATGAGTAAGAAAGTTAAGTATTATGATGATATAATGGTTTGTCATCTATACATTGTCTGGTTACATCCAACCATCATCTAGCATGAGAAGAATCATGGAGTGCCAACTCCTAGTGTACTTCATATTCTACTTGGTGAGTGGATATCCCATCAGTTATATTTAGTATTTACCATAGCACACCAATGTAACCAAACATCTCAATATGTCTGGCCTAATGTAACAACATGAATGCCATTTTTTATATTGCAACACTTGAATCAAATAAGAAGGTTTAGATATTTTCAAATCAGAAAAATACCTCCTCAAACTGAAGGAAGATATTGCGCTTAGACAAGACATCAAATTTTGCAGAGACCATCAGTGTTGCACCATCTTGCTCCTATAGAGATTACTAACAACAATCAAACACAGAAGAGCTACAGAAAACAGGATTGAAGACTCAAAATAAGTGGTGGTTTATCAATGATAAGCAACGATTTGGAAGTTGAGTAGTTGGTTACTGCAAAATATGGACAGAAGCATGACATTATGATTTATGATATTTTCTAACTTTCCAAGGTACTAGGCAAAATGACCACAATGAAAAAAACAGAATAAGAATAGGACACATAATAAAAATTTACCTCCAGCAAGTTCTCAATACTCCACCGCACAACATTCCGCACAACTCCACCATCTGACCTATCCTTGCATTCAAATTTCTGATATATTTGCCCCACCTGCATATATCCATAATCACCACCCCCATCATATGGCTGAATTGATTCCAACCCTTACACCAAATTTGCAGTGCACAATTACCAAATAACAGAACAACTGCACTACCAGATGAATCAAAATTTTGAAGTACGAGCAATTGAATCAACATCTCTAATAGCTCAAGCTTTCGTTAGAATGATTAAGTGGCCACAATAGATCGGAATAACACATTAATTTCATCCAGTACTCCGAAGCCCACACTAAGAAACACTTTCAGTTTTTCTTTTTTGAAAATTGTTGTAGGGTATGGATTTATGGTATCTGCAATTGTCAAGGACTAAATTGATGTCATCTTTAATTGTTAATAATTAGTATCAAGTTGTTAAGGAAGACCGACAGAACACACCTGCAGGAGGGGGAGCCTCTCGGCCGCCTCGAACAGCACAAGCACGTCCGACGCCGAAGTGTAGCACAGCCTCCAGGTGCCATCGAGCGCCGCGAGGTCCAGCGGTGATCCCTCCCCGGCGCCGAGCTCCTCCACGCACACCTACACACAGCACGCACATCGGATATTCGGACCCCCCTCCCCGCGTCATAATCCCGCGCAGGGCTGCCTAACACGAAGGATAAACCGTGTAGTTTGGTCTCGTACTATGGCCTCCTCGATGGCCGCGCGCTGGTCGGGGCTGTCCGTAGAGCCGCGCCCCGTCTCTTGCACCGCGCGCAGCAGCTCGTGCTTCCGCCGCTCCGTGTCCACCGCCTGCAAGCAGCGAGGGGGTTAGAGATCCGCAGCGAGCGGGCCGCTTCCCGTAACAATACGAATATTGCACGCGCATTACGGGGGAGGAGGAAATGGCCGGCGAAGCCGTTGCCGCGGCGGCGAGGCCCTGATGCCTGCCCTCATGGCAGAGACGGGCGCTTCTCGGAGACATGGAGATGCGTGAGGTACACGCCAGGAAAGGTGCCTGCGCCGCCGGAGGCGGCAGGGAGGGAGGAGAGATCGAGAGGCGGAGGAGGGGAGCCGCGGCGAGCGCCATTTTTTCCTCTCGCTGGAGTGGATGAAGCGCGGTGGCCTGACCGCTGCCACAGTGCCACCGCTCGGTTTGTTTTGCCCTTTTGCGTTTGCCAAAGAATCGAACGCAACCAGCTTGCCGTCGTCATCAGTCGTCCATCAATATATGGACGGCCAGATCTTATCCCCTCTTCTACTCCACTAACAATATATGGACGGACAGATCTTATTATGCCTCGGTCGTATGGGCCTCAGATCTGCAATCCCATCCTATCTGCGTACTTGGTCTGGGCTTTTATTTCAATGAAATCTTGTACAAAATAAGACTCAAATTTTCAGCAAATTTAACTAGTTTTGTGGAATTATAACCAAATCTGAGTGATTTTGCACAACTAAATTATTTAAACTTACATTAAATATTGTATAAAATAAGACTCAAATTTTCAGCAAATTTAACTATTTTTATGGAATTGTGACTAAATCTAAATGATTTTTCGCAACTAAATTATTTAAATTGATATTAAATATTGTATAAAATAAGACTCGAATTTTCAGAAAATTTAACTAGTTTTGTGGAATTATAACTAAATCTGAATGATGTTGTGCAACTAAATTATTTAAACCGATTTCTTAATTCTTACGTATAAATTTAAAATAATTTATAGGAATTAGTGAGAGTACTGCTTTAATCGGCTACGCCTGACTCCGAGAGCCGAAAACTCGTGTAAGTTACATGCCTACAACTCCTCAACTATTGGATCTTAGTGTGAATTTTGATATTATGTATTTAAGTATTAAAAACTATTTAAATAATTTCTAAAATAGGTTTATAGGTGGTTTTAATGATGTACATGTTATATAAGTGACAATATATCTCCATCGCAATATGTGATTAGTAATATAAGTAATTATCTTTGTGTTTACTTGTTAGGTTACGTTGTATTACTTACATGATCATATCGATCCACAGCCTAGACAACAAGTTTTTTTACCACATTTCCAAAATGCCACAATCTTCTCGATTCCTCGTGTTTTTACCATCTATTCTCAATTCAAACGATACATGCAAGACACGTAAAATTCCAACATTGTTCGTTTACCTAAAAAAACATTGATCGGGGTTCAGAAATACAGCATCAAAAAGAAAAAAACCAATATAACATAAAAAGAAAAAGAACCAATAATACAAGAAAAATACAGACATATGCTACTCTAAGTATGTAGATGATGTGCATGTACTCGCTGACATAGATTGCGGTTTCCTTTAATCGGAGATAAAAAAATTGTAGGCTTGATTTTGATATTATCAGCCAAAGTTTAGGAGGGCAAAATTTTCTAAAAACTTGTTTGGCAGGCATCAATCCCGATCCATTTACATGGATTGACTGGAATTGATTACTACCTAGAGAATATCATTGTCACACAAAAACAATAGCAAGATGAAATTTAAAGGATGTTGGTTAAGTTGGATTGAGGGCTTGGGGCCTTTATTTATATTTATATTATTAACGTGTTTTAGTATAAAACAGACAACTCTCTTTTTCTCTTTTTATCTATATGTTGACATATATATCGTTTGTGTAAAGTGCTATATTATTGTATCAATAAAAGTAAGGAGTTATATAGATTTTTTTTCAAAAAGGAAAAAAAGAAGAGAAAACGGCCAGTCTACTCTGCCACCGTCGGGAGTGGCTCGAGCCGCCGAGTCGTTCTCGTGGACTCGGCCAGGGCCGTTCCTGGGCCCGGGCGAGAGGGGCGACCGCCTAGGGCCCAGGAAAATTAGGGGCCCCTAATTTATATATAAATTTATATATGTGTATATAACTTAGTATTTTTATATTTTTTATACTACAGTCCACAACTCAAAAATGGTTCAACATGTAGCACAACAAATTTACAAATTGGAACTTTACCTAGCACCATATCGCCCTTAGTCCAATGTAACACGCTAGCAAGCAGTCCAGCATGGGCAAATGCAAGATAGCTAGGCAGCCACACAATGATGCTTGTCCTCTCGTGATATCGCCCAAAATCCTCGCCTGCTCACTCGGCAACCTAAATCCCCTATTCGTCGGCTCACAATGGCACGACTCCCGCTATGACAATGCCGCAATGGGCAACGAACAATAGACGATCAAGGTTTTCGTCGCCTCAACCACTCCACTGGAGCCTAAAGCGCTAGTGAGTGGTGATCGGTCCAAATCTCATCCTAAATTCTAATGCTAGGCTGGTGGATGGTAACAACGATGGTTATGCCCTCGCGGTGAGCCATGTGAGTGATCTGACTGATAACATGGTAGGAGGTTGCGCTATCGATTCGCCGATTCTCACCTACCACCGTTGCTCATCGCTAATACCTTTGTACGTCTATCCATGCGATTCGCGCACCCACTGATAATAGATCAAAGGGCCCCTAAATTTTTTTTCGCCTAAGGCCCCCAAAATGTTAGGAACGGCCCTGGACTCGGCGTAGCGGCCGGGCGCGAGCAGCTCCCTCCCCGCGCCTCCCCTCTGAGGATTTTTTTCGGCTATTCAGCTCAAGGTGACCCCTCTAGAGTCTAGCCCCGTTCCTCCAAGCTCCACCAGTCTATCCCGTTCCGTTCGTTGGTTCATGCCTCGGGTTGCGCTGGCCGCACCCTGCGTAGCCGAATTCCGCTTTCTCCGGCCGCGCGAATGGAGTCCCCGGACAGCTGGTGCTCAGGGCCCCGGTCGACCCTAACCCTACCGGAGTGCTGGCCGCCGCTAGCTGGAATTCTAGGCCCTTAGGAACTTTCCGATCGGACTGATGCACACCTACGCACTTGGTTGTGTCTAATGTTAGTTTCCACCTAATCTTATTGTTGTTTTCCATTTTCCATATTGTGCACTTCATAGTTCCCAGTTCCCACCCATATATGTCAACTGTACACTTGTTGATTATGTCTAGTGTAGTTCTACTGTATTTTGGCAATTTAGCATGCATATGTTGGCTTGATTATTGTGTATAAGTCATCATTATTCACCAGGTTTTTATTACCACGTTCATTACTTTGAATCTAGTACTGCATCAAGATCACACTGATTGAAAAGCTGGTCGCTAGGATTTGTTCGTTGTGAAAATGCTAGTGTAAGTATCATGCGATGCAATCTGACGTGTAAGTGAAGATCTTGCTGTACAAGTGTACAAGGTCAATTTTAGTTTGTTAATGGACATACAAATAGTTTCTGCAGAAAATTTAGTTGTTCTAACTTCATGTCCATGTCACTACTTAGATGTTATAAATAGGGATATTTTACTTATTCCCTCCGTCCCAAGTTATAGCTATTTCTAAACTTTGGTGCGGTTACTAAGATATAACGAAAAAAACCCAAATTATCCCTCAATTAGTACTCCAAACAATTAGTACTACATGCAACTAGCACTTCACAGGGGTAAATAGGAAGATTTACGGGGAAAAGTTGAAGTTGTAATTTTTGGGACAAAATTTGAATGGTAGAAATGGTTGTATTTTGGGACGGAGGGAGTATTAGTTAATTTCTGAATCAAACATGGACTTGTTTATGTGGAAAAAACTAGCCCATAGAATTCAAGGGACTTTCCTCTCATACTCTATAGGTCATGAATTTCCACAGCACTCAACTCCTTGTGCCTCCTCCAGGAATTCCAGAGAGAGGAGCATATATGAGTACATGACTTTGCCATTTGTCTCTTCTGCCAACGGCAAACCTTTGGTATCAGATGATGACATTGATACAGAAGAAATGACACCCACATTGTTTTATGTGGGCTCCATGAATTATTAACATTTCTGTTGTCAGTGTTGTGTTCTAATACTGGCATACATCTAGGATTATATTTGTTGCATCGGTAGATCTAGAAATGGGCCAATCTATATAGTATTATTTGAATCAATATTCTTGGTGTGGCTTTCATGGGATTGCAATTCTAGGATGAGGGCTGGCGATTGCTGCTTGGCATTTCTGTGCACCTTTCTACCTGTGGCAACCTTCCAATGTCATAGGCTGGGTTCATAGAGAGATGAATGGGATCGTAGATTGTACTTGAACATAGCAAGAGGACGTGGACCTGGACCTCATCGGTGTGGCAGAGCCATGACGTCTGACACACCGACGAGGCAGGGCTCAAATCCATGCCTTTGGATCTAAATTATTGATGCTTTATTTCATAGCGTCTGCTGGCAGTTGGCACACACACACAAACACATATATTCCAACCTAATAACATCATAGCTATTTTAAAGGAGATAACAGATTCTGATTCTAGAGATAAGCTATTATACCTTATTCCTAACCAGGACTCTATAGTAAATACTATTCCTACTTTTTTTCTGCTACAGTCCACGTGGTACTGTTCACATCCTATATTGGGCTATGTTGTGGGCCTTGGCCTCTAGGCCCATGCCCATGGCATCCAAACTATAAAGGATCAATTAGAATTTATAATTGTGTGGAAGGACTAATGGATTATGGCCCTTATTGTTGTGCTGTTAGGGTGGGCCTGACGTACGGGCAGCGCGCGCACAAGTGCGTACAGCTGGCCCCCTAGTCAGCCAACAGGTTATCTCTGGGTTGTTAGCTATTAAGATCAGGTTTATCTTTATCTTTTGGTTGTTAGCTATTTGTTAGGAGATTAGATCTGGTTGTTAGCTAGCTTCGGTGGTTTATAAACCGAAGGCATGGGATTATGAAGGCAGGTTTTGATTGGGATAGGCTAGCCTGTTTGGCTTGGCTAAGAGCCCTTGTCGTGCGTCGCCTGCACCATCACGGCGTCGCCGCGTCGCCGCAGCTTGGAATGTCGGCCGGCCAGTTCTTCTAAATATAATCTTCGTTCAAGTGTTCATCCATTCCTTTCGTCTTCTTCGTCCGGTGACAACTTGGTATCAGATTCCCAGGGTGCTTCCGCCACCAAGATGAGTGGTCAGTCGGTGCCTGACGACAATTTAGGGAAGAAGGATGAAGATCCCATCACTACCATCCTCAACCGCCTTAGTGCCATTGAGGATATGATGTGGCCGCTGATTCCGCTGGCCGATCAGGTCGGCGCCATGGAGACCACACTGACCGAACAAGGACAACAACAACAGATGTTGAGCGTAGGCCTTCTTCGTGTCGAGCGCGGCTAGGGCGCAGGTCGCACCCCACAGGCAGGAGGACGATGCCCAGGAGACGATCACGACGATGATGGCATGGGGGATTCGTTACCATGGATGAACCGTTGTGAGCGCTACTTCAAGATCTGTCACACGCCGAAGCACCGGCGAGTGGCCTGTGCATCGTTCTACCTCACGGACGACGCTCAACTTTGGTACCACCGGCTGGAACTCAATATACGGGGGTACCCCCGTGGCCGAGGTTCGTGGCCTTAGTGAACAAGAGGTTCTGACCCCCTGACCGACAACCCGATCAATGAGATCTCCCTCCTTAGGTGCGACGGCTCTGTCGATGACTTCGCAAAGCGTTTCATGGCGCTTTCATGCTGCGACACCGCCATAACCGAAGCTCATCAAGTCCAACTGTTCATTGCCGGCCTCGGCAAGCCACTACGAATGGTTGTCGTGCTGCAACGACCAACATCTCTGGATAACACGGTGATGTTCGCCCAAGCATTCGAGCAGCGTGATCTAGCACTACAGTCGACACCGACTCCTTCTGTCGTGGCCAATCGTCAACAGGGGCGATCATCGTTCCACGTGCACCAGTCCTCTTCATCACCGACGGGCAACAATCCAGCAGCTTCATCGGCATCGGTGGACAAACCAGCGTCAAATATCCGACGCCTATCACCGGCGGAGGTATCACAACGGCGCACGGATAGGCAATGCTTTCACTGCGATGAACCATTCGGCGCCGACCACAAGCTCATATGCAAGCAACTGTTCAGCATCGAGCTCATCGACGGCGACGACTCAACACCGGCAACTGAGGACGATCTCGACCCCACCATCAGCCTCCATGCCCTCACCGGGATTACTCGGTCCGGCAGGACGATGCAACTCGTCGTCGACATCAAGGGGATCCAGATCGCTGCCCTCCTCGACTCTGGATCCACGCACAACTTCATCGACATCGAGGCGAACGAACAGATCGGGCTGGTGTTCACACCACAAGGCACCTTACAAGTTGCGGTGGCCAATGGCGATCGCATCACTAGTTTAGGGTGCTGCTGGTAGATGGCCATGTGGATCGACGACGAGTGCTTCAACATCGACTGTTATGGTCTCCCTCTTGGATCCTACGAGATGGTGCTTGGCGTTCAGTGGCTTGAGTCACTGGGACCCATCCTATGGGATTTTGGCCGACGTCGCATCTCCTTCGTCCGCAACGGCCATCAGGTGGCATGGTCGGCCAAGGACACGACACGCCCGGACGCCACCCTGTACTCGGCCGAGGGTGAGTTGATGGACGAGCTGCTGCTACGCTATGAGGCCTTGTTCAAGGAGCTGACTGAGCTTTCTCCTCGTCGAAGCCGGAGTCATTAGATCTGTCTACTGCTGGGGTCACCACCGGTTGCGGTTCGGCCTTACCGGTACGCCCATGCACAGAAGGTAGAACTGGAACGCTAGTGCGATGAGATGCTACGACAAGGGGTGATCCATCCAAGCTCCTTGGCATTCTCGGCTCCAGTCCTGCTGGTGAGGAAAGGGGATGAATCCTGGCGGTTTTGCGTCAACTATCGCACCTTGAACAACAACACCATCAAGGATAAATTCTCGATCCCAATCGTCAAAGAGCTATTGGACAAACTTCGTGGTGTTGTCTTCTTCACCAAGCTGGATTTTCGCTCGGGATACCATCAAGTGCGGATGCACAAAGACGATGCGGAGAAGACGGCATTCTGAACACACCAAGGGTTATTCGAGTTCCTCGTCATGCCCTTTGGATTGACGAACGCACCGGCAACTTTCCAAGCATTGATGAACGACACCCTGCGGCCATTCCTTCGCCGGTTAGTACTCATCTTTTTCGACGATATTCTCATCTACAGTGCGTCGTGGTCGGAGCACCTCCGCCACATCAATATGGGGTTGGCTAAATTACAGGAGCATCAATTGGTGGTCAAACGCTCGAAGTGCACCTTCGGCAAGTGGTCGGTCGCCTATCTCGGCCATGTGATTTTAGTAACCGACATCACCATGGACGCACAGAAGGTCCGTGCGATACTGGAGTGGCCCTGCCCCATTCGGCCAAGGTAGTACGGTCATTCCTCGGACTCTCCGGATACTATCATCGCTTCATCAAGGACTTTGGCGCCATCGCTCAGCCCCTGACATGTCTTCTCCACAAGGACGGGTTTAGTTGGGGGTCGGAGGCGGAAGCTTCATTCAAGGCGCTGCAGCAAGCCCTCACCACAGCACGTCAGCACCGACATTGCAGCTGCCCGATTTCACCAAGGAATTCATTATTGAATGTGATGCATCGGGTTCAAGTATTGGTGGAGTACTGCATCAGGGAGGCGGGCCAGTGGCGTTCTTCAGCAAGCTACTAGCATTGCGCCACGCCAAGCTGGCCGCTTACTAGCGCGAGCTCATCGGCCTAGTCTAGGCCGTTCGGCACTAGAGGTCGTACATGTGGGGGTGGTCGTTTCTGATCCGTACGGGTCACTTCAGTCTTAAATTTCTGCTGGACCAAAGATTGTCGATGATACCCCAGCATCAGTGGGCAATCAAGTTGATCGGCTTCAACTTTCGCGTCGAGTATATGCTAGGTAGTGCTAGTGTGGTGGTCGATGCACTGTCATGCAGGGACTCCGAGGAGCAGATGGAGGCCTCGACATTGTCTGCCCTGAGTTTTACCCTTTTTGATGATTTGAGACAAGACTCGGCCATAATCAGATTGAAACAGGAAGTCCAGGCTAGGGAACACGATGATAATTGGCGCATCGTGGACGGTCTGGTGGTCATGAACGGCAAGGTCTTTGTGCCGGCCACCTCTCCGCTGCCCCAGGACATTCTGTCCAGTGCTCATGGTCAAGGCCATGAGGGCACCGAGAAGACCTTGCACCGCCTCCGAGCAGATTTCCATGTCCCAAGCGCACGAACGGTGGTCCGCGACTTTGGTCGCGCATGTCTTGTGTGCCAACGCAACAAGATCGAGCAGTTGCAGTCGGTCGGATTGCTGCAACAATTGGAGGTGCCATCAGCAGTGTGGGCGGATGTTGCTCTCGATTTCATCGAGGGACTACCAAAGGTCAATGGCAAGTTGATCATCCTCACCGTCGTCGACCGCTTCTCCAAGTATGCACACTTTGTACCGCTGGGTCATCCGTACACAGCGACAAGAGTGGCGCGTGCATTCTTTGACACCATCGTCAAGCTTCACGGGGTACCAAGTTCGATGGTGAGCGACAGGGACCCGACATTCACAGGACGGTTCTGGCAGGAGCTGTTCTCCTTGGCCGGGGTGTCGCTGCACTTGTCTTCAACATTCCACCCGCAGTCAGACGACCAGTCGGAGGCGACAAACAAAATCATCACCATGTATCTTCGGTGTCTCTTGGGTAATCGACCCCGGGACTGACTCAAGTGGCTGCCATGGGTTGAGTATTGCTATAATTCTCCATTCCAGTCCTCCCTCTGTACGTCGCCGTTCTAGGTGGTTTATGGCGAGACCTGCCAACACTCAGAGCCTACTCGCTAGGGGAGGTGCGGCTGCTGGCAGTGGAGGCTCAGCTGAAGAAACACGATGAGTTATTGGCAGAGGTGCACGAGCGCTTGGAGCAGGCGCAGTAGCAACACAAAGCGTTCTACGACCGCAAGCATCGACAGCTGGAGTTTGCCGTCGGCGAATGGGCCTAGCTGTGACTTCTTCATCGGCCAATCGCGTCCCTGGATGTGAAGGGGCGTGGTAAGCTTGGGCCCAAGTTTTACGGTCCATTCAAGGTGATAGAGCGCATCAGGGAGGTGGCATATCGCTTGCAACTTCCGGCACGAGCAAAGCTCCACGAGGTCTTCCATGTCGGCCTTCTGAAGAAATTCACAAGCGAGACGCCAACGGGACCAGGGGATCTGCCTCCTATGCGTCATGGCCAAGCCTGCCCGGTTCCGGCCAAGGTGCTTCAGGGTCGCCTGGCGCGAGGACGGAAAGAAGTACTGGTGCATTGGTTGGGACAGTCAGATGCGGATGCTTCGTGGCTCGCCGTCGAGGAGTTCCGTCAGCTGTATCCACTCTTCAAGCTTGAGGACGAGCTTCTTTTCCAGGGAGGGAGAGATGTCAGGGTGGGCCTGACGTACGGGTGGCGCGCACACAAGTGCGTACAACTGCCCCCCTAGTCGACCAACCAGTTATCTCTGGGTTGTTAGCTGTTAAGATCAGGTTTATCTTTATCTTTTGGTTGTTAGCTATTTGTTAGGAGATTAGATCTGGTTGTTAGCTAGCTTCGGTGGTTTATAAACCGAAGGCATGGGATTAGGAAGGCAGGTTTTGATTGGGATAGGCTAGCCTGTTCGGCTCGGCTGAGAGCCCTTGTTGTGCGTCACCTGCGCCATCACGGCGCCGCCGCGGCTTGGAACTCTGGCCGGCCAGTTCTTCTAAATTTAATCTTCATTCAAGTGTTCGTCCATACCTCTCGTCTTCTTCGTCCGGTGACATGTGCACTGCCCAACAATCTGGTGGTGTCTATGTGTGTGGGCTAGGCATAAATCTGCCACATATTGGGCTAGGCATTTTCCTATATTGATCTTGTTGGGGGAGATAATCCCCGGAGTCTGCGGGGTGGGCCCCCCAGCCGGGGGGCCCAAGCTTGATGACGGAGGTCACCGCCCGGAGGAGCGTAGCCGGAGGTCACCGCCCG
Organism: Zizania palustris; assembly: GCA_019279435.1. Classification (NCBI taxonomy): domain Eukaryota; kingdom Viridiplantae; phylum Streptophyta; class Magnoliopsida; order Poales; family Poaceae; genus Zizania; species Zizania palustris. The sequence goes on from JAAALK010000082.1 coordinate 30,795,910, forward strand.
GAGGAGCGTGGCCGGAGGTCACCGCCCGGAGGAGCGTAGCCGGAGGTCGCCGCCCGGAGGAGCGTAGCCGGAGGCCGCCCTTCGGCGTAGGCCACTGGAGCCCGCCTTCCGGGGGCTGAAGGTCCGAGGTTCCCGGCAGGCCCGGCGAGACGAGCCCGAGGAGAGTCTTGGCGGGAAAAGGACTAGGCGGTCGTACGAAGGACAGGATCGCGATCTTCTGAGCCGTGTCGGGCGGCGCAGGAAGAGCCCGACACGGTTGATACGCTGTCAGAATCGAATCTTCTTGTCTGTACTATGTATCGCCTATTTTGTCTGTACTACCAGTCAGAGTTGGTCGGGGGGCCGTTGGTAGCCCGGAGGCGCTTAGTCCTCTGGGCGGGGCGCCCTATAAATACCCATCACTACAGTTGTAACAGGCAGGCTGATCAAAGCATTGAATACACTATTCGCATTCTCCACTAAAACCTGCTGGTTCGATCTGTCGTTCCAACAGTTGGCGCCGTCCGTGGGGATCCTAGTCCGAAAAGCTAGTGTCCTCTACACCTATCCACTCAAAGCATGTCGAGCCGGAAGGGAGCGAGCACGGCCCCCCCTGCGCAGGTCGACTCGAACCGCTGGGGGCGAACTCGCCCCAACCGTCGACCCCAATCCTTCAGCTCCCATCACCACCACCGTCGGAGCGGCGCCCCCAGCGGTTTCCACCCAGTCGCAAGAAGAAACGCCCGGAGCTCAAGGCACCAACGGCCTACCCGAGCCAACCTCCGCCAACCTGGCCGGGTCGCCGGGCGGGCCGCCGGAGCAGCATCTCCCAGGAGGACCCCCGGTAGTAGCGTCCCTTCAGACGGACTACGTCCGCTCGCGGGACCCCGACACAACTTCCGGGGGGAAGCGGGAGCCAGGCTGACGCCCTGGCTGCCGAAAACGCCAGGCTAAAAGCGGAGCTGGCTCTGTGGCGTCAGGAAGCGTCGCTCCGGCCCCCGGCCCCCCCGGCAGCTTTCCGCGCCGCGAGGGCCGTGGTCACGGAGCTGAGCGACGACGAGAACCCCCCGGAGGAGGAGAACGCATCATACGACGAGGACTCTCCCCTGCACCCAGACCTCCAGAGGGTGCGCTTCAGCTCGAGCTTCCGCGCCGCCAAGCTCCCCAAGTACTCCGGGGACTCCGACCCCGGCGAGTTCTCTCGCTCCTACGCTCTGGCAATAGAAGCGTCCGGGGGGAGCCGGGACGCCATGGCCAAATGCTTTCCTCTGGCGCTCGAAGGGATCGCCCTTCGGTGGTTCTGGTCTCTCCGGCCAGGGACCATCCACTCGTGGGAGCAGCTGAAAAAGAAGTTCGTCAACAACTTCCAGGGGACCTTCGTGGCCCCCATGTCCACCGGGAGCCTTTTTCAAGTGAAGCAGCAACCCGGAGAGACACTGCGGCAGTACTCCCAGCGCTTTGCGCACACCAAGGCTCAGATCAAGGGGCTTTCCGCTTCTTCGGTCATCGACGCGGCCCGGGAAGGCGTCACCCACCCAGGTCTCCTCGACAAGCTCCACCGGAAGCCCATCTCTTCGGTGGCGTAGCTCATGACGTATTTTGAAGAATACGCTCGGTCCGAAGAGGGCCAAATACGCCGACAGGCGATGGTAGTCCCTGTCCGGGCTCCGAACGCTCGAGCGTACGAAGTGCCTCCGGAGCCCAGCCGGGGCCCGCGTCGCGCCCCTGACGTCCGGCGCCCGGAGCCCGCTCGCCCGGACCTCATTCGTCAAGATTCTCGGCGAAACCGGAAGCATTTTCGGGGGGAAGTCCTTAACATCACCCCTCAAGCGCCCGCCAAGCACCTGCACACGCCCGGCGGAAGTCGCCAGACCGGGCCCAAACCTCCACCCCGAGCGCCTGCCAGAGGAACCTTTTACTGCAGCGTCCATGGCGAAAACCGGAGCCACGACACCGACTCCTGCCGCACCATCCTCGCTCTTCGCAGCGACTACCTCGAGCGCCAGTCCGGCCGCGGTTCTTCCGACCGGGGGCATTCCGCCCCTCGGCCGGACCAAGTCCAGATAGTTGGGCGTCAGGACGAACCGGAGGCCGTAACCCCGGCCGAGGGATTCGGCGGAGTTACGGCCCTCACACTCGAAGCCGGTCCGGACCGTGGCAAGCGCGTGGTCCTTCCCATATCTGGAGGGGGAGCCCTCGGAGCGCTGTCAACCGGCGCGTCGAGGGATTAC